>OX439012.1:29715926-30273426 GCA_949316495.1 Amphiduros pacificus | reverse complement strand
TTTCCCCACTCCTAAAGCTCTGTGAGTCTCAGCAGAGCTCAAAATGAAATGGAGACAAATCTGTGAACTTTCATACCATAATATAATGCTCAATTTGAAGTTAATGTGGAAATAATGTGAAAAATGTATCCGATATGAGTGTGAAATTAATTTGAAAATGTATATTTTTCAGAATTAATGTCTTTAATTTGAATGATTTTGACCCAAATTAAATGGGAATGATCTTGAAATATTAAGTAACCTTTAAAACTACATTTGTGTGACACAGACACTAACTGAGTTGAATAAAATGAAATTATGAGGCAATGAGACTTGAATTTTAACCAGAAAATGGCAACCGAGCACTGATTTCCGAGGTCATACATATAATGTGGTAGGGGGGGGGGTCTAAAAGTTGATCGATTGCTCTTAAATTTTTTCTGTGTGTTTACTACATATCAGAGAACATTTCTTTTAATGAGCAGCTTGATCGGGAAAAAAGTCCGAAAAATGAAACACCCTACACACTAAGGTCACACTGGGGTCATGTCCTCTGTGTCCTAAGAAAACCTTAGACCCTGAAGTTCCCATCTGGACTTGGCCTGATTACAGTTTTTGTAAGCTCTAAATATGAGCAGCTGTAATTACCTCCAAGTGTTCATTCTGCTTCACCACCATTTCCCTCACGTGGTTAACCATGGCTGCTGCTTGTTTGATAGTGCCAGCCATTCCGCGCACAGAACCGTCAAATATGCCAGCAATGGAACCAACGCTGGTCACAACATCACCGGTCACCACTCCGTACCCAACCCAGAAAACCATCTTGATGAAGTTAAAAAGGCCTTTCTTAATGAGTTCATCCTTGGCATCCTCGATACCATCCAGAAAGGCTTGTTCGGCATTCTCTAGGTCGACCACCGCCATGTCGTAGCGCTCAGCCATTCTATTGTATGTACCATTGGCTCTTTTCACAGACTGCATCGCCTCTTTATGAGCCTAAATAATTGTAGTCAATTCAATAATTTGATTGTATTATAAGCTCATCAACATACACCAGCGACTAGAGCTGTGGATGACAACAATACTTCGGTTTCATATTCAAAACATTTTTTAAGTGCATCTGCATTTTCAAAAATATTGTCACAGGATTGTTGTCAGATTGTTGTCAGATAAACATTGGCACTAATCTGATAAACTGAAATACAGCTGGATCTGATGTCGTCCACAGCTGTCGTCAGCTGCAAGTGAATATCGCAATTACAATTTATGGCTATTCCAGCCATCATTTTAAAAGTTCACTTGAATTTTGTTTTGACTATAGATTCCAATGTATTCACTCAACTGTGATCACATAATTATGTAATTAATTTTTTTAGCCGGATATATCTTTTTTATATATTAGGCTTTTATATATATGCATTACCTGTGTCGCCTCATATATATCTGCCTCCACATAGATCCTATTCATATCTTCAGCATATTGTATGAATAATTCATTAGAGGTCTGAGCGTTCTGTAGTTTATCTAAATCATCTTTGTAGATCTGAATCCTGTCACCGTAGAGTTCTAGTGCTCTTGAAATGTGACTCTTTGTATAGGTTGGCACATAATAGGCAGATGATCTGTTAACAATAATAATAATAATATCTTAATAATAATAATACACTTAGCGCATACGGCTTATGGACTAATCACTGTAGACGAAACAATGGTGGGAGGCAAAAACGATTATTTTGACCAATCAGAGATCAGCTAACAAACGGTTACGAAAAGTGTCCATAGTATGAATGGTGGGAACGGCGATGTCCACGTGTCTAAATTTCAATTGACACGTGGACATCACAATACATAAAAGAGATAATCATTAAGCAGCTAAGAAAATGATAACAATGATAATCATTTAATGTTAATAATAATGGTAGAACGTTCAAATTAACTGACAACAGGGTCATTTGGGGCAGCTACGGGTGGTATAGCGCTTTAAAACTACAAAAGTGTTTCCACATGAGTGACTGCAGATTAGGCCATAAACATTTACCTCAATTATACCATACCAAATAAGCAATGTAAGTCAATTATGTTTCAGTTAATTATTTAAATTTGGTGAACAACATTATGCCAAGTATGACTTATTTGTATTGAAAAGATAATAAACTTCAGTAAAGTATGAAAAAAGATCATCATGCCTAGCAAATCTCAGGTAATTGTCAAAAACCTATGATGTGCCATATGCTGTTCGAACAATAAATGAAATCTTTACATTAATTTTTTTAAATACATGTACAAAAATATCCTAACCATTCTTGATTCATTCTATTTATTGTATTCAGGGTCTCCTCTCTAGCTAGGCTATGCGTTTCCATGAGACACAAGTAGCGCAGCCAACATCACAAATCAAATCAACATTCATTGTTTAGTATGGCTTTGTTTTACCTGTAAACGCCAGCATCTTTCGCCATAAAGCCTCGCACTGTTCCGATGAAGGATTTCTGTTCTGGGCTTGAAGAAGGAGAGGTGACAATTTCCTTGAGGATGCCATAGGCTGCATTCATGTAATCCTACAAGTTAAAATCCCATTATTCTTGCGTTCTACAAACTATCCATTATCACTCCGCCATAATATCAACAAACGTCCATTTGGTGAGTGTAACACTTTGTGGAGTTTATTCTGCACGATACAAAACCCGGAAGGGAGTCCGGGAAACGGAACGAACATAATGACTGCTCTTTTCTCCCTTTCCCTCTCCATATATCCATCAAATACACATATATAGACAGTATATAGACAATATTAAGTAAACATTAAACAATGAAAATATGGAAATATTGTGAGCAGAAAATGACATAGTCTTTTACACAATACACTGTAACGGAAATGGTGCTTGAACAATGTTAAAACATGATATTGAACTACAGTCTTATCACTCAATGTCCATGAGTGTAATAAAGTTCCATATTTGTAATGATTAATTGAAATAAACAATATAAACCAATAACTACAAAGTCTTCAAGAGTTAGTTGTTCACAAGCAATGTTCACAAGTAATGTTCACAAGTAATGTAGATGAAAACCATATTATCCATGTACAAGGTTATATACAGTGATGCTGATATCAGTCACAACTCCACCTATCAGCACATTGATGTGACACAATATGTGAGCTACTATGATAATTATACAGGGCAGCGTTCGGCGTACACCCTTTGAGTTATATCCACAATACAGGCACATGATTTAGGGCAGCGTTCGGCGTACACCCTTTGATAATGGACAGATATATATACAGGTGGCACACAAGTGGAATGAATGTATATCAATTGCTCACACATATGGCACAGGCTAGCACATGACTCTACACACATGGGAGCTTTAGTTCATGTCCCACTCATCACTGGACTGCCATAATGGTTTCTTCCTTGAACGGGTTGACCGTCTGGGGGGCGGAAGTGCACTTGCCTCTGGTACACTAGGAGGCTCCATAGACGTCATGGTGGGAGTCTCATCCATGTGGGATCCAGTGTCAGTGGGAGGAACTGGAGGATCAGGTTCCATAGGGGGAACACTGATGTCTGGAGGTATGTCCGGCTGAGACTGTGGGTCTGGAACCTGTTCATTCATACACTCCATGGTCGGCTCAGATTGAATAGTTGTGTAGGAGGGTTGTTGTGGGATACAGTCCTCTGAGTCATTAGGAGTACTATCCTTGTGCAAGCCTCTGACAGGGCCATGACTTCCGCTATCCAAATTGTTGGGGGTCACAGGGTAACAGTCACATGTGCGCATATCATATGTCTTAGAGCGGAACTGTGATTGAGAGAACTTCCGAACTTGGCATTTGTCATCCCGAACACTGCATACCATGTATTTGTCCCGTGCTCTAGTCTTGTCACGATCCCCTTTAATATAAACCAAATCACCGACCTGCAGTGACTGATAACTGGGGGGACCTCGACCGCAGGCTTTGGACTTGGCACTGGATGGGTGATTCAGATGGCGAGATAACTGCTTCTGTAGGATTATCTGCCGATCTGTAATGGGAAGCTGTTCCCCTGTGAGCTGATCTCTCTGGGTCCATATCTCCCTGGCGGACAACCCATTGGTCCTGATTCTGGTGTTCATATTGGCGGTGGCCAATGCGAGTGAGACCTTTGACAAGGGGCCTCCCTCTGGGGCTATGTTCAAACACTCCAAGCCAAATTCTCTGACAGCGTTTTCGGCAACAGGGTTCTTGTTGATATTCTTAGCTTGGCCGATATCAAGTGTAACTCCATATTGCTTGAGAAGAGGGTCATCCACGAGAGCCTGGAAGCCTGGAGCAGGGTCCACTCTCACCCTACAGCCGCCATCACCAAGACTGCGGAGCTCGGCACACAATGATAAAATACCATCGCGTAACTGCTGGTGCTGTTCACTCTCAAGGAAACAGGATGTGGTGAATGAGGATACAGTCTCACGTACTAGCAGAATGAGTTGGCGATGTCTTTTGACAACATCTGCCGCAAACTGAGCCCCAATGACATCAGGTGGTGGTGTGGAAGTCTGGGGGTGCAAATGGGTCGGCACTGACTTCAGAGATGAGCATTGATGGCAAGACTCAGTTGCTAGACCAACAGCTCTATCGAGATCCAGAGCATAGAAGCTTCGTGTGAATACTTGTTTGAGCTGGTTTTGGGAGGGATGATGAAATTTGATGTGTAGGGCTGTAAGTAGACCTTCAAGAATGCTGCGTGGAACGACAATCTTCTCACGGAGAGGTTGGAATGGCTGCTCGTCCCTGACCACAAGGACGCCATCTCGTGAAACCACAACGCATCTCAGGTACCGTTTGACATCAGTCAGTCTAGTAGATTTCTTGGACGGTCTCGTACCCTGTGTGAGGTGTGAATGAGTACGTCGGAGTGATTGGCATTCCTGTTGAGTGGCTAACCAGGCAGCCCAGCTTGTGAAGGGCATTTTCATGGAACCATCAAGAACCTCTTTCACAGATAGACCTCGGACTACAGACTCCTCCGCAGCTGCTACAAACTTACAGACTTGGCAGCTAGCATCTGTGCACTCAGCTGGATGGCGACTGGTATAATCAGATGGAAGGTTGGCAGCCCCAGATACATGGCGTACATGGACATGGTACCTGCTCACGGTAGCCAGGAAGGTTGTGACCCTGGCGCTTGCTGAGAATTCTCCTCTACACAGTTTACTGTACGCCTGGACACAAGGCTTGCTGTCAGTGAGAACCTGAGTCACTTGATGTGACTGAACTATGAATGGAGCAAACTGCCGTACTGCTGCACTGATTGCCAGGGCCTCTATTTCGCAAGGAAGCCAGGCGACTTGGTGTTTCTTCAGTTTAGCATTGAAAAAGCCACATAGCATCAGCTTTCCATCCCTCAGGGCATATAATGTAGCAGCGAGGCCTCCGGATCCAACAGCTGCATCAGTGACTATCCAGAGAGAATCCTCCGCTCTGGGCATGGTAATCTGTTTGCAGTTTTGCAGAGCCTTCTGTGCCACTCTGAATAACTCAATCAGTTCTGAGGTCCACTCCAACTTCTCCTTTGACTCTCTCCCAGCCGTGAGCTGCTCTAGTGGGTATAGTAACTCTGCATAATTCTTCAAAACTCTGCTGAGCACTTTGTAGGCACCAATGAAGGAGCGGAGTCCCTGCACTGTAGAAGGTGGCTCCATCGCGGCCAGAGCAGAAACCTTGTGTGGACTGGCCATCAGGGTACCACTGGACCAGATCCATCCCAGTGTGGTTGTGGATCGAGGGCAAATGACGGTCTTGGGTGCAGAGATGCCAAGATTGTTCTCCTTCAGCCTAGCCAGCAGTAGGCCCCAATTGTTGAGTGCTTCCTCAGGGGTGTCACCACCACAAAACATGTCATCAGCTATTTTGGCAAGGCGACCCTCCTGAATAAGATCCCCCACCACCCTGGAGAGGAGTTCTTCAAGGTAGGTCTCCGATCCAGGCATGCCCATTGCTGACCTCGTGTACACTCTAACACCCTTAAAGGGTGTCACCACACCACAGTATTTCATTGATGAATGGGCAAGTGGGATTTGATAAAAGGATTTGGACAAGTCCGTCACAATTATGTACCTCCATTTGGAAATATCTCGTAGAACAGAATCTACATTTGGCATGAGAGCGAGTGGCGGTTTGCTGTACTTCCCTACTTCGCCGAAGGACGTTACCAAGCGGCTTCCACCATTGGGCTTTCTTACAAGAAATGATGGGTTGAGATATTCCACAACAACACCCACGTCCTCTGGTTTGGCGAATACTCCATAAGACTCAAGCTCGTCGAACTTCTCTTGGAGCTCTACCATGGTGGATCTGTTATACTGA
Organism: Amphiduros pacificus; assembly: GCA_949316495.1. NCBI lineage: Eukaryota > Metazoa > Annelida > Polychaeta > Phyllodocida > Hesionidae > Amphiduros > Amphiduros pacificus. The sequence goes on along the minus strand of OX439012.1, from coordinate 30,267,098 downwards.
GGTATACGTCCCTTCCGTTGTGGGGGAAGTGTTGGCCCCATGTTGACTGTGGCTTCAAGAGGACCGCTTGCACCATTATACCTTGGGATTGATGGATTGAACACACAGTCATACTGATAATTGAGGTCCTGGAACTTCTGCTTCATGTTGTCTGACAGGATAGTATTCCTGGAAATTATGGTACAGTAATTTGCAATTTGCCCCAACATCATCTCTAACTGGGCACATTTTTGGGCTGCTGTACGACCGCCGATAACATCTGCCCCATCACTAGTAAAGCCTCTGTTAGGGTTTTGAGCAGACTTCTTTTGCCATGTGAAATCGGGGTCAAGAAATGCTGAGAATGTGTTGTCCAGTGAAAAAATGTACATAAGGTTCTGTCTCCAACTCTCCACAGAGTTGGTTGTTTCTGTCTTAGTGAGTTGCCACTGTTTGGGGGCTCTTTGACTAGCCATGATGCCTGGAATACTCAGGTATAGTACTCAAAGACAAAAATGTTCTTATGATGCTTGGAATACACTGATATGGTACTCAAAGTCACACATGAACTTTTGGGACATCTGTCAACAAACCAATCTGGGTGATTTGTGTTTTCATGCAACCGGGGGACATGCAGTGAATGGAAATTACCATACAGTCAAAGTGCTATTAAAGTTCACCAGGTTACTGGGTTTGCTTATCCACTGGTCTGGAATATCCCTGGTGTGTTCAGGAACAAGTAGGCATGGATCCTAACAGCTGCCACCACGCCATAATATCAACAAATGTCCATTTGGTGAGTGTAACACTTTGTGGAGTTTATTCTGCACGATACAAAACCCGGAAGGGAGTCCGGGAAACGGAACGAACATAATGGCGCTCATTATAAGGGCACAACCTGTTTTGAGTGGACAGTTTTGGGACGTATCAAAGTACAAAACCATTACTTTTTATGCCCTTCAGAGATTTTGGTTTAATATTTGATCATGTATAGACACCATATTTATAATGTGTTAACTGCTTGGCTGATGTTATCAGAAACATTTTTTTGTTGCAAACACAATACGTGTGAATATATAAGCGAGTAAGCCCTATTCATTTATTTAATACACAGTGACTGTTCCTTACTCCAGACTGGTATTTTCTCCTTAGGAAAAACCTGTAATGCTCAAACCAAATTGAAATGTAATCTGTAGGAAACAATAAAATAGATTTCAACCAAATTAATATATATAACTGTGGACAGAGTAGTAGTTACATATCCTGTAATAAGACCTCGTGTTTATTGGAATATCTTTTGGTTTAATGTATCTTAAATTTAATAATCTAAATGTAAAGAAAAATCGTTAGAAAGGAATGAGGAATGATCTGCTTCACTCGGTATTGAAACCCCAATTCATTTTGCTTGTATTAATGACCATTTCAACACTATTCAGGCTGTTTAAGGTCAGATAAAATCCTGTCACGGGGTTGATATGCCCTTCTTTTTTCAAAGAGTAAACTGTGGTTTTTGTTTGGCATTATCACATAGACATGATAAAAAAAGGATTTGGTAATCTGTTATGGAGCACTGTCTGGTGTGGGTAACAATATCCATCTTTCTCGACCATGCTACATGAATGAGTTACTCCTTCCAATCAGGATTCCAACCCCAGACCTATAGCAGAGCGGTCAGAAGTCCTGCCAACTAAGCCATAACTCTTCCATGTTTCTTAGCCAAATAAAAGTATATATAAAGTGACTTTTACCATGCCTCCAGCTTCCAGTAGTATTCCGGAAGACATATAGATCTGCTTCACTCGGTATTCAAACCCTGGACCTTTAGCAGAGCAGACAGAAGTCCTGCCAACTAAGCCATAACTATTTCTAACCCAAACCCAAATAAAAGTATAAATTAAATGGCTTTTACCATGCTTCCAACTTCCAGTCGTATTCTGGAGCACATATAGATCTGCTTCACTCGGTATTGAAACCCCAGACCTTTAGCAGAGCAGACAGACGTTCTGCCAACTTAGCCATAACTATTTCAGACCCCAAAAAAGTTTACATTAAGTGACTATTACCGTGCCTCCAGCCTCCAGTAGTATTCTGGAGCACATATAGCTCTGTTTCTGGAACATGAGGTCAGGGTACGGACCGCTACGCTTCACCTCCTCCACGTCAATGTTCAGGTTATGGCTGGAGGTCGTCTCAACTATCTGGGAGGAGGATCGGTCTAGCAATATCTGAAACACATAATGCACCAAATTGACCATCTCATCAATGATGTAATTATACATCAGACATATTGAAGATAAATATGATAGATCTTCATGTGACTCATCTGCACGGTCAGAACTGGTCTAATTGACCTCATCAAAACATATAGAAAGTATATAAATATGTAAAACATATAAAAGCAGCCTATTTATCTTGCAACGATTTCTATTTCCATCTCATTAATATTGTTAATAATGTATGTTTAATATATATATCACTTTCTATTTCATTTCTATTTTATTCCCATTCTATTTCTATTTTATTTCTATTATATTTCTGTTTTATTCATATATATATATATATATATATATATATATATATATATATATATATATATATATATATATATATATATATATATATATATATATATATATATATATAAATATATACATGTCCATGTTGTGGAGATATTTAAGCCTCAATGTTCTGACCTGTCTGGCTCTGATGAGGAGAGCATAGGGCACGGAGACATCCGAGTCTATCACCACAGTCTGGGCATAGATGTACACACGCTCGTGGTTGTTTTCATTAGGAATGTAGTCATTCAACTCAGATGTCTGAAAGAAATTACAAGATACGTGTCCTGAATAATACCGTGCTGTTCAAAATCTATGTTGTTTACATATACATAATGCAGATGCTTTCTGAAAAGATTCAAAATAATTTTTCACAACTAAAATCAAACATTAAATATACATTTTAACAGTTAAAGATTGATTTATTTCTATTATTTTTTAATAAACCTTGTTTTCTATATGTATGAATTAATATTGAGATATCTTCATGATTAGAATGGAGGAAATTCAAATTTAGATTGCAATTTGATGGCTTTAACATGTATATCAAAACTGATGGCTTTTTAAAACACATCTATTGAACTAAGATCAGGACGCCCATTGCCATGTACTATGCTGTCTGTATCTTGATCTTTCATAAATAAATCATTCAGAGAGATTTACATCAGTCAGTAAGTTTGGATAATTAACCATCAAAGTGAGCAAATCCTGTTTAATACTTTAATTTTGTTGTAAAATGTATTTGTGGATAGGAATACAGGAAGTCTCACCCTGAGGTGGAACTTGCGGAGGACAGCAGTTTCTTCCAGAGAACCAAAGTATTCCAGAGTTCCACAGTCCTTGTAGCAGTTGTCAGTGCAGAGTGCATCTTCCACGGGAGTGACAATATCCACGGAGGAATATATCATCAATCTAAACAAACAAACAAACAAACAAACAAACAAACAAACAAACAAACAAACAAACAATTAGGTAAAAGGGAATAGTAGAAGTCCATTTTGTATGATATTGCTGCCTACTTTTTAAGTCTCTAAAATAGAGATAATTGCATAGAGAATGATTAGAATGTATCATTATGTGTTAGGCCCTTTAATGATTTGATGTGACCAAATTACAGCCTCCATGTTGGCTACAGCTGTCACAAATATTTTTGACGCTAACACTTTACATGCGAATGCATTCACCGCTATGTGGATTAGTGTGTATATGGGTTTGGTTTGTTTGGGGTTTTATATCACTTTCATCATTATTACAGTCATTTCGTGATGAGACCTACTTGTAGCAGATATAGTGCTGCCTCACTGAATTGTCATGTCGCAGGTCCTTCACACCCACCCGGTCACAGATTTACAAGGACAACCGGTTCACCCTTTGGCACGGGCCTCAGCTCATGTGTGACATTGTATCATGATTTCAGTGTGTAAGAGACTGCAGCACTTACTTTGGGGATATGAAACTTCTGAGTCCAGGGTAAATGGTAAACATCTGGGTGGCGATTCCCGACAGATCCCCCAGGCTGTCATACCTGATAAACACAGAAAAGTAACAAGCTGATTTTCTACTATATACCGAGCTATTAATCCATATTATTTTGAATTCTGATAGATGTGGAGAATGCATATTTATTCTGATATTAAATTATTGTTCAGTAATCATTTATGCAAATCGAATAACAAATTAACACTTCTAATACAAATCATAATTATCTGGGGTTTATGAATCAAATCATAATTATCTGAGGTTTTTTCAGCGCAACATTTTGATAATATGAAGTGGAGGAAATATTGGTATCTGACTTACATTTTTGTGAGGGCTTTGTCATGGTCCATACTAAATTCCATTGCTGCAACCACATAGAGAATGCATTTTAGAAAAAAAGGTCATGTAACGATTAGAGAAGTATGACTATAAAAGGTCACCAATAAAAATGGTAAAATATATGAAAATAAAGTAATTATGTAAGAGAGTATATGCCAACAAAATATATTTTGCAATATTCACCAACATTTCATTTTTATCAATCATAAACAAGTGGTAAATGAAAAATAAAAGCAATTATTGGGGAAAGTACATGCCAACCTGGTTGAGTCCAATATATAGCATTTGTATTATTTTCTCCTCCACAACTTTGGCCTCCATATCCATCACAACTGGCATAACACAATCTTTCTGGTGCTTCTCCATGCGCCCCATAGGTGTCGCCACAGAAACACTGTCCGCCATTTTGAATACCAGCAAACTAAAGAAAAAAAACAGGCCAGATGTATTGCAGAACTGTATAAATCATTTTGAGAATAAGTATTGTTTGTGACAGAGTTGCCCCTTTTCCTTATAAGAATAATGTTACCATTTTGTTTTTGTTTTTTAACATCGGGTTTAAAGTACAGGCACACTTAAACAATTGATTTACCTTGTAATCTTGGTCCAGACACTGGTTTAAACAATCGGCTGCATTGACAGTATTCCCTTGAGAAGCTGGCAGATCACGATCCACAGGGTCGTCCTGGTAACACCCTGCATACCGTGTGTCTAAAAGGAGAAATATTATATGCAATAGGGTATATGGATAGAATATGTGTAAAACATTCTATGATGTATTATTTCATTAAGAGAAGGTACCAAAGGGATAGTCCTTGGCACAGAACCAGAGTGCGAGATTAAAAGGGTGAATGAAGGATAGTGATGAATGCATTCTCATGTATTGCGTTATGGTCAAAATCATTTGTGATAGCAGTAGCCAAGCTGTGAAAGCATTAAAACGCGGCAGCCATAAGTTGGTCCTTTATTAATTCCTCAAAATCTCTTCAGGGCCTAACATATTATGATATCGGCCGTTTTGTGTTCATCCGGGTTCTCAGCAATGCATCACATACAGAGGGGGCCACTGTGTGTCTGTTTGCCTCATACCACTTTTTACAACATTTTACTGCAATCTAATCACTAATACTATATAAACTATACAAACAAAGAGAACCTCATTCATTTTGTAGTAATGTTTTACATGACAAAAATCTAATGGTTATTACAGAGTTGCCAAGGAGGCTTATCATTTTAAACATCAGCATCATCACAAGCATCAGCCAATGAGAAACAAGATAACATGATTCATTCAACATGCATTTTGATTGACCTGAATAAATGTTCTGTTCAAGTCTGCTCTGAGAAAGGATTTCAAATGAAAAAAAAATGATCCGCATTGTTCTTATATGAACTATGTCGCTGCATTTTAAAATATTTTGAGAGAATTATCTAAATATTTCTAAAGTTCAAGCTCTGAGTATCATAAAGGTCTGTTTCTATTGCCCACAAAGCCTTCACGCCGACCTGAACAACCTGAACATCAACCACCAAAGCATATGAGTGAACGTTTACCTGTGTTTACATAGTAGATAGCTATGGAGTTAGTTCCCCCGCAGTCCTGACTGAAGTCCCCAGGGCATGGACTGTCACAAGAGGGCGCCTCCTCCTGGAGACGGGAAGCACTGGACCCGCAGTAGCATTCTGAGGCATCAGCACTGGGTGTCTGCAACATAACTTACCACTCCGAAATTCATCTATATTTGGCTTTTTGTATGATTTTTCAATGTTGAGTTGGACATAAATAATGACTTCTTTAAAAAAGGACACTAAATTGTACCGTGTAAATCGGTGTTATTTTTACACTTACATTGGAGTATTATAGAAAGAATCATAATTATCAGACACAAGGAAATTATCAAAATCAAATGAATAAATATATTCTAACATATGTTAGTTTTGTATTTCGTATCAAGATCGAACTGTCACATAAACTAATGACGTAGTACACACTTACTACGAGTCCACCAAATCTGAAGCCAGCGTCCCTGCAATATCGCCCACACTTTCCCCTGGTCATGAAGGGGTCTCCTTTACTCACGAGGTGGGGCAGGTCAAGGTTGTTAGGGTCAAACTGATAGCATCCCTCATACATCTTGTCCGTTATCCTCTTCAGTTGGCCTATGAATAGTCCATTTATGAAATTTTATTGATTTGATATATTTGGTCACATTTCATGTAAATTACCTAACAACTTGGCACTTGACAAAGGAAAACACTAATCTGGGGTTGGCTCTTCATAAAATCTTATTATCAATTTTAGCAGCGATAAGAATATTGGTAGTTAAGCTAGAGAATTGCTTTTTGCAACCAATTTTTATCATATCTTTTGGTTCAAAACGATATATTTACACACTCATATAGTCAAATTTCCATACAAAGTATCAAAATTATTCATAGCAACAAAACTATTGAGATTATATTTGAATATATTCTAACATTTATAGATTTATATTTAAAATCATTTCTTTTACTTGAAACTTGTTTCAATATGTGTGCATCAATTTTGTGAAAATGGCACGGAATTTAACTGCTTTGTGCACACAAACTGAAGAGGTTTAACACGTCGAGCGTGCCAAGATTAGGACGCTCAATGCCATATACTGTGCCGTTTATACATCAATCTTTTATTAATGAGTAATTCTGTGATATTAAGATGGCAAAGAATAAATAATAAAGTGTTATGTTCAAACCTCAGCCACCTTTCCCCATCCTGGCATTTGGATCGAGACTAGGATTTTTTAAAAAAATCTGGGAAATGCTGGTTTAAAAATTTGGACGTGCTATTGAGAAAAAAATTGACGTGCTATTGAGAAAAAAATAATGATTTTGATGTGTTCCCTTTGGAGAAAATAACAAAGTTTGGATTTTGGTAAGGAACCAGCAGGGGAGATTAAAAAGTAAAATGGTATATAGTTAGTTGCGAGTGCATTCGCAGGTATAGTATTAACGGTTGTGAATGTTAATTATGAGATTTTAAATTTTGGTGTCATATTTCAAATAATGTCTTCATCCAACAGTTAATAATATATCTTTAAAGAATATATAATAATGATATCATGATAATTCATTACAAAGGTAGTTGAGAAAAAGATAGAGTACAACTGCTGTCATTAGCAGATATATAAATACATATATATACATATATATAGAGGCCAAAATAGTCTCACCCACCTGGATAACATTATACATAAATCAAAATATTTACTCTCTGATAAACATCTGTGCTACTGATAATGGCACATAATGTAATAATATATGTGACAATCTACAAAATGAAATCGCTCATTGGGTAGAGTGTTCGCCTGGAGTCCCAGTGGTTTTGGGTTCAAATCCTGGCCAGTTACTATCAAGCACTATTAGCAGGCATTGCTTGGAAGCAGCGCTATATTAATGTCATCGTTACCTTCATTAAACCTGATGGCATTACATTTCAGATATGAAGAAGATCTATGTTATTATCTTATCTTTTACCCATTCGGTAATTATGAAACTGACACCACATGTTGCAGTTCTGTATATGATAAGACAAATAAATTAATAATGACGTCATGACGTGTTCTATCCATAAGAGAATAAACCTGACTTTGGGGGTGAAAGAGTTGAATACTTACTGTACACACAGTTAAAGAGTTAAATAGGGCATATTCACGAATGCATTCACGCGTATTGGGTTTGCAGCAAAGTCATTTAAGATAGCAACCAAGCACTAAAAACATGATGGCTGAAAGTTGGTCTAAGATTTTCTGAAAATCTCTTGAGGGTCTAATATGTAATGATAAATTTTAATATTTCCGGATGCAATTATCTCAATTTTAGAGACTTTAGAAGAGAGCAACAATATCAGATTAAATGGACTTTTACCTTTTAACTCTGGATTCCTCTGAATTTAAACAAGAGTTGAACATATATAAAACACTTTTGAGAATTTCCTCAAATATATGAGATTGGGGCCAGTGTCTCAGCGGGAATATTCAACAAATACTTAAAGACATAGCTGTTTTAATGATTAAAATAATAATTAAAATGTTAGTGGTTCTTACCAGCATAGAACGGCTCTATCGAAGCCCCTGCAGCTGCAACGACAGAATGAGACAATTCTTTCAGTACATTTGCATCATTCTAATACATAGCAAGAAGATTTGATGTTTGCTATTGAGACACAATGTCAACTTTTGCATTGATATTTAGTTAAAAAGTTTTTTTTTGTAAAACTTATAAACTGACCTCTGGTCATTTTCTCAAGTTCGGTGGGTTGGACAGAGTATAAATGCAATCAATTTGAAAAAAGAAATACCCGGATGTCAAAATTCAATTACCCTTGACATTTTATTTTTTGCAAGAACACGCCTTGTTAAAATTAAATGAGAGACTTTTGTAAATGACAGGCCGGGCAATTTCTGTCAGGTATTTTAAAAACTGAAACTTCTTTATGAACAATATCTGGTAAACATATTTTTGCGGTAAGAAGAATAATATTAGCATAACTTAAATGGACATTTGGATAGGGAGAAAATGTGATAAATAATTTGCGATGAAAGATATCAATAGATCTCAAATTTTCCTGTTTGGTATGCCAAATTATTATATTTTCAAAAATGCAGATAAATGGCATTGAAGATTATAAAGACCTAGGTATGGACCATAATTCATGACTATTTGGTACTTTATGAATAGCCTACCAAACAGTATGAATAAATGACTAATATCTGCACACAAAAATAGAAATAAATACCAAAAAAGTGTGGAAAAATGATTAATATTTGCACACAAAAAGTAGAAATGAATCAGTGGGGCATTTTATTATGAGGCAAATACTACTTCAGAATTATCTTATAAAGAAATGCTATGAGAAATATGCATATAGATACACATCATTAGCATTGATTACAATACAGAGAAAAACATATTCAAAGCTTTTCAAAAACATCTCTGATTTAGATATTACAAAGCGCATAAACAGACATAGCCTAACGCTTTATATAAGTAATTTATTATTATAGTTATTATCATTGATATTATTATTATGGTTATGGGTAGACTTGATCAATACAGGAGTTCAGTTGCCTGATAAGCAATTGAGACGGACGTAGAATACTCACCGAAGCAGAAGACCCCGATACTAACCAGTAGACTTAACATATTAGCTGACAATTTCATTAGAAATGATCTGTGTAAATGTCTTGCACCTTTTATATGAAGATAAAGGCATAAGAAATATATGGTTTGCCTGATAGCAGATATCTATTATCGCCCACATGTTGATTTCCCATATCATACATCTAGTAACATCAAGTAACGTCTTATTGTATCTAACAATTAGAAATATATCACTGAATTAATGTCCTGGTTTCATCTGTGTACCTGAAGTTCTTTGATAAACACAAAATATCTCATATTATATGTGAAGTCTCAACTATGGTTGTAATTGCATTATATTGCTGGTTAAAAGTATGGGCAAAATAAGCCTTAAAATGATGATTATTATTTGTTGCATGCCTATTGAAAGTCTGAGCAGTTATGTTTTGTTACATTTTCCAAACATATTGAACTTAATTGAGATGATGACATGAAGGCGAGTGGGTGTGGAATATGAAAATCACTCACACATTATGGTTTAACGAATCAAATACAGATCCAAAAGTCTAGAGATGTTCTTAAGCCCCTCTCCTGAACTCAATGCATTAAGATGATGATAAATCATCACAAAAGTGTGTAACTATCAAGAAAGTAATGGTTATCTGGAAAGTAATGGTCATCTAGAAAATTGTGGTCAGCTGGAAAGTAATGGTTATCTGGAAAGTAATGGTTATCTGGAAAATAATGGTTATTTAGAAACTAATGGTTATCTGGAAAGCAATGTTATGAAATAATAATGATTATCTTGAAAGTGATGTTATGAAAAACTAATGGTTATCAAGAAAGTAATGTTTATCTAGAAAGTAATGGTTATTTAGAAATTAATGGTTGTGAAGAAAGCAATGGTTATCAAGAAAGTATTAGTTACCAAGAAGGTAACAGTTATATAGAAAGTAATGGTTATATAGAAATTAATGGTTATCAAGAAGGTAACGATTATATAGATTTTTGTTTGTTATGGGGTTTACATCACTTTCAACATTATTTCAGTCATTTTGTGATGAGACCTACTTGTAGCAGATATAGTGCTGCCTCACTGAATTGTTATGTCACAGTTCCTTGACATGACAACCCACCCGGTCACAGATTTACAAGGACAACGGGTTAACCCTTTGGCACGGACCTCATGTGTGAAATTGTATCATGAATTCAATCTCGGCATTGGCCGGGGATCGAACCCACGATCTTTGGATCACCACAGAGGAACTGGTGCTAATGAGCCGGCACTCTAAACAAATGCGCAACGGCCCGTAGCCAGTTATATAGAAAGTAATGGTTATCAAGGAGTTAATGTTATGAAGAAATTAATGGTTGTCAAGAAAATAATGGTTGAATAGAAATAATGGTTATCAAGAAAGTAATGGTTATCGTTACTTTTGCCATCAAAAGTATGAAGAACCAAGACATAAGTTTTATAAAGTGGAGGACATGATTCAGTGGGTAAGACTTTCAATCCTGATTCACGGTTTTGACAAATTCTGTAAACATGCTTCAGTGGGATAAAAGATGCTTGGCCTGATATGGTGCAGAGTGTAAAAATGTTGTTAATTCAAACAAAATAAACAAGTGTTGATTTTTTTAAAAACCGCTCACTTACAAAAAGAGCAGAGAAACAAGTTTAGTCTGGATTTCGACAAATTTAGGTCAATAAAAACTACCATTCTCAAAAAAATCTCAAAGCAAACGTGAACTAAACGAGATTTTGGCTCTTCCAGCAAATCCAAATCACTTTTCAATCGACCGTGTTATCAATGCTCAAGTGCCATCTGATGGTGAAAACCGGAAAAATAGGGTCAAAACATGGCTGCCATGGACCGATAATACGAGTATGCTCCATAGACTTACGGCTAAATCATCTTGAAACCTCAAATACCTAGCCCTAAAGCCAAAACTAGTTTTGGAATCTGTGAGACAATACAGAGATAATAAACAACTTTCTGAAAATATGACACCCAGATTAAATGTACCTGAAGTGTCTTTGATCAGAGATATTTAAACATGTGTTAAATGTCTGTGCTTTGATGTGAGTCAAAGAATTAGTCATGTCACTTCTGTCAGGGAATTGAGCATACGCTTTCACACCATTGTCCTATAAAATCATTTGAATCTGGGACCAATTTTATGATCAAAGGGTTTTTCATTGTTTCCTTTTCATTGTTTCCTGGCCAAAAGGGCAAGTCTTTCCACTTGACAGCATGTGAGAGAACGATTGACGATTATTTATGACATCAAACATCATGCACACCACCATTTAGATTCGTCATTGAATTTTAATACAAAAAAAATGTTCAATTTCGTGGGTTCTAGTTGAAATAAATGTGAGCCTACAAGCGCTATAAAGCTATGAACAGACCAAGCGCTATGAACAGACCAAGCACTATGAACAGACCAAGCACTATGAACAGACCAAGCATTATGAACAGACCAAGCACTATGAACAGACCAAGTGCTATGAACAGACCAAGCATTATGAACAGACCAAGCACTATGAACAGACCAAGCACTATGAACAGACCAAGCACTATGAACAGACCAAGCATTATGAACAGACCAAGCACTATGAACAGACCAAGTGCTATGAACAGACCAAGCACTATGAACAGACCAAGCACTATGAACAGACCAAGTGCTATGAACAGAGCAAGCACTATGAACAGACCAAGCACTATGAACAGACCAAGCATTATGAACAGACCAAGCACTATGAACAGACCAAGCACTATGAACAGACCAAGCACTATGAACAGACCAAGCATTATGAACAGACCAAGCACTATGAACAGACCAAGCACTATGAACAGACCAAGCACTATGAACAGACCAAGCATTATGAACAGACCAAGCACTATGAACAGACCAAGTGCTATGAACAGACCAAGCACTATGAACAGACCAAGCACTATGAACAGACCAAGTGCTATGAACAGAGCAAGCGCTATGAACAGACCAAGCATTATGAACAGACCAAGCACTATGAACAGACCAAGTGCTATGAACAGACCAAGCACTATGAACAGACCAAGCATTATGAACAGACCAAGCACTATGAACAGACCAAGCACTATGAACAGACCAAGCACTATGAACAGACCAAGCATTATGAACAGACCAAGCACTATGAACAGACCAAGCACTATGAACAGACCAAGCACTATGAACAGACCAAGCATTATGAACAGACCAAGCACTATGAACAGACCAAGCACTATGAACAGACCAAGCACTATGAACAGACCAAGCATTATGAACAGACCAAGCACTATGAACAGACCAAGTGCTATGAACAGACCAAGCACTATGAACAGACCAAGCATTATGAACAGACCAAGCACTATGAACAGACCAAGCACTATGAACAGACCAAGCACTATGAACAGACCAAGCATTATGAACAGACCAAGCACTATGAACAGACCAAGTGCTATGAACAGACCAAGCACTATGAACAGACCAAGCACTATGAACAGACCAAGTGCTATGAACAGAGCAAGCGCTTTGAACAGACCAAGCACTATGAACAGACCAAGGGCTATGAACAGACCAAGCACTATGAACAGACCAAGGGCTATGAACAGACCAAGCACTATGAACAGACCAAGCGCTATGAACAGACCAAGCATTATGAACAGACCAAGTGCTATGAACAGACCAAGCGCTATGAACAGACCAAGCGATATGAACAGACCAAGCGATATGAACAGACCAAGCACTATGAACAGACCAAGGGCTATGAACAGACCAAGCGCTATGAACAGACCAAGCACTATGAACAGACCAAGCGCTATGAACAGACCAAGCGCTTTGAACAGACCAAGCACTATGAACAGACCAAGCACTATGAACAGACCAAGCGCTATGAACAGACCAAGCGATATGAACAGACCAAGCGATATGAACAGACCAAGCACTATGAACAGACCAAGGGCTATGAACAGACCAAGCACTATGAACAGACCAAGCACTATGAACAGATCAAGCGCTATGAACAGACCAAGCGCTATGAACAGACCAAGCGCTATGAACAGACCAAGCACTATGAACAGACCAAGCACTATGAACAGACCAAGCGATATGAACAGACCAAGCACTATGAACAGACCAAGCGATATGAACAGACCAAGCACTATGAACAGACCAAGCGCTATGAACAGACCAAGCACTATGAACAGACCAAGCACTATGAACAGACCAAGCACTATGAACAGACCAAGCATTATGAACAGACCAAGCACTATGAACAGACCAAGCGATATGAACAGACCATGCACTATGAACAGACCAAGCACTATGAACAGACCAAGCGCTATGAACAGACCAAGCACTATGAACAGACCAAGCGCTATGAACAGACCAAGCATTATGAACAGACCAAGCGCTATGAACAGACCAAGCGCTATGAACAGACCAAGCGCTATGAACAGACCAAGCACTATGAACAGACCAAGCACTATGAACAGACCAAGCGCTATGAACAGACCAAGCACTATGAACAGACCAAGCGCTATGAACAGACCAAGCGCTATGAACAGACCAAGCACTATGAACAGACCAAGCACTATGAACAGACCAAGTGCTATGAACAGACCAAGCACTATGAACAGACCAAGCGCTATGAACAGACCAAGCACTATGAACAGACCAAGCGCTATGAACAGACCAAGCATTATGAACAGACCAAGCGCTATGAACAGACCAAGCGCTATGAACAGACCAAGCGCTATGAACAGACCAAGCACTATGAACAGACCAAGCACTATGAACAGACCAAGCGCTATGAACAGACCAAGCACTATGAACAGACCAAGCGCTATGAACAGACCAAGCGCTATGAACAGACCAAGCACTATGAACAGACCAAGCGCTTTGAACAGACCAAGCACTATGAACAGACCAAGCGCTATGAACAGACCAAGCGCTATGAACAGACCAAGTGCTATGAACAGACCAAGTGCTATGAACAGACCAAACCAAGCACTATGAACAGACCAAACCAAGCGCTATGAACAGACCAAGCACTATGAACAGACCAAGCACTATGAACAGACCAAGCAATATGAACAGAGCAAGCACTATGAACAGAGCAAGCGCTATGAACAGACCAAGCGCTATGAACAGACCAAGCACTATGAACAGACCAAGCGCTATGAACAGACCAAGCATTATGAACAAACCAAGCGCTATGAACAGACCAAGCATTATGAACAGACCAAGCGCTATGAACAGACCAAGCATTATGAACAGACCAAGCGCTATGAACAGACCAAGCATTATGAACAGACCAAGCGCTATGAACAGACCAAGCGCTATGAACAGACCAAGCACTATGAACAGACCAAGCACTATGAACAGACCAAGCGCTATGAACAGACCAAGCGCTATGAACAGACCAAGCACTATGAACAGACCAAGCGCTATGAACAGACCAAGCAGACCAAGCACTATGAACAGACCAAGCAGACCAAGCACTATGAACAGACCAAGCAATATGAACAGAGCAAGCACTATGAACAGAGCAAGCGCTATGAACAGACCAAGCACTATGAACAGACCAAGCACTATGAACAGACCAAGCACTATGAACAGACCAAGCACTATGAACAGACCAAGCACTATGAACAGACCAAGCAGACCAAGCACTATGAACAGACCAAGCAATATGAACAGAGCAAGCACTATGAACAGAGCAAGCGCTATGAACAGACCAAGCAGACCAAGCACTATGAACAGACCAAGCAGACCAAGCACTATGAACAGACCAAGCAATATGAACAGAGCAAGCACTATGAACAGAGCAAGCGCTATGAACAGACCAAGCACTATGAACAGACCAAGCACTATGAACAGACCAAGCACTATGAACAGACCAAGCACTATGAACAGACCAAGCACTATGAACAGACCAAGCACTATGAACAGACCAAGCACTTTGATGCGCTATCTGTCTGGTATCAGTGTTGCATAAAAATTATCATCATTATTGATAATGTAAAAAAGAAAGATTTAAATTCACAATTAGGTTTCATTCCACTTGCCACCAGCCTCCTACAAGATGGCACTACTGACAGTTTAGGATAATAGCAGAACTCCTGACACAAGGTGGCGCCACCAAGGTTGTACCTGTAAAATTGTTAAAAAAAATAGAGAACATCATGCTTGATTGAAACTCTTGATACTTGACAAATCTCAGCACCATTTTGTATATTATATCAGATATGAGTGTTTTATTAGTCCAATGAACTTCAGAATATTGGTTCACTGCATCATGGGAAGAGATATGACCCCAGAAATATTTACCTGATGAGCTTGGTATTGAAGTTATATACCTTGCTTCTCTCAGGATATTTTGATTTAATTTAATCAAATTATTAAATTGAATTGCTTTATGAAGATTTAAGAAAATATATTTCTCATTTTTTTAGTGGGGGAGGTTATGGATCGAGCCACGGCATGACATTTTCCTCAAAAGATAATGTACTTGACCTTGGAGGTGAAGCACTGGAGTAAGGATCCAGAGTAGGGGATTAAAAAGTTGAATAGTGTTGGAGTGCATTAAGAGGTGTTGTGTTAACTGCTGGTATTGTGTTAATTGCTTGGTTGAGAATTAAGAGGTATTGTGTGCATAAAGAGGTATTGTGTGCATTAAGAGGTATTGTGTGCATTAAGAGGTATTGTGTGCATTAAGAGGTATTGTGTGCATAAAGAGATATTGTGTGCATAAAGAGATATTGTGTACATTAAGAGGTATTGTGTGCATAAAGAGGTATTGTGCGCATTAAGAGGTATTGTGTGCATAAAGAGGTATTGTGTGCATTAAGAGGTATTGTGTGCATTAAGAGGTATTGTGTGCATTAAGAGATATTGTGTGCATAAAGAGGTATTGTGCGCATTAAGAGGTATTGTGTGCATTAAGAGGTATTGTGTGCATTAAGAGGTATTGTGTGCATTAAGAGGTATTGTGTGCATTAAGAGGTATTGTGTTAAGGGGTATCATTTGTAGCCAAGCTGTGAATGAATGCACGTGAACCAAGACTGCTGAATGTTGCTTGGGAATCGCATTTATCTTATGGGCCTAACACATACTGGGTGCTTTTGTGTCTAAAATTACAGTCTTTTTGACAGTTGACCAAGATATTCCATATTAAAATCAAACACAAATCTATGTTGGGGAATCTACCCGTTTACTTAAATGAAACATGGCAAACACAATCAATCTGATATTAAGAGACTAAATGAATGATAACTATGATATGGTTATTATATAATATTCAGGGAAGAGTTATGTTTGTTGGTCATCCTGAAGACCGGTCACAATAGTTGAACATTCGCCTGGAGACCCAGAGATTCCCAAATTCAAATTCAAGTCAGCTACTATCAAGCGCTATGACGAGACATTGTTTGGAATCAGCGGTATATAAGTGTTACCTTTAACTTTTCTTTCCTGGCAAGTTACAGTCATGCGCTATGGGCAGACATTGTCTGGAATCAGCGCTATATAAGTGTTCCCTTTACCTGTATGTCATGGCGCATGGCTGACACGCCGTCTGGTGGTGGCAGCTGTGGTCTGGCGTCAGCTTGGTGACCCGGCTTGGTATCGGGAAGTATAGACAAGATGATGTCAGGTCACTCACTCTCAGCTCCATCATCATCACTAGAAATGGCAGACATAGGGATATAACATTTTTACTACTCAGAATACATCTACAAATGATATGTGATCGAATGTATACCTTCTTAGGCTATTTTGATAAAATATTGCCAATGACCTTGAAGTGACCTTTCAATGACCTTGAAAATAGAAAGCCTATTTCCACGAAATTATCTACATGTTTTATTATCCTATTATCTATAACTGTCAAATATGAGCTCGTAGAGTCCTTATTCATCAAAATCTGTTCATAATTTACAATTTGAGAGCAGTTTATAGTTTTGTGGTCAATCTATAAGGGAAAACAGAGGAAAATACTATAATACTAAGTTTTTTTTAAATAATATAAAAATGCCAGCTTATTGAGGTTTAGTTTATGAAAATATATAGAATACTGCACAGAAAAACACAGTAATACTAAAAAGAAATTGAAAAAAAGTCCATCAATTTCAAGAAATTGAAAAAAAGTCCGTCAATTTCAAGATTTATTATGGAGCTAAAATGATTAAAAATAGCTTAAATCGGTAGGGTTACAAAAGTGACCGATTGACGGACTTTAATTTGACCTCACATTTATTTTTGAGGCATTAGATAAACTAAATATTAAACTAATTTCAGAAAATAATCAGCAATAAGTTGCTCTTATCATAATAATACCTAAAAAAGAAGAAATATTCACTGAAAAAAATGCGAAAATTAGTCATGAATAGAAATGGTTAAAAAAAATATAATAAAAAATATATCGAATGTAGAGTCAATTGGGTTATAACATTTAGTAGCTGATGTATTTGTAAAAAAAATCATATATTTGATTTTTCTCAACAATATGAGGAAGTTAGTGAATATGTCTATGAAATGCATCACTAAAAGTGGCCAATCATTAAAATGGCCTATGCTCCCTTTTACTATTTGGATAATTCTATTAGTAATATATGACAGAAATAAAATATAAAATATAAAACTATGAAAATCATTTGTGATACATGCAGCTAAACTGTGAAAACACAGAAAGATTTGGTGAATGGAAGTGAACACGGCCAATATAAAAAGGTCACTAACTCTGAAAGTGCTCTGCAGGGTGCTTTCTGGACGTCCGCTCCTCCCACTGCTAAACCCTTTACATGCACTATGTCACTCATTCTCGCTGATATATATATATATATATATATATATATATATATATATATCTTTACAAAGTGTATATTTGGACGAAACACTGAGTGAAAATCTGCAGCTAGCATTACTATTGGAAATATAAGCATATTGATATTTGTTTAATGCATGGATTCACACCAACATAATTGAAGGATCTAATAATTAGAACACCAATCTTGGGCTCCCTGCTTGTGTATAAAATAATGCATGGACTTTCACCAACATAATTGGAAGTTGTTTTGCTCAGAACATAACTCTAAAGTTCTGTGCTCGTTTATAGAATATCATATGGGCTTCTATCTATTGATCAGAAGTCCAAACTAAGGTTCTCGTTGTCATGGTAACCACAAGAGTAACCTTTGGTAATATAGATTCTAGTAGAACTGGATCGCTAATTCCTCTCCTTCTATATATAAACCATAGTGAAAGTATAGATCAGTTTAAGAAGTCTAAGGACATATTTTATTAAACCAGGCTAACAAAACCACATAAAATCCTAGAACCTAATATGTTTTGCATATGTTATCATTTCACACAAAGAACAGATCCAAAACACGCCATCTTTAATGGAGCACGGGAAGTTCTTGTTACCAACATATCACACCTATTTATGCCCAGTCTCTAAATAGCAAGGTCAGTCAGGTGTTCCTTGGTCAGTGTTTCAGACGCACCGGGTACTTGACCCCTCCTTGGTCAGTATCTGAGTGTTTCGAGCATGACAATAATGCGCCAATAGGTGGCAGCAGCTGCAGAAGTCAAGTATCATGATCACTCACCTTATGTCACACAGGGCCCAGACAAGCTATTTCAACCAATGCCTTTGTTAGACTATCCCAGTCCAAATATATTAGGACTTGCTTGCAATACCTTGTCTGGGGCCAGGATGTCATCCCGCCAGGTGTGACCCGGGGTCCCCCTGTTACCAGTCCCCCCCTCCCCATCCCGTCCTCCTCCTCACCAACAGTAGCCTTCCTGTCTACATCAGCACCGGTCACCATGGATACGACTTTGATCTCTTTTCTATGGATATCATGGATGTACATTTCTAATATTGACTTTTGTGGTGAGTAAAGTTTGTTTATAGAACCTTTGATGTGTACACATCTTTGTTTATATAGTGTTGTCGAATTACAACTGTTTATTTACACAATATATTTCTCTTTCAAATTAAATGACCCATGTGTATCTAGTTATTATTATTTCTGGAATAATTTAACACCAATTTGCTTAGGTTACAAACATTGTTCCGTAGTTCTAAGGCTAACATTTTCAATTCTACGACACAAGTTTTAACATTTTATAGCGTTCTCATTCTTTTTCCATTAATAAGAACAACAAGAAATTAATCCGTTGCTTTCATGTGATATATATTCCAAGATATAAGACCCTTAGTATTTCTATTCATTCAGCATTGTCTTGGACAGTTCCTTCAAAATTTGAACACGGATATTGTCGCAGCACAGTTCAAAAGAAAAAAGTTCGACGGATGTCGTTCAAGTTTAAGCTGTCCATACATTAAATGAGGGACAATTCCTCAGCGATATTCTAGGCATGACCTTTTTCTTATACATTAGAGGGGTTCAGATGAGTAATTAGAATTATACTATCAATCTCAAATGCCATTCAATCACAGCCAGCGATGCATATGAAAACCGTACAGTAAAAGTATTTTTTAAGGGTGCCATTCATTGATAGGAATTGTAAATTTATATTCTATCCCAGATGTAATTCCTTCATAGAAAGTATAATATTTTAATCTATTCCAGGTGTCCTTCTTTCATAGAGTACAATATAAATATCTATTCCAGATGCCTTTCACCCAGAGAGAATATGATATTGTAATTTATTTCAAATGTCTTTCATTCAAAGAATGTATAATTTAACTATCTATTCCAGATGGTTTTCACTCAGAGATAATATAATATTGTAATTCATTCCAGATGTTCTTCATTCTCAGAAAGTATAATATAATCATCTATTCCAAATGCCTATAATATATTATTATTTTTATCTATTCCAGATGCAATCCAGTGTTATTCGTGCAAATCCAGTGGTGCAAATGAAATTGACGCCAACATCCGGTGTCTAGAAAATGCTTATCTAGAAAACTGTGAGGAATTTTATCATTATTATAATGAAGTGGAAAACGAAGATTTTCCTGAATATGACTACTATTATGATTATGACACGGCTCCCCCTAACGTCAATACACCAGGAGTAACTGGTATATCTGCTAAAGGCAACTCCAAAGAGATTAGAATAGAGGAAGAAGAAAAGCAAGTGATGGACACGCGGACAACAGTAGCCTTAAAATCAGCTGAGGGTGGAAAAAAGCGCCAAAAAAGAGCAAGCAAATCCGAGGAGAGAGAAAGATCAGAGAAAAGGAAGAGTAAAAAAAGTAAAGAAGAGGAAAAGAGATCAAAGGAGGATAAGACCGAAGAGGAGTATGATGAGGAGGATTATGATGAAGAGGATTACTATGATGAGGAATATTATGATGTCCTGGATGAGACCGGAACAACAACTGGAAAACCAGATCAAGCCAATGTGAGTCAAAACCCATATCAGAGATCATAATTACTCGTTTATAACCATTTCATGGCCCTCTCTATTCGGGAGGTCACAAACTAAATATCGGTGCAGTGTACCTAAATGTGTATCTTCTCAAACCCTCCTTGTCCAGACATACTGTACTTTTGTAAACTGTTTTGGGAAGCGCTCTTATTATTTTTTGTTAAGTTATATGACATAGGTCATGTTGTGGCATAGGTCATGTGACATAGGTCATGTGACATAGGTCAAATGACATAGGTCATGTGACATAGGTCATGTGTCATAGGTCATGTGACATAGACAAATCGCACAAGGTAACAAGTTTCCATTAAAATGGAAAGGTTGGTACTTTCCCACTTAAAAGCTTCAGCATCAAGACAACAATATTCGTTTAATATCTTCAGCCTCTGCTCATGTTGTGCCACAGGCTTATTTGCATATGAGTACATATTTGTTATATACAGTTTATCTTTCAGATGGGATCGCCATTATATCAAACACCGCGATTGCCATATTTCACATGCATGAATCTTATCAAAGTTGTGATATTTTATTTATCAACAGCAACATTATTGCTACAGTATGACAACTAAGTCAACGTGGGAAAGTTATACGGTAGAGAAGGGATGCAAAAAGATTTCATATTGTAAAAACGCCATTGAAAATAAACCAGAATGGGCTCATCCCTGGAACTTCTGCTGTGACAGATCGAGATGCAATGTCAAACTTGGTAAGTATTCCTTTTGTTGATGGTGATCTTGGTAATTACTTATTCCTTTTGTTGGTGATCTTAGTAAGTAATTATTCCTTTTGTTGATGGTGATCTTGGTAAGTAATTATTCCTTTTGTTGGTGATCTTGGTAAGTAATTATTCCTTTTGTTGGTGGTGATCTTGGTAAGTATTTCATTATTCGTTGGTGGTGATCTTGGAAAGTAATTATTCTTTTTGTTGATGGGGATCATGGAACATAACCAATCCCTTGTTGATGGGAATCATGGTAAGTAATTATTCCTTTTGTTGGGTGTGATCTTGGTAAGTAATTATTCCTTTTGTTGGTGAATTTGGTAAGTAATTATTCCTTTTGTTGATGGTGATCTTGGTAAGTAATTATTCCTTTTGTTGATGGTGATCTTGGTAAGTAATTATTCCTTTTGTTGATGGTGATCTTGGTAAATAACTAATCCCAAGTTGATTTGTTTTGATGACCTTTTACATCTAATGTAAACCATTAACACGTCTTAATGGCCAACTACAGCTAATGCATTTTGTGAATTGGCGTGCAGCATTTCTAAGTACATAACATGATATTCTCATGATTTCAACGAAAAGAAGTGAAAGAAGTGAAACGAAAAGAAGTGAAATTTTGATCGTAATGTCACCAAGTAGAACTTGAAGACATCTTTAAGAAGCGCCGAAAGGCACCCAGATTTTATTTAGAAACAATGGCCATGTCAGGTCGACTTTTGAGCCTTTTAACAGTGTTAAAGTAACACTGCCGGCAGTAGGAGTCGAACCCACCACCTCCCATCCTCCACTTATGTAACCAACAAAGACAAAGATCTATTGTTCTACCAACTGTGCCAGAAGGGCCGGTATTATATAAAGGTTTTTGTTATATCACTTTTAGTAAAGGACAAGCCACAGCGTGTCTATGGTATGGGATGTAGGCGCACCGACGACTGTATCCAGGGACACAACAGCAGGCCCGTGTGCCCTCATTTCTTCAAATCTTGCCCTAGAATCTCTAATGTAAGTAAATCATGCCCTGAGATATCTAATGTAAGTAAATCATGCCCTGAGATATCTAATGTAAGTAAATCATGCCCTGAGATATCTAATGTAAGTAAATCATGCCCTGAGATATCTAATGTAAGTAAATCATATCCTGAAATCTCTAATGTAAGTAAATCATGCCTTGAGATATCTAATGTAAGTAAATCATGGCCTGAAATCTCTAATGTAAGTAAATCATGGCCTGAGATATCTAATGTAAGTAAATCATGCCCTGAGATATCTAATGTAAGTAAATCATATCCTGAAATCTCTAATGTAAGTAAATCATGGCCTGAGATATCTAATGTAAGTAAATCATGCCCTGAGATATCTGATGTAAGTAAATCATGCCCTGAGATATCTAATGTAAGTAAATCATGCCCTGAAATCTATAATGTAAGTAAATCATGCCCTGAAATCTCTAATGTAAGTAAATCATGCCCTGAGATATCTAATGTGAGTAATTCATGCTCGAAGATATCTAATATAAGTAAATCATGGCCTGAGATATCTAATGTAAGTAAATCATGCCTTGAGATATCTAATGTAAGTAAATCATGGCCTGAAATCTCTAATGTAAGTAAATCATGGCCTGAGATATCTAATGTAAGTAAATCATGCCTTGAGATATCTAATGTAAGTAAATCATGGCCTGAGATATCTAATGTAAGTAAATCATGGCCTGAAATCTCTAATGTAAGTAGATCATGGCCTGAGATATCTAATGTAAGTAGATCATGGCCTGAGATATCTAATGTAAGTAAATCATGCCCTGAGATATCTAATGTAAGTAAATCATATCCTGAAATCTCTAATGTAAGTAAATCATGGCCTGAGATATCTAATGTAAGTAAATCATGCCCTGAGATATCTGATGTAAGTAAATCATGCCCTGAGATATCTAATGTAAGTAAATCATGCCCTGAAATCTATAATGTAAGTAAATCATGCCCTGAGATATCTAATGTAAGTAAATCATGCCCTGAGATATCTGATGTAAGTAAATCATGCCCTGAGATATCTAATGTAAGTAAATCATGCCCTGAAATCTATAATGTAAGTAAATCATGCCCTGAAATCTCTAATCTAAGTAAATCATGGCTTGAGATATCTAATGTAAGTAAATCATGCCCTGAGATATCTAATGTAAGTAAATCATGCCCTGAGATATCTAATGTGAGTAAATCATGTGTGGAAATCTCTGATGTAAGCGTATTATATCTGAGAGTTCTTAATGAAAATAAATCATGTCCAAGAATCTCCGATGTCAGTAAATCATGTATTGGAATGTCTAATACAAATAATCAAAACCTAATATCTCTAATTCTAGTGTATCATATTTTAGGATTTCTGATGTGAATAGCATATAACATATGTCCAAGAATCTAATATAAATAATAAGTAAATAATGTATCTAATGTGACTCACACTATTGACATATATGGAATGTTATAAATTTCTCTAGCAAATGACATCTGGACTATTAATTTCTTATTAATCTTCATGATCTATGCAGTATATTCATGATATTTGGGACTGAATAGGAAAAGCCTCCAGGCATGCTGTGCCAGGAGAAAACACTAATTTATCATCATAAATGACCAAACCTTCATCGTAACCATGGTAACCTTCACTGTAACCATGGTAGCATATGTTGTCTGGTAATGACAAAACATATGTTAGCAGGAATGTTTACCTTCCGATGAGCAGTATTGTTCAGAACACATCCTGACTGTTTGTCGGTATGTACTGAGCATTTCTGTGTCACATGACCTGTGTCACATGATCTGCTGTAAAAAAAGTGTGTCTTATTTTTCCGTTACAACTCACATTTTGTGCTGTTCAAAAAATATTTAATATATAAATTGTACATGAAGATGAAATAACAGATTAATTTGTTCCATCAGGATGTCTTACAAACTGAACCATGTCCCAGTAATTGTCCTGGAATTTCCACAATTTATTGAAAATGCCATCCCTAAAATTGAGTTTTTAATCCAGATTTACTTACTGAATGTTCTGAAGTTTACAGTATTCATAGAATATGCACTCACGCTAGAAATGTAGAGGGCAAATATAACACACAACTTGAATGTGTTGAACAATCCAGAGTTTAGTAAAGGTATGTTAAATGAATGTCTTGAACGCCTCAAAGTGCAGAAGGCGTACAGTAAGTGAATGTGCGTTATACTTCAGAGTGAAGTAAAGATATATTAAATGATGTGTTGAGTATTCCAGAGTAAAATGAAAAACACATTAAGTGAATGTGTTGAACATTCCACAGTTCAGTGAGGATACAATAAATGAATGTGTTGAATATTGCAGAGTTTGGTTAAGATGGAATGCAGAGTCAAGGCAAGAACTATGGCTTCCGTCAAAAATGGAGCAAAATACCGACATATGTACAGAGAGAAGAAATGTTACTGCAGTAAAGGATACTTCCCCAGAGGTCCCATATGCACAAGTAGGTCAACTCCTAACAAATATGCTATATATATATATATATATATATATATATATATATATATATATATATATATATATATATATATATATATACACGATAATTAACAGTAATCATAATCTTAAAACTCATTAGATCTGCAACAATAACCATTAATCAATGATCAATGTTAACCCCTTGACCTTAGCAGCATTTTAATGTTGAAGAAGAAGCACGTACATAAACTCAGACATGATAGAAAATGATGCCCATTCACTGCTAAATTATTTCTTATTCCTAAACAAGGAAAACATATCTAACTGTTTATTAAAAACCTTGTTATTTGTATTATTTGTAGTTTACAAAAATCTCAAGATATTCTTATACATCAGTTGGGCATTATGTCCACGTGGAGGTCTCTTATGTCTGACTTTATATGTCGCCTGATTTGTACCGGAAATGTTTCTAGCATAAGCCTGTTGTAAAGAAGTTATGATTTGTTTTATTCCAGGTGGCGCGGTTAAGCTATCATCATATCAATCTTTGTGGTCATTGATTGGACTTCATTTTATAATCAGCAAAGTAGTGTTTATTCACGTATTTTAAAAGACGATCATAGGTTATAAGATATAAAGTCATTATAGGGTTACACATCATATTGATATAAGAATGTGAAATGAGGATGTGATGAAATATAGATAAGATGGGAAACACAATCTTCATATTCGATAGTAGGAAAATAACAAAATGAACCTTACTGAAGATATTTAATCAGGCATAAGCTTATTATTGCATTATCAATGATTCGGTCCTATTCTGAGATCGCCTGCAATGGAGTTAAGAAATGTCTCCAGATATAAAACGGGACTGAGATTAATATAAGTAATATCCAACAGATGTCACTCATATCATATCATCAAAGTATATTCAATTCATATGGTGAAGAATGTCCAGTCCAAGTATACATCATAATCTCAGCAGATTATAACATATATTTCCAGAATGAACCTAAATAAATCTCAATGAATAACCCTCAAATTAATTTCTATAAAACCTTCATTTGACCTGTTTTAAGGTTTATGATTAAGGTGAAAACAAGCCATTATATATTTGTAAGATTATATTAGTCTTTATGATAGAAAATACAGATAGGTCTATCCTAAAATGGCACATTTTTCAAGCTAAATAATAAATAAGGCTTGAACATATCTCAATGCAGAGATTCTGAAAAATGTGAGCCGAATACAAGTTAATATATACTAAGAATAAGTCTAGAACAAGTCTCATTGGAAACCTTTGAATTCATAAAGTCATTGACTTGCTTCAATATTCTTGATAGTACAAGACATGTCATTATTATATCTGTCACAAGATGGCGCCTCGTTCAGGCTAATCATCAAAATATCTCAACTTGTTCAACTTGTTACACCAAACAGTGAAGTCAAATTTACTATCCTTGTCACCTAAATATTCGAATATAGAGATTTTAATCTCTAAATATGTGATACAGGGTAATGCAAAATTTCGATTTCAGAGATTAGTTGACGATTATTTTTAGTCGGGTTTTACAGCACGACTCTGTACATGACCTGTTGGGCCATTAAGAGATTGTGATACAATCTTCTACCAACATCAGGCCATACTGGATTTGATACTTACTAGCATGGCTACAGCTATCACAAATGATTTCCATGGTAATAAAACAAATGTGGGAATGCTTTCCCCACTCTCCCTTTTCAAACTGATCAATCTTACACGCCTTCTAACTCATGTTTCACCCCTCCAAAGACAGGTTTAATTTCTTAAAAACACACGTCATATTTTTGGAAAATATCATTGTAGTTCACACAAAAAGTATACCCTCAAATACCCAGACACCAATAGATACATGTACAGAAATAACTATAAATCACGTGACCATATATTTGTTTTTTTTGTGTGTTTATATTTAACTATCTTTTCATCACTGTTTAGGCTGTTTAGGCTGTATCAGGTCAGATAGAAGCCTGTCACCGGGACACAATGCCCTGGTCCCTCAAGGAGTGTCTGGGGATCTATCTTTTGCATTATCACATAGACATGATAATACTGAGATACGTTTTACTCCATTCTTAAGAATCTTCGATATTACAATAGTATATGAAATTGAGGTCTCTTTGTAATATTCTTTGAAAGTTATCACTAGCTTTGATAAAATATCATGACAACTTTATATGTTCTGTTTAGATAATTTGCGACTAATATAATATATTCAAAACTCAAAATGTTACTTAAAGATATCATTGTGATTTTAGTAATCAAAGTGTGGTATAATGCGATGTACCAAAATTATTTTAACGTACTTTGAGAACTTTAACTTTGCAAATTACTATACCATTTACAACATTTGGCACAAAACCGAAGTAATTTGGAAAATATTAATTTTTTCCTTAAGGTTTTACAAAATTGACAAAACTAGGCTTAATACAGTTCTGAAAGATTTTGTTTGACAATGAATACTTAATTTCATAAAATCACATAAAGCCTTTATTTTGGCTATCAGAAATTTTGTATTTACAATTATACTGTAAAGTTTACCAATTCCAAGACCCATTACTGCTCTGATATTGGGTTTTGATAAAATGCAGAACAAAAGTAATTTTGTATATACAAATACCAGTTAGAGGTGTGTTAATAATCATTTCCTTTTAATCAGCCAAATAATACTTCTAGAACAACAAAATCAAGTAAAATGTTGCATTAAAAATCCATTTTAATCTTTTTTTTAATAATGGCTAATTTTAGTACATATCTATAAACTCTGGTTACAAATATATAATGTAAATATAATGTTAACATCTATGTAAATACGCTTGCTTAACTATTCTATGTA
Source organism: Amphiduros pacificus (assembly GCA_949316495.1). NCBI lineage: Eukaryota > Metazoa > Annelida > Polychaeta > Phyllodocida > Hesionidae > Amphiduros > Amphiduros pacificus. Next base: position 30,239,123 of record OX439012.1, on the reverse strand, counting down.
TCACTTAGTATAAAATATAGGATAAATTAGATGTATTTATCAAGTCAAGTATTTGTCAAGTAGGAAATAAAAATATATTATAATCACAATTCAAATGATTTTTTTTCATATTTGATATCAAGCATGTACTTGTTTATCAGCAAATAAATGGTACACTGAATATTTATTAAGGGCTATAAAACCTAGAACATAATGTGTTAGGCCCTTTAGATATTTTGATGGACTATTCTTGTCTCGCACCTGACCCATATCATGATCAGTGTCTAGACTACCCTACTCCAAATATATTAGGACAATCAAGGACCTCTCGTTGAAATGAGTTTGTGCAGCGGGCGAATAATGCACTAATTATTGGAGGATTGTTCTGATTGGTTCACATACTTATAGAACAGGGAAACCCCAAACAACAACGACATATTTCCAGAGACGTGTGACCGGAATTCCGGCCACGGCATATGGGCACCTGCGAGGTGGTTTACTGTCCCTATTTGGGACAGTTATTAATTGTCAAATTAGGGTCTGTTTTGGGCCAAATGAGAGCATGGCTGTGATTTGTCAAAATCTTTGTGTGCACAGCACTGTCCTTCCTTCACTGGCCTAATTGAAGACAATATCCCACTGAATAATTATCATTATATTCTAATTAAAAGAATACAGTAGGAAAACTAATGATATTAATTCATAGCTATTAAGTTAAATAATTCTCGCTGTTTGAGTTGCAACATTTGTGATCCACCAGGTGCATGCATGGCACGACAGCTGAAATGACCACCATTCGGTATGTTGTGAAGGGAATACATTTGTATTTCGGCAACAAATGCACGTACATAAAATAATATATCTATAAAATAATCAGTTTGAGAATATTGGAAAAAATAGAAAGACTGTTTCCGGTGCAATAAACTGATTGAGCTTAAATGACATGTCAATCACCACTTCTTTCTACTATGAGCCAATCTTGCATATTTTTAACACACCAGGTGGCAGCATGGCCCACTAGAGCAGTGAGAATTAAGTTGTTTTCCTATTTTGCTTCAATGCATACCAATCCTGCAGAAAATGAAGGTTGATGTAATGTAAGTTGAGAAGTTCACAGACATGCTGTCCCGAGGCTGTCACCTTACATCCATGGTGGGAATTGGGAACCCAGCTCCACAGCTGAAACCCTGAATATAATAAATATGAAAATAAATAAATAAATGTGAAAGATGAAAAGGTACATACCACATGACTAGTATTTGTCCGAAGAGAATATACCTGACTTTGGATGTGCTACATTGGAGAAAGGAATAGACATGGGGGTTTAAATAGTTAAACAGAGTGGAGTGGCGAGTGCATTTACAAGTATTGTGTCAGCGTCAATATCATTTGTGATTGTGGTTGCCAAGCTGTGAAAACACTGAAACCAAAATGGATGGAAGTTGGTTAAAATTTGCCTCAATATCGTATAAGTGCCAAATAATTAATGAGTTTTTTGTTCATTGACTATGTTGTTAAAACATTTGCTTGAATACAGATCACATGTAGAATTGAAAACATTTTTTTCAATACAGATCACAAGTAGAATCGAAAACATTTGATTGAATACAGATCACAAGTAGAATTTAAACATTTAATTGAATACAGATCACTAGTAGAATTTTAAACATTTGATTGAATACAGATCACATGTAGACAAATTAGGGGTTAGGCCCTGAACAAATACTGAGGCAACAATCAACCAAATTCCAATCAGTTTGTTTTACTGTATTCATATCTTACTGCATTCATAGATTTGCATCCAAAATCACAATTGACTTTTTTTATTCCTCAAGCACCCAATATTCAATATTATAATCCCCGACACCGGATTGTGTTTCTAGTCAGACCTATCCCATGTCAGAAAAATCACGTCATTAATAATAGAATTTACAATATTTTACTGGAATATGAGGAAACCCTATGTTGGGGTTTGTGTCCTAACCCTGATTTTCTAGCACGGTGAGCACCTTCACGTGTCCTTACCCTCATTTTTTAGCATGGTGAGTACCTTCATACGTGTCCTTACCCTGATTTTCTAGCATGGTGTGTACCTTCATACGTGTCCTTACCCTGATATTCTAGCATGGTGAGTACCTTCATACGGGTCCTTACCCTGATTTTCTAGCATGGTGTGTACCTTCATATGTGTCCTTACCCAGATTTTCTAGCATGGTGAGTACCTTCATACGTGTCCTTACCCTGATTTTCTAGCATGGTGTGTACCTTCATACGTGTCCTTACCCTGATATTCTAGCATGGTGAGTACCTTCATACGGGTCCTTACCCTGATTTTCTAGCATGGAGAGTACCTTCATACGTGTCCTTACCCTGATTTTCTAGCATGGTGTGTACCTTCATACGTGTCCTTACCCTGATTTTCTAGCATGGTGAGTACCTTCATACATGTCCTTACCCTGATTTTCTAGCATGGTGAGCACCTTCATACGTATCCTTACCCTGATTTTCTAGCATGGTGAGTACCTTCATACGTGTCCTTACCCTGATTTTCTAGCATGGTGAGTACCTTCATACATGTCCTTACCCTGATTTTCTAGCATGGTGAGCACCTTCATACGTGTCCTTACCCTGATTTTCTAGCATGGTGAGTACCTTCATACATGTCCTTACCCTGATTTTCTAGCATGGTGAGCACCTTCATACGTGTCCTTACCCTGATTTTCTAGCATGGTGAGCACCTTCATACGTGTCCTTACCCTGATTTTCTAGCATGGTGAGTACCTTCATATGTGTCCTTACCCTGATTTTCTAGCATGGTGAGCACCTTCATACGTGTCCTTACCCTGATTTTCTAGCATGGTGAGCACCTTCATATGTGTCCTTACCCTGATTTTCTAGCATGGTGTGTATCTTCATACATGTCCTTACCCTGATTTTCTAGCATGGTGAGTACCTTCATACGTGTCCATACCCTGATTTTCCAGCATGGAGAGTACTTTCATATGTGTCCTTACCCTGATATTTCTAGCATGGTAAGTACCTTCATATGTGTCCTTACCCTGATATTTCTAGCATGGAGAGTACTTTCATATGTGTCCTTACCCTGATTTTCTAGCATGGTGATTACCTTCATACGTTCATACCCTGCTTTTCTAGCATGGTGTGTACCTTCATACGTGTCCTTACCCTGAGTTTCTAGCATGGTGAGCACCTTCATACGTGTCCTTACCCTGATTTTCTAGCATGGTGAGCACCTTCGTACGTGTCCTTACCCTGATTTTCTAGCATGGTGAGTACCTTCATAAGTGTCCTTACCCTGATTTTCTAGCATGGTGTGTACCTTCATTTGTGTCCTTACCCTGATTTTCTAGCATGGTGAGCACCTTCATACGTGTCCTTACCCTGATTTTCTAGCATGGTGTGTACCTTCATATGTGTCCTTACCCTGATTTTCTAGCATGGTGAGCACCTTCATACGTGTCCTTACCCTGATTTTCTAGCATGGTGATTACCTTCATACGTGTCCTTACCCTGATTTTCTAGCATGGTGAGTACCTTCATGTGTCCTTACCCTGATTTTCTAGCATGGTGAGTACCTTCATACGTGTCCTTACCCTGATTTTCTAGCATGGAGAGTACTTTCATATGTATCCTTACCCTGATTTTCTAGCATGGTGATTACCTTCATACGTTCATACCCTGCTTTTCTAGCATGGTGTGTACCTTCATATGTGTCCTTACCCTGAGTTTCTAGCATGGTGAGCACCTTCATACGTGTCCTTACCCTGATTTTCTAGCATGGAGAGTACCTTCATACGTGTCCTTACCCTGATTTTCTAGCAGGGTGAGCACCTTTATATGTGTCCTTACCCTGATTTTCTAGCATGGAGAGTACCTTCATACGTGTCCTTACCCTGATTTTCTAGCATGGTGAGCACCTTCACGTGTCCTTACCCTGATTTTCTAGCATGGTGAGCACCTTCACGTGTCCTTACCCTGATTTTCTAGCATGGTGAGTACCTTCACGTGTCCTTACCCTGATTTTCTAGCATGGTGAGTACTTTCATACGGGTCCTTACCCTGATTTTCTAGCATGGCGAGTACCTTCATACGTGTCCTTACCCTGATTTTCTAGCATGGTGAGCACCTTCATACGTGTCCTTAGTATATTTATGCTGTCACCAAGGTTACTGTGAACTTCAAAAGCAAACTGTTTCACTCTTCTTAGGATTCCACTCAGAAGAATTTCCTCCAGAACTTTGCACTCAGCTCCCTCTATGTCAAACTTGAGGTAGTCTATCACCTTCTAGACAAATAGCAAATTAGGCTAAACCAAAAAAGGTCATTTCTTATCATTTTTTGCAATATGATTAAAATGGGACGTTTTTAAATCTCTTTTTCTTCTTCACATTAGCTTATTGATTTTTAAAAACAGTTTTTTTAATTATACCTTTTGACACTTTTAATACCTTTTGAAATAGTATTTAGATTTTTTTATTACCCCAAAAAAAATGCAAGCCGGCAGTGAGAAATGTTTTTTTGGGGCGAAGGGAAATGGATAGTTCCATACCATTATATGGAAAAAAGACAAAAGAATAGCAAAGTACCTCTGAGTCACCCAGCATTTTGTACAGAGATCTAAGCGTGTACAAATGCCATCCGTCTTTGTGTTTTATTCCATTCTTATATCCAAGTCCAATCTTGTGGAAGGAGATCAGATCTGAAGTGTGGTTCTTACGGGGGTCCTCGATACTGGAACAAATATAATATGATAAGGGGAACTGGTATGGGGGACTGGTATGGGGCACTGGTATGGGGGACTGGTATGGGGCACTGGTATGTGAGACTGGTATGGGGCACTGGTATGTGAGACTGGTATGTGAGACTGGTATGTGGGACTGGTATGTGGGACTGGTATGTGAGACTGGTATGGGAGACTGGTATGTGAGACTGGTATGTGAGACTGGTATGTGAGACTGGTATGGGGGACTGGTATGGAGGACTGGTATGGGGGACTGGTATGGCGGACTGGTATGGGGGACTGGTAAGGGAGACTGGTAAGGGAGACTGGTATGTGGTACTCGTATGTGGGACTAGTGTGTTGGACTGGTAAGGAAAACTTGTATTATCCTTGGTAATTGGCAGGTTTCATGGGGATTCTGAAAGCCCCATTCACCTACCATGTTCTGAAATTTATAATTTGAATACAAGCCCCAAATGTTATATGCACATCACAGGTAATATGTATACTATGCCAGACATAAGACAGCTATGCAAATGAGAGACAGCCAACATTAAGGATAAATGAGAGACAGCCAACATTAAGGATAAATGAGAGACAGCTACACAAGTGAAACACCTACACAAGTGAGACAATGAGGTAAGAGAGATACCTCATAAAATAAAGGACAGCTACATAAACGAAACAGCTACTTAAATGAGAAACAGCTAAATAAACAACTACATAAATGAGAGACAGCTACACCAATGAGAGACAGCTACATATATGAGAGATAGCCACATGAACGAGAGACAGTTACATAAATGAGAGATAGCTACATAAATGAAAGACAACTACATAAATGAGACAGCTACATAAATGAGAGATAGCTACATAAATGAGAGACAGCTATATAAATGAGAGACAGCTATATAAATGAGAGACAGCTATATAAATGAGAGGCAGCTACATTTGTTAAATAGCTAAAACCTCGGCTAAATAAATGAAAGACAGCTACATGTGTGAGAGACAACTCCATGCATAAGAATGACGGTTAGACAGATAGCGCCATGCACAGGTGAGAAAGCTGTATAATCGTGATATAAGAGACAACTGCATACATTAGAGGCAGCTATATATGTACCCTTATGATAAAAGGTACAAGCATGAAGTTCTTTTGATATTTGATATTTGACATTTTTTAAAAAGATGCCTCCCGTATGCCCTTTTGGATCTCAACGGGGCATTGTTGTCCCCTAGTAACGGCGTGGGGTCACGTGGTAAATCTCAAACAGGGGCAGGTAATCTTTCTCCATACAGTTAAAGTAAAGTTAAATAAAGTTACTAAATGTTAAATATTGCTAATTATGACAAACAGCACATTCCAGCCTATGGCACTTGTATCCAAAGAAACTGTTTAACAAACGTGGTAATAATCGGTAGGTGAATATTCACTAAGAATTCGGTGGAAACTATCAAAAGGCAAACTGTTGAAATTATTAATAAACTTTAGAACAGAATTAATTTGAATTGTAATGTAAACAGATAGCATGTAAAAATGTATCTATGCTACAAGAATACACCTAAAGGCTATGCAACAAGAGATGTAAGAATGTTAACAGCAAATCTAATTAAGTAGATATTTATATATCACATATTCAGTTACCTGGGATCCATAGCTTGGACTTGACATCCAAAGTTATCAGCAATGGCCTCATCGAAGGAAATGTCATCTGCCAATCTGAAATCATATAACAGATATTGTGATCATGAATATATCCATATTCAGCAACTCAATCTTAAACGATTATGATGCGTTCGATTTATCAGAAATGAATAATGTAATTGATATTGTATATTGTGTTAACTACAGCACAAGTTCTCTTAATGGTCCTCTTGTTATTGGATGAAGAGATATCTTTTTATTTTTTTATTTTTCAAGAAGAAAATCAGTATTAAATAGATGTCTTTTATTTCAGGGGTATATTTATTAAATTATCAATATAAACTCAATATATGTGGCAAACTACAGGGATAAAGTTATCAAATAAACATTTGTTGGCATATCTCAGTTCTTTCTAGTTATAACTGGACGCTGGGACGATAGGGAAAGCAATAATAAAAGGAGTCTTCCAGCTGACCCACAGGTTGCCAGAGTGAAAGTCCCCAGCCCCTCCCTGTCTCTGTCCTATTTACCTATATAAAAGTAGTGATGGCAGTAGATGTCGCTGTGGTTGCCTGTGGCTGAACCAGAGAGGTCATTACAAGTTGTCAGGCAATTCACACATATTTTAACACATTCAGTAATCTTCACATCACTTATTCCCTGCAGGCATCATAAACTCAAATTGTAATTGCCTGAAGGTGCTCCACGTGCTAATTAACATTGTCAATTATTATAATCCACAGTAATTGATCTTACTGATATATATTTCTGGAGAATTAGAGTAAACATACCCTATTATATCAGTTCCTCCAAGATTCAACCCAGCATACCCTATTATATCAGTTCCTCCAAGATTCAACCCAGCATACCCTAGTATATCAGTTCCTCCAAGATTCAACCCAGCATACCCTATTATATCAGTTCCTCCAAGATTCAACCCAGCATACCCTATTATATCAGTTCCTCCAAGATTCAACCCAGCATACCCTATTATATCAGTTCCTCCAAGATTCAACCCAGCATACCCTATTATATCAGTTCCTCCAAGATTCAACCCAGCATACCCTATTATATCAGTTCCTCCAAGATTCAACCCAGCATACCCTATTATATCAGTTCCTCCAAGATTCAACCCAGCATACCCTATTATATCAGTTCCTCCAAGATTCAACCCAGCATACCCTATTATATCAGTTCCTGCCACCAAAGGTATAAAGGTGCGCAAAGAATCGACGTCAAGTCATCAGTATTCATAAAAGTCTAGCTGTAAACTGATTGGAGGGGAATAAATGCTAACTGAAATAGATTCTGTTTTATTTTGACAACTGTACTGATTGGTCAGTTTATCTGTCAGACACCTGATTACAATTTTTGACCTGATGTTGGTCAATTCAGATTTGATGATATTTTTGTGAGCAAGGCAAATATTTATAACTTGTGGAATTCCAAATTTAGAATGGTATCAAGAAGGGCAGTGACGGCAGAGGTAGTAATTGAATACTACCTCTGTAATCCCAGGGGGGGGGGGGTACTCTCATGATTTTAACCCGCGGAGGCTGGGATGGAACTGAAAACTCCAGAGCCTGAATTAGGGAAATATTCTAGCATTATTGGTACCCTGATTTAGGACTAGATGAAATTTGGTACCCTGATTTAGGACTAGTTGAATTTTTGATACCCTCATTTAGGGATGATGCAGAAGGAGGAGATTTGGAAAGGGGGATTGTGATCCCTGTTTTAGGGAGAAATTTGAAAAACAGTACCCTGTTTTAAGGAAAATGATAAAATATCTTAACCCGGATGGAACTGAAAACCCCAGAGCCTGATTTAGGGAAATATTCTATCATTATTGGTACCCTGATTTAGGACTAGCTGAAATTTTGATACCCTCATTTAGGGATGATGCAGAAGGGGGAGATTTGGAAAGGTGGATTGTGATCCCTGTTTTAGGGAAAAATTTGAAAAATAGTACCCTGTTTTAGGGGAAATGATGAAATATCTTGACCTGTTTTAGGGAAAATATCAGCGGAAAGGACCCTATTTAGCCCAGCTTCTCCGGTAACGCTGACTATGAGAGTACCCCCCCCCCCCCCCCGGGTCTGTAATGCATAGTAGAGTAAACATAATGAAATTGCACCATTGGACATCTAGAGTGCAGACTTTGCAAGATTTAACTGCGGTGAGATCCAACTAGATATAGGGGGGTTCAGAACTAGATGGCTTACCCAATAAAGTACACCTCCAAGATTCAACCCAGCAGACACATCACATGAAAACCACGTGGACTTCTGGTTGAAATCTCAGAATCCAGAAATTCACGGGATTTTCAAGACGTGATTTTCTGGTCGAGTTTATGATGTGGGTAAGACATGATTTTCAAGACGTGATTTTCTGGGAGTGATCTTGTGAAATATATATGGCAAAATGACGGAATCATGCATGTGGAAGAGACAAATGGATAAGACATGAATTTTTCACTTATGAAATTCACATCATAACCACGTCATTTCAACCAGATCTCTCAGCTGGGAATGAGGTTATAGGTTGTAAGACTAACTTACCCTATAGAGTATACCAGACAAGGTCTAACTAGGTTATAGGGTCCTGCCATACACACATTCCAGCCACCATCGACTGAATGACCAATCCATCGGCTCTCATAACATTCTGCCTGACGCCGCATCATAACACTGAAATGCAGGATACATTTTAGATACTTTTTTGTGCTGGTTTACTGGTATAAGGTTTAAGAGTAAGACCAAAATAATGCAGTCAGAAAAACATGAAGAAATGATTTTTTGCCAACGGAGGAAAGGTAATAAATTTGTACAAAACAAAGGTGATTTCTTCATATAGGGGTTCCATATTAGGGTTTTATTTTTGAGTGATTTTCAAAGCTCAGACATGTTAGCACAGAAAATAAAACATGGTGGCTACAAAGCTCAGACATGTTAGCAAAGAAAATATAACATGGTGGCTACAAAGCTCAGACATGTTAGCACAGAAAATAAAACATGGTGGCTACAAAGCTCAGACATGTTAGCACAGAAAATAAAACATGGTGGCTACAAAGCTCAGACATGTTAGCACAGAAAATAAAACATGGTGGCTACAAAGCTCAGACATGTTAGCACAGAAAATAAAACATGGTGGCTACAAAGCTCAGACATGTTAGCACAGAAAATAAAACATGGTGGCTACAAAGCTCAGACATGTTAGCACAGAAAATATAACATGGTGGCTACAAAGCTCAGACATGTTAGCACAGAAAATAAAACATGGTGGCTACAAAGCTCAGACATGTTAGCAAAGAAAATATAACATGGTGGCTACAAAGCTCAGACATGTTAGCACAGAAAATAAAACATGGTGGCTACAAAGCTCAGACATGTTAGCACAGAAAATAAAACATGGTGGCTACAAAGCTCAGACATGTTAGCACAGAAAATAAAACATGGTGGCTACAAAGCTCAGACATGTTAGCACAGAAAATAAAACATGGTGGCTACAAAGCTCAGACATGTTAGCACAGAAAATATAACATGGTGGCTACAAAGCTCAGACATGTTAGCACAGAAAATAAAACATGGTGGCTAAAAAGCTCAGACATGTTAGCACAGAAAATAAAACATGGTGGCTACAAAGCTCAGACATGTTAGCACAGAAAATATAACATGGTGGCTACAAAGCTCAGACATGTTAGCACAGAAAATAAAACATGGTGGCTACAAAGCTCAGACATGTTAGCACAGAAAATAAAACATGGTGGCTACAAAGCTCAGACATGTTAGCACAGAAAATATAACATGGTGGCTACAAAGCTCAGACATGTTAGCACAGAAAATAAAACATGGTGGCTACAAAGCTCAGACATGTTAGCACAGAAAATAAAACATGGTGGCTACAAAGCTCAGACATGTTAGCACAGAAAATAAAACATGGTGGCTACAAAGCTCAGACATGTTAGCACAGAAAATAAAACATGGTGGCTACAAAGCTCAGACATGTTAGCAAAGAAAATATAACATGGTGGCTACAAAGCTCAGACATGTTAGCACAGAAAATAAAACATGGTGGCTACAAAGCTCAGACATGTTAGCACAGAAAATAAAACATGGTGGCTACAAAGCTCAGACATGTTAGCACAGAAAATAAAACATGGTGGCTACAAAGCTCAGACATGTTAGCACAGAAAATAAAACATGGTGGCTACAAAGCTCAGACATGTTAGCACAGAAAATAAAACATGGTGGCTACAAAGCTCAGACATGTTAGCACAGAAAATAAAACATGGTGGCTACAAAGCTCAGACATGTTAGCACAGAAAATATAACATGGTGGCTACAAAGCTCAGACATGTTAGCACAGAAAATATAACATGGTGGCTACAAAGCTCAGACATGTTAGCACAGAAAATAAAACATGGTGGCTACAAAGCTCAGACATGTTAGCACAGAAAATAAAACATGGTGGCTACAAAGCTCAGACATGTTAGCACAGAAAATAAAACATGGTGGCTACAAAGCTCAGACATGTTAGCAAAGAAAATATAACATGGTGGCTACAAAGCTCAGACATGTTAGCACAGAAAATATAACATGGTGGCTACAAAGCTCAGACATGTTAGCACAGAAAATAAAACATGGTGGCTACAAAGCTCAGACATGTAAGCACAGAATATAAAACATGGTGGCTACAAAGCTCAGACATGTTAGCAAAGAAAATATAACATGGTGGCTACAAAGCTCAGACATGTTAGCAAAGAAAATATAACATGGTGGCTACAAAGCTCAGACATGTTAGCAAAGAAAATAAAACATGGTGGCTACAAAGCTCAGACATGTTAGCACAGAAAATATAACATGGTGGCTACAAAGCTCAGACATGTTAGCACAGAAAATAAAACATGGTGGCTACAAAGCTCAGACATGTAAGCACAGAAAATAAAACATGGTGGCTACAAAGCTCAGACATGTTAGCACAGAAAATAAAACATGGTGGCTACAAAGCTCAGACATGTAAGCACAGAAAATAAAACATGGTGGCTACAAAGCTCAGACATGTTAGCAAAGAAAATATAACATGGTGGCTACAAAGCTCAGACATGTTAGCAAAGAAAATATAACATGGTGGCTACAAAGCTCAGACATGTTAGCACAGAAAATATAACATGGTGGCTACAAAGCTCAGACATGTTAGCACAGAAAATAAAACATGGTGGCTACAAAGCTCAGACATGTAAGCACAGAAAATAAAACATGGTGGCTACAAAGCTCAGACATGTTAGCAAAGAAAATATAACATGGTGGCTACAAAGCTCAGACATGTTAGCAAAGAAAATATAACATGGTGGCTACAAAGCTCAGACATGTTAGCAAAGAAAATATAACATGGTGGCTACAAAGCTCAGACATGTTAGCACAGAAAATAAAACATGGTGGCTACAAAGCTCAGACATGTAAGCACAGAAAATAAAACATGGTGGCTACAAAGCTCAGACATGTTAGCAAAGAAAATATAACATGGTGGCTACAAAGCTCAGACATGTTAGCAAAGAAAATATAACATGGTGGCTACAAAGCTCAGACATGTTAGCAAAGAAAATAAAACATGGTGGCTACAAAGCTCAGACATGTTAGCAAAGAAAATAAAACATGGTGGCTACAAAGCTCAGACATGTAAGCACAGAAAATAAAACATGGTGGCTACAAAGCTCAGACATGTAAGCACAGAAAATAAAACATGGTGGCTACAAAGCTCAGACATGTAAGCACAGAAAATAAAACATGGTGGCTACAAAGCTCAGACATGTTAGCAAAGAAAATAAAACATGGTGGCTACAAAGCTCAGACATGTAAGCACAGAAAATATAACATGGTGGCTACAAAGCTCAGACATGTAAGCACAGAAAATAAAACATGGTGGCTACAAAGCTCAGACATGTTAGCAAAGAAAATAAAACATGGTGGCTACAAAGCTCAGACATGTAAGCACAGAAAATATAACATGGTGGCTACAAAGCTCAGACATGTAAGCACAGAAAATATAACATGGTGGCTACAAAGCTCAGACATGTTAGCACAGAAAATAAAACATGGTGGCTACAAAGCTCAGACATGTTAGCAAAGAAAATATAACATGGTGGCTACAAAGCTCAGACATGTTAGCAAAGAAAATATAACATGGTGGCTACAAAGCTCAGACATGTTAGCAAAGAAAATATAACATGGTGGCTACAAAGCTCAGACATGTTAGCACAGAAAATATAACATGGTGGCTACAAAGCTCAGACATGTTAGCACAGAAAATAAAACATGGTGGCTACAAAGCTCAGACATGTTAGCAAAGAAAATAAAACATGGTGGCTACAAAGCTCAGACATGTTAGCAAAGAAAATATAACATGGTGGCTACAAAGCTCAGACATGTTAGCAAAGAAAATAAAACATGGTGGCTACAAAGCTCAGACATGTTAGCACAGAAAATAAAACATGGTGGCTACAAAGCTCAGACATGTAAGCACAGAAAATAAAACATGGTGGCTACAAAGCTCAGACATGTTAGCAAAGAAAATAAAACATGGTGGCTACAAAGCTCAGACATGTAAGCACAGAAAATATAACATGGTGGCTACAAAGCTCAGACATGTAAGCACAGAAAATATAACATGGTGGCTACAAAGCTCAGACATGTTAGCAAAGAAAATATAACATGGTGGCTACAAAGCTCAGACATGTTAGCAAAGAAAATATAACATGGTGGCTACAAAGCTCAGACATGTTAGCAAAGAAAATATAACATGGTGGCTACAAAGCTCAGACATGTTAGCAAAGAAAATAAAACATGGTGGCTACAAAGCTCAGACATGTAAGCACAGAAAATATAACATGGTGGCTACAAAGCTCAGACATGTTAGCAAAGAAAATAAAACATGGTGGCTACAAAGCTCAGACATGTAAGCACAGAAAATAAAACATGGTGGCTACAAAGCTCAGACATGTAAGCACAGAAAATATAACATGGTGGCTACAAAGCTCAGACATGTTAGCAAAGAAAATATAACATGGTGGCTACAAAGCTCAGACATGTTAGCACAGAAAATAAAACATGGTGGCTACAAAGCTCAGACATGTTAGCACAGAAAATAAAACATGGTGGCTACAAAGCTCAGACATGTTAGCACAGAAAATAAAACATGGTGGCTACAAAGCTCAGACATGTTAGCACAGAAAATAAAACATGGTGGCTACAAAGCTCAGACATGTTAGCACAGAAAATAAAACATGGTGGCTACAAAGCTCAGACATGTTAGCACAGAAAATAAAACATGGTGGCTACAAAGCTCAGACATGTTAGCACAGAAAATATAACATGGTGGCTACAAAGCTCAGACATGTTAGCACAGAAAATAAAACATGGTGGCTACAAAGCTCAGACATGTTAGCACAGAAAATAAAACATGGTGGCTACAAAGCTCAGACATGTTAGCACAGAAAATATAACATGGTGGCTACAAAGCTCAGACATGTTAGCACAGAAAATATAACATGGTGGCTACAAAGCTCAGACATGTTAGCACAGAAAATAAAACATGGTGGCTACAAAGCTCAGACATGTTAGCACAGAAAATAAAACATGGTGGCTACAAAGCTCAGACATGTTAGCACAGAAAATAAAACATGGTGGCTACAAAGCTCAGACATGTTAGCACAGAAAATAAAACATGGTGGCTACAAAGCTCAGACATGTTAGCAAAGAAAATAAAACATGGTGGCTACAAAGCTCAGACATGTTAGCAAAGAAAATAAAACATGGTGGCTACAAAGCTCAGACATGTTAGCACAGAAAATAAAACATGGTGGCTACAAAGCTCAGACATGTAAGCACAGAAAATAATACATGGTGGCTACAAAGCTCAGACATGTTAGCAAAGAAAATATAACATGGTGGCTGTATAGATAAGATAAGATAAGATACCTTTATTTTACCTGGATAGCATATTCAACATATTTAAACATTGATTTTCAATATGGTCCAGACAAATAAACATGTATCAAGGACACACAGATGTATATACAAAACACACAAGTAAAATTAAATAACAATAAGTTAAAAACTGATAAAAACTGCACTCAATGACTAAAACGTGCCTTGAGGTATGATGTCTTAAAAGCATTCAGACTAGATGATTCTCTTGTTACAGGATCCAGTTCATTCCACATTTTAGCACCACTATATGTAAAAGATCTCTTAAGTTGATTATTTTTAGGTTTGACTAGAATAAGATTATTTTGTGTACTGTTCCTGGTTTCATGCTCATGTTGGCTTTTAACATTGTTAAATAGCTGTGTAATATAATTTGGTGCAAGATCATTCCTGCATTTGTACATGAGACACATTTTATGAAAGTCCACTCTGTCCTTTACATTCATCCATTTAAGATCATTTAGCATGTCTTCAGTGTGAGTTCTGTAATCACAGCCTAGTAGTAAACGTGCCCCCTTGTTTTGCAGCATCTGGAGTCTCTTCAGAGCACTTACACTGCAATTTCCATACACTACATCACCATAATCAAATAAGGGTAGCACAATTGCATTGTATAACATGTGAAGGGTTTTTTGCGGGAGGTTGTATTTGATTTGCCTTAATATGCCCAACCTCCTGGATATCTTTGAGCACATTTTGTCTATATGATAGTTCCAATTTAAATTTTCATCAATCCACATCCCGAGGTATTTGTATTGTGACACCTGTTCAAGTGGTGAGTCACCAACGTGGAGCGACATAGCAGTTGACCTAGACAGTTTTTGCTGTGTCCCTAAGAGGCTCCACTTTGTCTTACTGATATTTAGGTGTAGTCTATTTTCCTGGAACCACTTGTGAGCTTTGTCCAAGTCATACTGCAGCTTTTCTTGAGCTTCCGTGGTATTTTTGGCAGAGAATAATAAAACCGTGTCATCTGCATATAATCCGATTTTACAATATTTAATGCATGTTGGAAGATCATTAATAAATAATATAAACAATAACGGTCCCAATATGCTTCCTTGTGGGACTCCGTGTGATATAGGAAGAGCATCAGAGGTAGTCCCACCATGGCTGACTTTTTGAGAGCGGTCATGTAAATAGCACCGGAACCACTCTAAGGCACCACCTCTGACTCCTACCCAGGATAACTTGTGTATCATTACCTCTGGGTCAACAGTATCAAATGCCTTGCGTAAATCCAAATAAACAACTCCAGTTAAATTACTCCTGTTCATACTATCCAATATGTATTCTGTGACATCCACAAGGGCAGTCAATGTGGAGTGGTTTCTTCTGAACCCAGATTGCTGGGAACAGAGATACCCCTATCTAGTTAGGTAACCCTCCAATTGATTATGAACAGCCCTTTCAAAGACTTTCATACATATGGATAGCACTGAGATGGGTCTGTAGTTGGTTGGATTAGTTTGAGGCCCATCCTTGTGTATAGCAGTCACTTTGGCTAATTTCCACTCTGATGGTATAATTCCTGAGTGTAATGAGGTGTTCATGATGGCAGTCAGTGGACCTGCTATGGCTGGAGCTGCATCCCGCAGAAGCCGTGCATTAACTCCATCTAGTCCACTGGACTTTTTAGTATCCAAGTGACATAGTTGTTTTAATGTGAAATCCACTGTTATATCCTCAAATGTGAAAATGGAATCATGTTCAGCATAAGGGTTTTGCTGAGGGAGTGGCTGTCCAGCAAAGCTGGCTGCAAGTTTACTACCAATGGTGGAGAAAAATCTGTTGAATGATGAGGCCACTCCATTTGGATCAGTATGTTCCCCTTCATCATCAATAAGTTTGGTGTTTTGTACACCTTTCTTTCCTTTTGGTAGTATAGTTTTAATGGCTTTCCACAGCTGATCAGGCTTATTTCTGTTTTCCATGATCAGAGCTTTGTAATACTCTGCCTTGGCCTTTCTAAGAGCACTATTTACATTGTTTCTCAACTTCTTGTATTTCTCATAGAGATCTTGATCTCTAGCTTTCTGAGCTTTTGTTTTGATCCGATCACGTTCTTCCATCATTTTGTTTATTTCATTTGTTTTCCATGGAATATCAAAAGCTCTTATCTTTTTTTCCATAATTGGCGCATGCTGTTTTGCTGCCTCTTGAAAGAATGTCAAAAATATGTGTAGTTGATCTCTGGGATCATCAAGTGCTTCTATCACAGTCCATGGGAATCTATACAAATGTTCCAAGAAGTTTCGCTCATTGTAATTTTTAAAATTCCTAGTGATGATGGTTTTTGGTGGTTTTTTCGGTATAAATGCCTTTCTAACAACAAATGGAAGGTAGTGATCTGTTATTCCTGTTTGAATAACTCCATTTTGTATGACCTTTTCCCTATGTGTTACAAATGTTAGGTCAATACCTGTGGATGATGTTGCTGTTACTCTGGTTGGCTCATCCACTAATTGGTCCATTGTTTGGTTCTCACATAACTCCTGTACCTTCCGGGCCAGATACCCATCAGGTATGAGAACATCTGAGTTCATATCACCAAGCATATACATTTCCTTATCCTCAGAGCTGACTTTGTCTAAGTGAGTACTTAGATTGGTGTAGTACTCAGCAGGTGATTTGGGGTGCCTATACACTGATCCCACTAATATTGGCTTGGTGTTAGGTAATTTGATGTCAATCCACATAATCTCCAAGTTTTCCTCATTCAGCTCTGGTCTCTCTGCATAATCAAGGTGGTCAGAGATATATATCCCTACTCCTCCTGCACCATCTGGGGCCCATGTAATCCCTTGAGGCCTATTTCTATATATAAAGTTATAGCCTGGGATATCATATTCACCCTTTTCATGGTTGGTGTCTGTAAGCCAAGTCTCTGAGACTGTCAGTATATCCAAAGGCTTGTTTATCATAACAAGCTTTAGTTCATTGAAATGGGCTGACAGCTTCTGTACATTGAGGTGGCCAATCCTTAATCCTCTTTTGAACTGGATATTAGTGAAAGGTGTATAATCCTCTCCTGTATCCACACCTGTGTTTTGCCCAGCATTTTGGTCTGCATTTATGTCATTTAAAATATCCCCAATAAATGAGTCTGTAAACTGTGGTAGCACACATTTTGTACACATCCAATCTTTAAAATGTTCATTGTGCACAATTTCAAAATAGTCTTTTGTGGCAAGACCCTGGCACTTGGCATGGTACCAGGTGTCACATCCATTACACAATAATCTGTTCTGAGATGTTTTGACATTATTTCCACACTCACCACAGCCAGTTGTTGTCCTAGGGCCAGGATTTTGCTCAATATCCCCTGCCATAAGCAGCATAATCACAGTCCAGTATGTAATCCATGACATTTTCCTTTTTGTCACCCCTCCTTTGCCCTGTTTGTGTATGCCTCCATTTTTGCCTCCATGTGAGAACAAAGAGATCAAGTGTCCAAACACTTTTGAGTGGGAGATAAGTATTCCTAGGTCTTTAGTCAGGTTAACTAGTCCATTATATGTTCCACACAGTGTTGTTGCATCATTGTCCATACTTTGTATACATCCATATTGCCACAATCCACTAGAAATATTCAAAAAGGTGAGAGCTAACACAGTTGAAAACAGCCAGGCAGCCATCTTGGTACTGTCTATTCCAAGATTTAATGATGCATTTTAAACTTTGAGAAAGTTGGCCACGATGCCAACCTTGAGCATGCATAATTCATTTATGATTAAATTATCATTTATTTAATAGCTAAACATAGATAACAAATATCATCTTTTACCGGAAATACTTTTCTTGACTATCAGAGTAGCTGTCGCTTATATACATCTGGACTGGGGGCTGACACAGGAAGTGAATGCTTTCAATGTCCATAGTCTTAGCCAGGGCAGTGGAGAGACACCCCAGACTAGGGTAACTTATAGGGCATGACCTCTGCCCTCTCACAGGACTACATCTACGTAGATTTAGATATGCTGATATTACACTCATCTTGGATTCCAATTGGTAGTGTTTTATTCTTGGGATGAGAACTCCCTCTTGATTAGAACTTTGCAAATGCTTCTCTTCCTTCAAGAAAGAAAAATATCAGATTAATTATTCTGAAAGTTATACTTTAATTTGACTATATTAATAAGAATTTTAATACCAATGATAAATAGATTCAGTTTGATTAATATGTACAATACAGAATTAGTACTTTTCTAGGAAAATTTAAAAAAAAGCATTTTGTACCTTAGCCCCAGACGTTGTTGTGATTGCCTGAGTATGTATGAGAATATACACAACGGATAATGACGTCAAAATAACAGCGATGATGTTGAATAGGAATATTGCAAATGGCGTACAGCTTATGGTGGACATTGTGCAGCTGTTAACGTCCGTGCAGCAATCGTCCATGAAGCGTAATGAAATGAAATTCACAAGCAGTGCAAAACATTTAAATACAGGATTCATAAAACATGTAATAAACACCCATTATAAAATGAAATGTTAATAATCCATATATATATAACCTCCACACTATAGTCTCAACTGCAATGGTGTTAAAGTGATGAATTTCATGAATGTTTTTTTTGTTTTCCATATCTTGCCTCTGAGATTTAATCACATAAAAACTCTTGAATATTCATAATATTCATTGTATTCTAATGACATTACTCGACGAAGACATTAATTCTTGCCAAAGGCATAAACCATGTTGTAATTAATATTTCATATTAAGCCTGCAGGCGGAAATGTCAAGGCCAATCTCGATATTTTTTGTGGTGATTTTTCCTCCAATATTAAAAGCAAATGTAAGAGAGGTCAAACGCTATTGAGTTAATTATGCTTTTTGTTTCATTCAGAAAAGAGGGACAATGCAGGGTGCACAATTTACACTTAATCCTCCCTGGAGAGGCAGTCATTCAGGATTCTAAATGGAGAGGTGATCACGTGCGGGAAGATATTTCACAGTTCACAATTCATTTTTCATTTTTTATCCGAAAATTTGACTTTGCGTTACATTTTAATTTAAAAACCTATGACACAATGCTTCAATTCTTTTCAAGTTGTCAGGGATTACTACCAGGGGATATATATATTGCCACAAAAAATCCCAATGCAAAAAAATAAATTTAAAGGTGAAAAAAAATTGTTGAAATTGGACTTTGCGTATTATATATTCTGCAATTAAAATTAATTATGAGAGCTGTTTCAATGGTGGTGTCCTTTATCGGGATTCATCTATAGGGTCGCTAGTATCTTCCAGAATTTGTCACTAATTGAGCAATTATCAGAAGGGGTTGAATTAAGAGGTCAAACATGAGAAAGAAAAATCTAAAATTTATATATTTTTTTTGTACATTATTTTTTCCATATGAGAAATGTTTCAATGATGTTTTCCTTTATAGGGATTCATCTATAGGGAACATCTGCCCAATTTTTTCACTTTCCTTCGTTCTAATACTTAATTTGTCAAACAGATGGTACTTCTTTCTAACATCACGCCTACTTCCTTTTCGAGGAATATTGTTCTAATAAAATGTAGTTAACACTTTTGAACCTGCACCATCAAGGCAACAAAATGATAGCTTTAGGCTTGACAACCACAAGCCGTTGAGCTGAAGTGGCGCGCATGATTGGTGGCATAAAATCAGAGCATGTCGAGTGCCACCTAGTGGAGAGATAATGTGGTATCCAGGCAGGTGATCAATGTAAACAAACACATGCAGATCCGATCTCAGCCAGGGCGATAATACACTCACTCTGGAATAAACTGAAGGATGGCACAAATTACAACAGCTAAGTTACCCTCAGCCGGGTATAACACAGAATATAAAGACAATTATGACTGGAATCAAGCCAAAGCTACAGCCAGCTCCTGGTATGTATACCATATACTAAATTAGATATGAATAAAACTTCAAAGCTATAGTACTGGAGACAAATAGTACTGGAGACAAACCAATTACCATATTTTCTGATTCTTATTTCAAAATGTCATTCCATTGCAGGAAAAAGTCTACTTCTGGTCTCTTTGAAGAAACTGTGAGTAAATGTTTTAATATTATTTTGAACAAATTCACAAAAAAAAAAAAATTAATAAATAAATAAACAGGTATTTTAAGCACATCAGTATAGTCTGTGCCAAGCCCTTGCCTAATAGTCTAAAGGAACATGTGTTTGATTTGCTATTGTCTTTAATTTGATGAATTTATTATAACCGATATATAATTTGATATTATTTATGCTATATGTTTGATACATTGTGAACAGGGCGGGGAGAGGTCATACCCAGCCATGGCGCCCAGTCAAGGACAGATAGAGGTGGGAAACATAGAGTTCCAGTCCACCCAGTATCCAAGTGTCTACAGGGAAAATGTCCTCCACAAAGATGACAGGGGCAAATATATCGACCCCTTCAAGGTAAGATCATTTATGCCATTTGGAATATACATACTTACATACATATATATATATATATATATATATATATATATATATATATATATATATATATATATATATATATATATATATATATTCACCACTAATCTCATATGAGTAATATATGTATATATATATATATATATATATATATATATATATATATATATATATATATATATATATATATATATATGTATGTATGTATCATTAAATTGATTAAAGAGGAAATATAAATAATAGACTTTAAAAAAACATAAAAGAATTTTCAAATTTGAAAATAATCACTGAGAATAGAAACAGGGTCGCAAGTTCCTGAAAATGAACTGTGAATCTATACAAATGGAAAATGGGTCTGAGATTTGACTTTGAGCAGCAACTTTTAACGAATATCAATCATATAAATGTGATCATAATAATGCCCTCTTTGATCATACCTTATTATACTCAAGTATCAGACTGATCACTGTGGTAAAGCTGTCAATTTGCCTTATAAGGAGATATAATTTCAATTCAATTCAATTCGACTCAACAATCATGACATACTAATTTTAATTCTTCAAGTCTTATACTAGGGCTTATGACAGAATGCCATTAGTGTGTCTTGTTATCACTAACAAATACACAGTATTGAGTTAATTTGTAATATAGATTAGGCCTAATTATCTCCATTAGGGTTACGCCTCAAAGCCATATGGACGAAGATTAATGTATGATCAGGAACATCCACAGAAGATGTACGCATCCCAGTGGTCATCAGAACTGGCTGACACCCCAGGTATGTACCCATCAGAGGTCATCAGAACTGGCTGACACCCCAGGTATGTACCCCTCAGAGGTCATCAGAACTGGCTGACACCCCAGGTATGTACCCCTAGAGGTCATCAGAACTAGCTGACACCCCAGGTATGTACCCGTCAGAGGTCATCAGAACTGGCTGACACCCCAGGTATGTACCCCTCAGAGGTCATCAGAACTGGCTGACACCCCAGGTATGTACCCGTCAGAGGTCATCAGAACTGGCTGACACCCCAGGTATGTACCCGTCAGAGGTCATCAGAACTGGCTGACACCCCAGGTATGTACCCCTAGAGGTCACCAGAACTAGCTGACACCCCAGGTATATACCCCTAAGAGGTCATCAGAACTGGCTGACACCCCAGGTATGTACCCCTCAGAGGTCATCAGAACTTGCAGACACCCCAGGTATGTACCCCTAGAGGTCATCAGAACTGGCTGACACCCCAGGTATGTACCCCTAGAGGTCATCAGAAAAGGCTGACACCCCAGGTATGTACCCGTCAGAGGTCATCAGAACTGGCTGACACCCCAGGTATGTACCCCTAGAGGTCATCAGAACTGGCTGACACCCCAGGTATGTACCCCTCAGAGGTCATCAGAACTGGCTGACACCCCAGGTATGTACCCGTCAGAGGTCATGTCATCAGAACTGACTGACACCCCAGGTATGTACCCGTCAGAGGTCATCAGAACTGGCTGACACCCCAGGTATGTCCCCCTCAGAGGTCATCAGAACTGGCTGACACCCTAGGTATGTCCCCCTCAGAGGTCATCAGAACTGGCTGACACCCCAGGTATGTACCCGTCAGAGGTCATCAAAACTGGCTGACACCCCAGGTATGTACCCCTAGTACATACCAAAACACATTAATCCAGGCAGATATATTTTGGTATATTTCAAGGAGATAGCTTAAATGCATCATGACCACATATTTAAACATACCCCAAATTTCTTCAAAACTGCCTGTGACATCTGTGGTTTCATGAAAGCATTAAGTTTTGATACATCTTTCAGATGCATTTGTTTATATTTTTTCATGTAACGATCCACATATTTTTGCAATATAAATTAATATAAGTCCAATGATTAATGTGTGTTTGTCCTTTAGGTATATACAGCTTCCCGACCACGACGGGCCTTCAGGCTCAGCAGCCGTGGACCACAGACATGACATGGAGAATGGAAGGAGAAGAGGGTAACTGGCCCTCCGAGGGCTGGAAACAATGGACAGAAATAGCAGAATGTCCCCCCTACGATGGCCACAGTGATCAACCACAGTATAACAAATATAAAGTCCAAGTACCTTGACTGATACAGACTTGATCTTGACGGATAAAGATCTGTGATATTTTGGCTGTTTTTTTTCCATCTCATTCATTAAAAGCTTGATGAATAGATGCTGAGAATAGTATAAATTTATATGTCAATAAGTCCCCATTAGTTTGTTAGAGGATTCTTTAAAATTTATAAAAGTCAAATATTACATTTCAAAAACATAATGTTTCATGCTTCAGGCATATAATTATTGAAATAATGTGTGAATACATACAATGTATTAATGTTTAAACTATTTATTGTGTCACATTTACTATCGCTCACATATCACTTGTAACAATTGATGATATTTTTTCAATAATTTATTTCTTGAGAGTGTGCTTGCGAGATTAAATTTTGAATGTTGTTGAATGATATCCTGAGAATCTTTTACAATGTTAATAATATCAGATGCATTGTATTGTCATTATTGTGACAATGATTATTTATTTTATAAATACAAATAAAATATTTTCTCCTTTCAGTTCCTTGGTTATTGATTCAGTAAAATTCAAAGTTTTGCAGGGGACAATGAAACGGGCAGGGCCTGTAAGTCTGTGTCTGTGCATCAGTCCATCCCAAATTCTTGTGGAATCTCTAATTTGACATAAAAATGCTAAAATTGGCAATTAAGTTTACACATGCATGCATCATGATTATAATCCCAGACAAAGATTTCTATGGACTTTTTGACCTCTTCAATTAGGTCAAGGCCGACTGCTCTTGGGACTTGCACAATCTTGCCTTGATTGCCACCAAATTTGACAGATTTAATCTTTTTAATAAAATCTTGGACAAGTTTGACATTGACCATATTTCCTGACATTAATATGTAGGTGATGTTTCCAATTTGGTCAAAGTAAAATATGCAGCGGGACCCATGTATGTTCTGACCTTACCCAGAATTGACTATATATGGAGATTATGTATATTGTAATTGTGCAATTTTAACTAAAAAATTCTAAATTGAAATACCAAAATAATTTATGCAAACCACTTCTTAATATTTAGGGGGGACCATGAAAGCTTATTTGGGCCAAATATGCTATCTATCTAATATAATAGTTTAGATTTGTGGGTGATAATTTTTTTTCCATCGAGAGCAGCAGCTAAAACCATGGAGAGAGTGTTGCTTATCTTATGGTGCCTGACAGCTGAGATCACGGCGCCTGACAGCTGAGATCATGGTACAAGACAGCTGAGATCACAGGGAGTGAGCCTGACAGCTGAGACTATGGAGCCTGACAGCTGAGACTATGGAGCCTGACAGGAGACATCACGGAGCCTGACAGCTGAGATCATGGTACAAGACAGCTGAGATCACAGGGAGTGAGCCTGACAGCTGAGACTATGAAGCCTGACAGCTGAGACTATGGAGCCTGACAGCTGAGACTATGGAGCCTGATAACTGAGACTATGAAGCCTGACAGCTGAGATTATGGAGCCTGACAGCTGAGACTATGGAGCCTGACAGCTGAGACTATGGAGCCTGACAGCTGAGACTATGGCACCTGACAGCTGAGACTATGGAGCCTGATAACTGAGACTATTGAGCCTGACAGCTGAGACTATGTAGCCTGACAGCTGAGACTATGGAGCCTGACAGCTGAGACTATGGAGCCTGACAACTAAGACTATGGACCCTGACAACTGAGACTATGGAGCCTGACAGCTGAGACTATGGAGCCTGACAGCTGAGACTATGGACCCTGACAGCTGAGACTATGGAGCCTGACAGCTGAGACTATGGAGCCTGACAGCTGAGACTATGGAGCCTGACAGCTGAGACTATGGAGCCTGACAGCTGAGACTATGGAGTCTGACAGCTGAGACTATGGAGCCTGACAACTGAGACTATGGAGCCTGACAGCTGAGACTATGGAGCCTGACAGCTGAGACTATGGAGCCTGACAGCTGAGACTATGGAGCCTGACAGCTGAGATCATGGTAGTAGGAAGGACTGTAATGCCTAGCTAAAAGAACTATGCACACAAAAAAATCTATGCACACAAAAAGTGGAAGTGAGTCACAAAGTTTAAAATTTAAAAAAACTGTCAAATATAAGTGTATGTAATGGCAATCGATCAATTAAGGTTATTACTGGGATTAACACATTTTGTTGCAGAAAAGGATAAATGGAACACATGGACCTGTGTGGAATTTCAAAATTCCCCCTTTTTTGATTTCCAGAGTTGCATAAAATATATAAAAAAACATTCCCAAATATTTATGGATTTTGAGGTATGCGCTATAAAATAGAATTTTATTCAGGTGAGGATGATAATTTTCACTTTTAATGTTTTAATTTAGTATTAAAAACATTTTTCTCACCAAAGTTCATTAAATATATATCATGGAAGTACTAAAGTGTGTCCAAGTGAGTAACAGGGCATCAACGCCACATAAATTTGAAGATATACATCTGCATTCTTTTAATGTTCAAAATAGCCATGTGGCACTCCCATGTAGAAACCTCTTTTCTGAGCATATTAGTAAGACAATAACATGTCCACACTAGCCAATGACGATGAATAATCCATGGTGTCCACACTAGCCAGTGACCATGAGTGATGCATGGTGTCCACTTGTCCACACTAGCCAGTGACCATGAGTGATGCATGGTGTCCACTTGTCCACACTAGCCAGTGACCATGAGTGATGCATGGTGTCCACACTACCCAGTGACCATGAGTGATGCATTGTGTCCACACTAGCCAGTGACCATGAGTGATGCATGGTGTCCACTTGTCCACACTAGCCAGTGACCATGAGTGATGCATGGTGTCCACTTGTCCACTCTTCCCAGTGACGATGAGTGATGCATGGTGTCCACTTGTCCACACTAGCCAGTGACCATGAGTGATTCATGGTGTCCACTTGTCCACACTAGCCAGTGACCATGAGTGATGCATGGTGTCCACACTAGCCAGTGACCATGAGTGATGCATGGTGTCCACTTGTCCACACTAGCCAGTGACCATGAGTGATGCATGGTGTCCACTTGTCCACACTAGCCAGTGACCATGAGTGATGCATGGTGTCCACACTACCCAGTGACCATGAGTGATGCATGGTGTCCACACTAGCCAGTGACCATGAGTGATGCATGGTGTCCACTTGTCCACACTAGCCAGTGACCATGAGTGATGCATGGTGTCCACTTGTCCACACTAGCCAGTGACCATGAGTGATGCATGGCGTCCACTTGTCCACACTAGCCAGTGACCATGAGTGATGCATGGTGTCCACTTGTCCACACTAGCCAGTGACCATGAGTGATGCATGGTGTCCACTTGTCCACACTAGCCAGTGACCATGAGTGATGCATGGCGTCCACTTGTCCACACTAGCCAGTGACCATGAGTGATGCATGGCGTCCACTTGTCCACACTAGCCAGTGACCATGAGTGATGCATGGTGTCCACTTGTCCACACTAGCCAGTGACCATGAGTGATGCATGGTGTCCACTTGTTCACACTACCCACTGATTTCTGTCACCTAGCTTCAGATCACCTTTTCATCAAAAGATCTGCAAACACAAGTTCAAATAATGAAATGAAATATGTAACACTTACATGTTTACAAATGTTTTAAATACCCTATCTAGCATATTAACAAATATTACTTAAATCTTAGGTAAGTTTTTCAATCCATTGTTCAATCCATGTAGGTCAATATATTGGTAATGTATGGGTCTACATTTTAAGCACTGAATGTTTTCCAAGAAAAAAAATCAGGGTTAAGGTATTTGGATACTCTGGCATTTCATAGTTTAATTTTTCTAGTTTTTTGCATATTGAAACAGAAGACATATCCTGAGTCAAAAACAATTTTTATTTGTACATTTACCATCTGTATATTTTTTTACAGCTGCCACTAATAATGGGAAAAATCAATATTTTACAATAAATTTAGTGAATAACATAATTCAGTTAAAATGCATCCCATGTAACATTAAGGAAAATAAATATAACTTTTATAATTAAGTTTTCATTGTTTATCAATAACAAGCATGTTTTACATGAAATTAGTACTTTTTCTATTTATAGATTGCTTGATAACACAACGGTGGCGCCATGTAGTGGCATAATCTTACTGCAATATTCCACATCTAATGCATTTATTTAATTTTGGCTAGTTTTATTTCTTAGTTACTTTACTAAAAATGAAGGTAAATATGTATTCTATCATATAATGGAAAAAAATATGGATGTCACCACATTATTTTCTTCTGAAAAATTAATTATTTGAAATAGAATATGCACAAATATGGGCGAAATTATAGAAAA
The DNA here is from genome assembly GCA_949316495.1 of Amphiduros pacificus. Classification (NCBI taxonomy): domain Eukaryota; kingdom Metazoa; phylum Annelida; class Polychaeta; order Phyllodocida; family Hesionidae; genus Amphiduros; species Amphiduros pacificus. The sequence goes on along the minus strand of OX439012.1, from coordinate 30,211,932 downwards.
GTGACATTTTTGTCCATTATTGAGGCTGAAAGATGTATTAATAATAATTACAACATATGTCATTTAAATGATATAATTTGAATCTGGGAAACTTCTTTAATGCCTTTATTTTGACCATGCTTTGGAGTCTAATGATTGACGATAGCCCTTTTCATTGATTAGCTTCCCCTTACTCACAAACTTGCCTTTAAGTCGTAGTCTTTCACTCATTTTAATGTCTCAGAATGAGCAAAGCTGATTTGATTTTTGGTGGTAACAGTTTTAGAAGTGGAAGTACATTTATTTAAGATTTCATTTACTAGACAGCTCCCATTTGCCATTTTTTCCACCAGGTGGATATGGTGCTACTGTGGCTCCACCTACAACCAGGGTATCCAAATACCTTAATTGTTTGTACTCAAAATGCATGGTGTCCACTTGAAATTGAGCTTTTGGGTGAAAGAAATATCAATGGTTCCAAGTGTAAGATTCTTTATGAATCTATCTTCTGTGATTAGCTCAAGGTACTACAAACTGTTTGGCTTAGAAAATATTCAAGTTTTAGTGTTACTAATCATGCTAATACCTAAACACAACTGATTCTTATATGTTGGTAAGAGCCACTCAATAATTATATCTTGGACATACCATCAATTGAAAGTTGTTGGCATGAATATTCATAAATTGATATCAAATTATTTGAAATATTCAGAATTGAATATTTTATCTTTATTTGCAATCTGTTGATAATTTCTCTTCTGAGAGGCACACAATTTTTAATATCACCCTACTTCTTTTGATTAAAAAGGTTAAAATACCCTAATACACACCCAAACTAACCTCACAAAACACACATGATCTCAACCTGTATGGGAGACACCGCGAGAATACAGGCGAGGACAACATAGCTGCGTGGTTGGTGCCCCTGGAATACATGATAAAATAAAATGTTAGGGTCAACAGCGTCAAAAGCAGCTGGCAAATTAAGTGCTACGTGAACGTGTACCAGTATCACTAACACCATTTTGCATGCTTATCAATCCCATGCTATCTGATGTTCTCTCATGCTCTCCCTGATAATAAATGAACATCGCGTATTCAATCCCCCAGCGGCGCCTCGTGTAAAGGTCGCTCGATGACCTCTTGACCTGTACCACGAGTTGACCTATATCCTGCGATGACCTTGAACCAGCGGCGCTCAGACGATAAACAAGCTACGTTCTTGTTGCAAAAATCCTGCTAAAGTCACGGAACCGCCGCGTATGGAATTCTAAAACTTTGCACATTACAGCCTAAATGTACCATCTGTTCAGGTGAGTGCTTTTTCACAACCAAATCCAAACAAAGATGTATTTATTCAAGGGGGAAGTGTGGCGAGATAAAAGTGTGACATTGACCTAGTACCCGCTCCGTAACCTTCAAGTCTGACGCCAGCGACTAGTCGCTACCAGTCTCTCACTGAATAGTATCAAAACAATCTGCGTAAACACCGCAAATAAAATCTTGGCTCACACATTATCTAACAATGACCACGAGAGACCAACGTGGATTTCATTTTCACGGCGAGCACAGGGATTTTGTCTGGCCACCTGTATTTCGGTCAGGCGTGTGTCGCTGGTAGTTTTATAATTTTCCCGAGTGAAGACAGCCAGCAAACGACCCTGGCCTTGGCTTGAGCTCGGCTCATAGTCACACAGGGCGGGCGGTGGGCTGTCAGCCAAACATACACTCCGTGATCAATACCCGGCCTAGCTCTCACACGCAGACAGACTCTGGTGAAAGGTCAAATGTTACTAGGCTGCCAGGACAGCGTGAGTGACGGCAAAGATAATTTTGATATTATGCAAATTATTTCGGTCATTGCAAACACGGCGTGCGGAGTTTAATTTCTTGGTCTTTTCTTGAGAGGGAAGGTTGGTGGATCCAGTTTGGTAGTTGACTAAGTAAATGGCCTGGTAACAACTTTTCTGGAGATTACATGTTTATGTAATAAAAGTTATCACTAAAACCGTTTGATATATTTGCATTTTCTGTCAAGTTTTTGTCAATATGACATCTGAAAGTCTGAGGTATAGAAAATATCAGAGATATTTAAATGTCTCTGAAAATATGACTCCCAAATACATCAACAAATTGAACTTGAAAATTGTATTTTTCCCACTGTGTAATTTTTTAAGTTTGATCTGCATCATGACAATGTTGAATTCTTGGTGTTAAAAAGAAAAGTTATTGGCTTTTTGAAAACCTATTGATAAGAAATGGGTTTAACCTTAGAAGTCACAGGTAAAGTATGACAGGCAATGCATAATATTCCTGGAAACAGGGCAAAACAGCCATATGAACCCTTTTATTTTTTGTAGAGAATCTCAGTTTCTAGAATTATTCAGAACTTTAATATTGAGTTTTGCAATTTTCATATTTAATAAAATATTGATGAGCCAGGCAATTTTCAGGATCAATTACCAACCTGATATTGATTGGGTTTTGATAATGTTCAGCACAGAACAGTAATTTTTTTTTACATAGAAATACATGCAAGATATTTTTTAAATCTTTATTTCATTTTTATTTTTTATCAACCACTAAGATATACTACTATAGTTACAAAATCCATAAAAGCTTTTGGTAATGAAAATAAAATGTCAGAGAAACAAAGTGAAAATATCAAGAAAACTTATTCATAGATCAGAACTTGTTGATCTGTTCATCATCAAAGTAAGTTGATTCTCATGATATTTGGAAAGCAAAAAGTTTCAGGCCAACGTCAGACATTTTGTCTGATGCTGGGTATCTTAATATCAGACGGTTTTGCTTAACGTCGGACAAAAATGTCTGACCTTAATTCCCATTAAAATAAAATAAGGTAAAATTCTTATGTCAGTGTGAAAAGTAAATAAAGTATGCTCCTATTGGCCAGGTACAAGCTTCACCAGCGGCAATATAATTGAAATCTTTTCTTAAAATACACATAGAAATATTCTTCCATGTGTCAACAGTAGTCCGCCTTCATTTGATAATTTTAAATTATGCACAAGTGAGAGAAAATGTGAGTTTAACAATGCTTAAATACGTATACGCGACACACGGTTGCCATTATGAAAAGCGGAAGTGACGGGGAGAAGCTCTTATTTTTTCGTGCGAAAATGATCAGAGCGCCACCACAGTGTATTCATTCGCATTGAAATATTAATATATTGCGCAATGATGGATCCCTGGCACTTCGTAAAATGGTGGCACACTAGGTGGGTGATATATTATGTAGGCAATGACCTGTACACTAGGTGGGTGATACAGTATGTAGGCAATGACCTGCACACTAGGTGGGTGATACAGTATGTAGGCAATGACCTGCACTCTAGGTGGGTGATACAGTATGTAGGCAATGACCTGCACTCTAGGTGGGTGATACAGTATGGAGGCAATGACCTGTACACTAGATGGGTGATACAGTATGTAGGCAATGACCTGCACTCTAGGTGGGTGATACAGTATGTAGGTAATGACCTGCACACTAGGTGGGTGATACAGTATGTTGGCAATGACCTGCACTCTAGGTGGTTGATACAGTATGTAGGCAATGACCTGCACTCTAGGTGGGTGATACAGTATGTAGGCAATGACCAGTATACTAGGTGGGTGATACAGTATGTAGGCAATAACCTGCACTCTAGGTGGGTGATACAGTATGTAGGCAATGACCTGCACACTAGGTGGGTGATACAGTATGTAGGCAATGACCTGCACACTAGGTGGGTGATACAGTCTGTAGGCAATGACCTGTACACTAGGTGGGTGATACAGTATGTAGGCAATGACCTGCACACTAGGTGGGTGATACAGTATGTAGGCAATGACCTGCACACTAGGTGGGTGATACTATATGTAGGCAATGACCTGTACTCTAGGTGGGTAATACAGTATGTAGGCAATGACCTGCACACTAGGTGGGTGATACAGTATGTAGGCAATGACCTGTACTCTAGTTGGGTGATACAGTATGTAGGCAATGACCTGCACTCTAGGTGGGTGATACAGTATGTAGGCAATGACCTGCACACTAGGTGGGTGATAAAGTATGTAGGCAATGACCTGCACTCTAGGTGGGTGATACAGTATGTAGGCAATGACCTGCACACTCGGTGGGTGATACAGTATGTAGGCAATGACCTGCACACTAGGTGGGTGATACAAGTATGTAGGCAATGACCTGTACACTAGGTGGGTGATACAGTATGTAGGCAATGACCTGCACTCTAGGTGGGTGATACAGTATATAGGCAATGACCTGCACACTAGGTGGGTGATACAGTATGTAGGCAATGTGTACATCATCTGTACATTATTGCCAGTGTTTGTTGTTTTGATGAAATAAATTGGAGAAATAAGGGGCGATGAGAGGTTGTTGATAAACCTGTATAATTATTTCCTCTGTTCAGTTTTTTATACCTTGAAATTTACTAAGAGCTTGGAGTATAATGAATGGAGTTGTGACATCGTGGACTGTGCACATGACGCCATAGCAACCCATTGTTTAGAACAATGGCATAATTCCCCTTTGAAGCAATGTGTGTTACCGCCAATAAAGGGAGCTATTTTGAAATATTTAGATTATAAAAATAAATTTATCATATCATAATGAATAGGTTTTTGGATTTCTTATGGTTTGATTTTGGATAATTGTAATTCCCTGCAATCCCTTGAAGTTGCCATGTACAAAGAAGATTTTCAGTAGCTACAAAGTCTATAGATATGAAAAGTATCTATGGATATAGAAGAACTGTTTATCAATAATTTCTTAACCCAACATCAAATTTTGTGAAAAAAGATTTGTTTTTAGGCAAAACATCAAACTTTTTTGTTGGAATATCAAACTTTTGTGGGTAAAAATGTTGCATCAATGTGAAATCACCTTGCTGGGCACATGCTGTGTGAATAGGATAGATGCATATATTGGCAGATTTGAAAATAACATCAAAGGAAAGATGTTTTCACATTAAAAACATTGTACATTGTATAGGATTGCCAATAAATGCATTGCTAGTGTAAACTAAATGGGAACATTGTGTGAGTTGACAGAATTGACTAACATTTCAGTGAAATCAATGCAGTTATATTGAGCTCTTCATAAATTGAGTGTATGATGCGGATATCACAAACATGGACGTTTCTTAAACGTTATAGAATGACCTGCATTTGGAGCAGAGAAATAGAATTTATATTTTCATAATCAGTGAAGAAGATAGAACATTTCACTCGTGATATGTTTAAGCCTATCTATTGTCTGTGATGAGTCAAAATTGTCGAAAGTTGAATAACATCACATTCTTCAGGTCTTTGGCTCATATGGCGTCAAAAGACACAATGAATTGTCGGTAACGTATATTGCACCTTTGATCTCATGGCGTCACAACTCCATTCATTATACTCCAAGCTAAGAGCAACCATGACAGCCCAATAGCAAATACCTGCTTTACATCACATCTGAGCTGTGCCATCTGAAATTACAGGCTAATTGAATTAAGTCAATATTTGATAAGATTTAATGGTTAGAGTCATAGAAACAAACAAATTAATCCATAATCTTGTTGCACACTTTTTGGTGAATGGTCATATGATTGTCTTATATGACCTCCGTGGCCATGACCTTATGAGATCAAGTTCATTCACAACCAATTAGATATTTAATTTTTGAAAGCGGATCATTATCATGCTTCATGAAATTACCATAGAGATTTAATTTCTGTAATGTTTGCTGATTTCAGTTCATTTTATACATTATTTGTTCTTTTTGTTCACCAGACGTCTCAGTGTGGCAATAAAATGAGTAAAGAGGGAGAGGAGGCAGTGCCACCTAGTGTCAGAGAGGGAACTGAGGCAGTGCCATCTGGTGTCAGAGAGGGAACTGAGGCAGAGCCACCTGGTGTCAGAGAGGGAACTGAGGCATTGCCACCTGGTGTCAGAGAGGGAGCTGAGGCAGTGCCATCTGGTGTTATCATGTCTGACCTGCTGAAGAAGATGGCAGAAGACCACATTCAGAAGCAGTTGGACCGACAGTCACTGACAGATGTGGAGTGTATGCAGGGATCCTCTGCCACCGACGGGGAGGAGGAACAGGCAACGTCGGAAGCTGAGGAGACGTCAGGTTCACAGAGGTCACAGCCCAAAAGCCCGCAGGACCACGCAGCAGAGAATGGTTAGCAAAGAAAATGACTATAGTTGTGCATAACTCATGATCTAAAAAAACTTAACAATTAACAATGTTATAAAGAGATGTTTCATCATTTTTTTCTCTGAAATGCATATATTTATTAATATTTATACCAGAATTTATTCAGAGTCCCAAAATTAGCTGATAAATCTTGGGACTCGGAATACAAAATCTTTCATCTTGCAAATAAAATTGGATTATTTGTTACAGTCAGAACGACAATGACTTTCTCATAGTCCATTTGATATGTGTCTTATTCAAGCTGAAATCACTTTTTAGGTTTTATAAAAACTTCCAAAAATCTTGGCTAATATTTATCAGATTAACATATTTCTACAAAAATGTAACATTTGTTCAAGTTCCTTCGTATTGTATTTCATGAGGCATTATATTATTGAAAATATTTCACCATAGGTGAACAAGTAGATAAATATCGTACATCATTCCTGTTTTTAAACTGTGCTAGCATTGAGAAAACTCTTATTTCTCTCCCCCAAATCCCTTTTTTACTCAGCATAGTCATCACAGGAACATTACCAACACGTCAATGTAGATTTTATATCATTATATCATTATAACATTTTATATCATTGCATGTTGGCTGCTTTTCAGCTATGCATAGCATAGCTTTTGTGATGACGTGGAGAAATTTTCTGTCACTCTGTCTCACTGTCAACTTTGATCCTCTCCCATGAAATCAGGCTCAGATTTTTAATAGTTTTGTGAGATTTTTGAAAAAAAATAATACCTGTCACTGAGTTGTCATGGAGGCTGCCATTTTGAAAATCATGAAAATATGAGCCAATGAGAATCTTGATTCATTATATAACATGCATTTTGATTGGCTGAAATTATTGTTTGCTCAAGTCAGCTCTGAAAAGGATTTTAATGATCTTTATGATGCAATAACTTTGCAAACATTCCCAGAAATTGTTCACAAATATTACAATAAAAAATAATCAGGCCATTAGCTTTTGTTATTCACGTGGTGATGTGTTTTTGTTACAGATGGTGGCAAGACAAAGAGGAAGGATGAAGCACAAGTTATACTCAAATCTCTTCTGAACCAGCCGAGGCAGACGAGGAGGACGGCCAGGCAGGAGAAACAAGAAAAGGAGGCACGGAACTCACCCAGCAAGAGACCTGATTCCGACTTGGATGTATCCAGAGTGATCGAGAATGTGGATAGATCCGGGAGCTTTCTGATGCAGTTACTGACTGATCCCAAGATCCAGAATAAAAACGTCGCAGAGACGCCCTGTAAAGAAGAGGTTCGAGAGGAATACAAAGCAGATGAGGAGAACAGGGCAGAGTTCTCCATGGATGACGGTAATGTTATAGTCATCGAACCGCAGCCGGAGACCATTACAATGAAGGATCCCTGTCTGAAGAAGGAAATTGTCACAATGAAGGATCCTGGTCTGAAGAAGGAGATCATCATGATGAAGGATACTGTGTCGAGTTCAAGTAGTCAAAAGTCAAACGGGGGAGAAAGCAAATCTCACGAGTGTTCAATATGTGATAGGCCGTTCAGTAAAGAAGAGGACCTGACTTCTCATCTGCTGACGGAGCATGTCATGGACACTGCCGAGGGGCAGGGGGGTCACTCCGCTTCTCAGGAAACCCCAATGATCATCCAGCCCCAGGCTCTGCCTTCTAAACGGAAGCGTTCCATCGACAGATCCTCCGACAGCAACTTTGCTCCAAAAATAGTATGTGTGAGTGGTAATTCACAATTGTATATGGAGAACTCTGATCAGTCTGCGTCAAAAATAACAAAACATAAAGAGAGCATGGTTGATAATGCGGAAGACCCAAGCATAGGGTTTGTCCAAGGTTATTTATGCAAAGAGTGTGGCTTTCTCAGAAAATCTCTTGAAGATCTTAAAAAGCATGTTCAGGAGGAACATCACAACCCGTCTGGCAAGGAGAAGAAGAAGGTGAATATATCGAAGCCGGATATTCCCAAACCAGAGCCTCCAGAGTGCCTTGTCTGCGGGAAAGACTCTCCAGGACCGGAGGACAAAAAGTTTAAACTGGAAAATATATTTCACATAACAGGCAGGTTTGATCGCAGGTTAAATTCGGTGTTAGATGATGACGTTGACGCATGCTACAACACGTATTATGGGTACATCTGTTCCCCCTGCATAAAGAAGGTGCGAAAAATCGAAATGGCAAAGAAAGTGGAAAAAGAGATGAAGGAAGAATATGCCAAGACAAGAAAGGAAAGGGAGAAGAAACGGCAAGAAAAAGAAGAGGAGAAAACAAGAAGTCAGAAGCCACAGAGCAAGAGAAAAAAGAAGAAAACGGAAGTACGGAAAGTGATTAGTCAGAAGGATACGGTTGACAGGAGGGGCAGTCACGAGAGTACGGACGATGGTTCCCGTGACGAGAGTGGCACGCCGGCTCCGATCATGGTGTGTCTGCCCGGTTCCAGTATTCCCCAGCTGCTCCGGCCCAAGATGGTGAGTGTACCGGGAAGCGAGGAGGGATCTTACGTGTATGTCGCTTCCTATGAGCTGGACGACGTCGAGAGCTCCAATGCGGACGCCGAGCTCTGGAAGAACCTGGAGAAACAGGCCCTAGCTGCGGAACAACTAGAGGCTGCCACAAAGTCCCAGGTCTATATAGATCATGCCATGGAAGCCGAACCCAAATCTCCAGAGACCCCGCGCAGCAGAGAAAGTACAGAAAATGCCCATAATGAAAGTCAGAGCGCACTGCGGAACTTGCTGGGCAGCGCAGTTTGTACAACCCGATCGTCAGATTTAAGCCAAGTTCCGAAACACGGTAAACCCCTTTCCAGAAGCGAGCAAGTGTCAAACGTGGAGAAGCCAGCAAACTGGTCAAGTGTCCCAATCAAGAAAGAAAAAATTGACGGCGGCAAGCCTAGTAGTACAAAGATCTTACCAGAGAAACTGAGAGAGATGATCCGGTCTAAAATACAGGCGGCAACCGAGGATCAATCCGTGAAAGGTCGGCCAGGGAGGGCAGCAAAACTGAAATGCCAGAAGTCATTTGCTCATCTTCAAGAAGAAGAAGAAGAAGTTGAGAGTGACAATGAGGCGACCTTCATTCAGAAAAGCCCCATCAAGAAACGCTTGTATAAGCCTCAAAACACACGAGGCAAGGACACGAGCGAGCAGCTGCGAGGCTTGCTGGATGGTGGAGGGGACGCTCCACCCCAGATCGCAGACAACCAGTCAAACTTGAGGAATCTTCTAAGTGCCGCAGGTTTGAAGTCGTCTCTTGGTACCATGTTGAGCACGGGAGCTAAATCAAGCACGGCAGACAACAGCGGGGGGATCACTCTCACAGAACTAGGTCATGTGACCATCAAATCAGAACCTGTGGACGAATCTTACGGCAGCCAGTTTCACGGCATCACTAATTTACCAGACGGGATGAGCCTGAACAAACCAGGAGGGATTGACCCGGCGATAAAGAATCGCTACCTGTTAGTGCCGACAAAGGGTAACCGTCTGACCGGGTATAGGTGCGTGTTGTGTTTCAGCATGTTCTATACTCAGGACGCCATCGAGCTTCACGTCAAGTGCCACCGTTCCCGGAACAGTGCCGAGCTGCGCTGCTTCATGTGCGGCTTTCACAACGAGAAGCTGCCGACACAGTGGCGGATCATGCGGCACCACCTGGAGACCAGTCACGGATTCCACGCCATGATATTCAGCTGCCCCTGCCCTGTTCAGGACTGTATGATGCTGTTCCGTCACCAAGCCGAGCGAGACGCTCATCTCATCAAGGTGCACAACCAACTGGGGTCGACCAACACGGCGACGCACTACCTTAAACCTAATGGGCTGTTTGATTATAGCTGTCCTCTGTGCGGAAACTCTCTTCAGTCCTTGGAGGCTCTGGACGTCCACGTGCGGTGTCATAACGGCAACCCCAAGTCGTACAAGTGTTTCATGTGCGATTACAGCCACCCCTCGCAGCCTGGGTCGTGGCGCTTCATGCGGGGACACCTCTCCCGGGAACACATGCCGTGCGACATCCCCAACGAATGGTTCAACTACTTTGAATGCTCTCGGTACACCTGCAGGATCAAGTTCTGCTCGGCACACGGACGGGGGGTGCACGAATCGTGTCACGACCCACACAAGGACGGACACTTCCAGTGCAGCGTCTGTGGATATCGGATCAATGACACGCCCTTTATGTGGGAACCGGTGCGTGACCACATTATCAAGTTCCACCCGGCCGTTTTTGAGGTCCCCGGCAGCCGCTACGAGTGTGCCTGCCAGCAGGTGTTTCACACCTATGATGAGTTCCAAGAGCACATCCTTCTGCCAGATATCTAACAGGCCAATGAGCCAGTGCTCATCACATATAAAAACAAAACATTTGAAGGGACAATAATTTTTTTTAGACAGGATCACATATATTGAGAATTGAGATAGAAACATAGAATTTATATGAAATTTCTGTGAAGACTCTAAATTAATTTCCCAATTAATGTCGATAAAAGGGTCCCTGGGTTTGAACTTGGGAAGGTAAAAAATCAGAAACAAGTTTCTCTTTTTTGGCCTCATTTATCATGCAAGATACTACCAGCTTAGCATCGGTGTTAATTTGTGTAATTATTAAACATGTGAATTGTCCATGAATTTCATCATTAACATGTTGAAAGTTTCTTTCAGTGAAAACTTTCATACTTGAACTCTGAAGGAAATGATAACCTTAATGGACTTCTTGCCTTGAGATGCCTTGAGACCATGATTTATCTTTTGTAGACGGTTAGAATAAGTGTGTCAAACAGACTGGGTGATGAATTAATCAACGACGTGATATCTCTGTACATTCCATCCAAAAATTGTAGGTTTCTTTTAGCAAATATAATTGTTCTGTTTTTTGTTACCATAGTTGCATATGTTTATACATGATGAATATGAAAAATTAAAGTATGTTGGGTAAACTCTTTGTTTAAGGCCATGAAAACTGAATGCCTTGTTTCTGCCTGTTGCTTATATTGATTCTGGGCCAAGTATTGATAATAATAACAATAAACCATATTAATTAGCTTATCTGACCTGAATCCAAGGAACTTCCAAAGTATTTAAATGGAATGGGATTATCCATCAAAATTGAAACAAAAAGTGACATTTACAAATCTGAATGCTAAATTTAAATTCTGAATGCCTTATTTTAAACTCACTATATCTTGATAGCTGTGCTGAGTAGGCTCTGAGTGCCCACGAGACAAAAGTGGAGTGGCCAACATATCAAATCAAATCTTAATTTGATTAAAAAAGAACCCATTTGACATGAATGCTTTCAATTTTTATCGGCACATTACACTTCTAAATTCTTTGGTTCAAAGTGATTTGTTTAATTTAATAACGCGCTTTCATAGGGCCAGAATCAGGAACATCCTGTCATGATAAAAAATTGCATTTGGAATTTAGAAGGTCATGTTAAGAATTTGAAAATCCTGGTTTTAATTTTAACAGAAATCCATAGACATGTATAAAACCTCAAAAACTAAACATCTGTTGTCAGAATATGAAGTTTTTGTATCAAAGACAATGATGAATTGTAATTATAACGAAGAATCGTGGACGGCATATAGGATACCACTAGCAATGTCTGGACCATATGAATTGTCTGAATTTAGAATGTTGAATTAAGAATTTGAAAAACCGGGTTTTAATTTTAATGGAAATCCTATTCCATAAATATGTGAGGATTTTTTTATTATTATTTGAAATTCATGATTTAGTTAGAGGATCATCAAACTTCTGGTTCAATTCACAGTGGTGACGAAGTTTGAAAAATAGAAAAATAAAATATTCCAAAAAATGTTTACAATAAAATAAACCTTTTTCATATGTGCTATAACCCACTCTCAACATGGTCATTGTATAATCTTCAATTCTGTTGCAACCTTTTTTTCTCTGAAAGACTTTCTTGTTGATTTTTTCACATAAAGAAAAACCCAGTTTTGATATTCCTGCTCTTTACCTTTTCGGTATTAAAATGATTATCCAAGATAATCCAACATGGCGGACAATTTATGTTGGTATCACCAGAAACGGAATGCTTCTGATTCTCGGCGATGTATTGACAAATATTTCTACTCTGTATGAGTGTATAAGATTAGTAATATCAGTTTATTGAGATAAGAATATAAGCTAATGACACAGAAATCTCACAACATTTTGTTTTCATAAAAGCAATTTGTACACTTTGGTTTTGTTAAACATGATGAAACATTAATATGGAATTATGTATAATTATCATTTTTCCAGTATATTAAAAGAGTCAATCATTTGGTCACTATGACTGTTGTTAGATACCCTAATATATGTAGCTGCCAATTTGTCATTAATTTTGTGTTATTCAGGAAATCTTGATCATGCTTCCTGATAGAATGTAAACCTTATTAAAATGTATAGTGCTATAACTGAAATAGGGTCCAATGAATCAAGGAATATTTGGTCATACCACATCAGTGTGAAATCGTGAACATGCCCCCTGTCGGTTCTCGCAGGGTACCAAGTCTGAATCTAAGGGCAATCATCTCATCAATTGTGTCCAGACATCATTTGGGTCCATTGCATACCATAACAATTTGTATACTTTATTCTGGAAAGGCAATTGTCTTTTTTGTAATGTTGCCCTATTCTAAAGTCTCAGGCACTGCATTTTTTGGTCACGCATAGCTGTAGCATATGGCATTACTAATATGCAATGGCCCTGCGTGACCAAATATATGTCTGGCTCGAACTGTTGATTGTTAGCTTGTTGATAATCGTTACCATGTGAGTGCTGCTTTGTGACCTCAGATGATCAAGAGTTGAACCAAGCCAATATCTTAACTGGCCACTGGTGGTTGGTTAGAGCACAAGCACATGAGCATCATATCTTCTGTTGTGGGTTTGATTCCCGGCTGTTCTGGCATTGAGTTCATGTTATAATTTATCTTGTAGCTGAGGTCTGTGCCTGAAGGGTTAACCCGTTGTCCTTGTAAATCTGTGACAAGGTGGATTGTCATGTCGATGACCTGTGATATGACAATTCAGGGAGGCTGCACTATATCTCCTACAATTAGGTCTCATCATGATATGACTGAATTAATATTGAAAGTGACATAAAATCCCTAAAGCAAACAAACAAAAGTTTTAATTTTTTCATTAAATCTGATGTCCAGTGTCCTTCTTCAGTGTACCCTCATAATGGTATTTTTACCAAAGGAATATACCTGAAATATGATTTATCAATGGTGTACTGATAATGATTCTTCGTTTTGACTTCATCCACTAAAATGGAAATGAAGCAGATAAGTGTAAGGTTTCACCTCAAAGGGTCAATGATAAATGTGGTCCCTTTATCATAAATAATCCTTTATCTTATCAGGTCAAGTCAAATATCTACATGGTCAAATACAAGTTGACTTGACGAGGGCATGTATGGCCTTTGAAATCTCCACCCAGATGTAATTTCTTGAGAAAAAATCAGTTGCCTGTTCTTCCTTCTTAAAAGCTCGGATTTTTACCCCTGAAACCAACTGGTTCAGTAAAGAAAAAAAAACATGTCATAACAGACGTTTATACAACTCAGTTAAGGCTGTTAATATGAAATCATAAATGAAGGTATTAATAATGAGAAATTATTTCATTAATAATGAAAATATGGTGTTTATTGATAACTTGTTCAGATTTAAACAAGCATTCATGGATGAGTTTGTATATGAGAAGATAATGAACTAATTTAGCCAAGAAAGTATGTATAGATTACATATAGTATGGGAAGTGCCTTTAGTTTTGTATATTTTTGTATTGGTAGAATATTTATATATATTGTTGTGAAAGTTCCATCATATTTTGTATGATATAGTCCCGTTCTAATGTCTCATGCCTTTGGCCAATGAATAAAATTTGTTTTAACACTATTTCCTTTTTCATTCACTTTATCCGTGGACATAAACATTTATTTTAGTGGAAATTTGTCATTGGATTGGGCTGAATGTAAATGTACTGGGGGATGGGACATGTTTTGGTTAGAATGGGGATATATGTACCCAGTGAGGGGAAAAAACAGGGAATTAGGATGGGGATAAATACCAAGTGAGGGGAAATAACGGGCAATTAGGATGGGGATAAATGTTCCTGGGGAGGGAAAATAACAGGCAATTAGGATGGGGATAAATGTACCAAATGAGGGGAAATAAAGGGCAATTAGGATGGGGATAAATGTACCAAGTGAGGGGAAATAACTGGCAATTAGGATGGGGATAAATGTACCAAGTGAGGGGAAATAAAGGGCAATTAGGATGGGGATAAATGTACCAAGTGAGGGGAAATAACTGGCAATTAGGATGGGGATAAATGTACCAGGTGAGGGGAAATAACGGGCAATTAGGATGGGGATAAATGTACCAAGTGAGGGGAAATAAAGGGCAATTAGGATGGGGATAAATGTACCAAGTGAGGGGAAATAACTGGCAATTAGGATGGGGATAAATGTACCAAGTGAGGGGAAATAACGGGCAATTAGGATGGGGATAAATGTACCAAGTGAGGGGAAATAACTGGCAATTAGGATGGGGATAAATGAACCAAGTGAGGGGAAATAACGGGCAATTAGGATGGGGATAAATGTACCAAGTGAGGGGAAATAATGGGGAATTAGGATGGGGATAAATGAACCAAGTGAGGGAAAATAACGGGCAATTAGGATGGGGATAAATGTTCCTGGGGAGGGAAAATAACAGGTGATTAGGATGGGGATAAATGTTCCTGGGGAGGGAAAATAACAGGTGATTAGGATGGGGATAAATACCAAGTGAGGGGAAATAACTGGCAATTAGGATGGGGATAAATGAACCAAGTGAGGGGAAATAACAGGCAATTAGGATGGGGATAAATGTACCAAATGAGGGGAAATAACAGGCAATTAGGATGGGGATAAATGTTCCTGGGGAGGGAAAATAACAGGTGATTAGGATGGGGATAAATGTTCCTGGGGAGGGAAAATAACAGGTGATTAGGATGGGGATAAATACCAAGTGAGGGGAAATAACTGGCAATTAGGATGGGGATAAATGAACCAAGTGAGGGGAAATAATGGGGAATTAGGATGGGGATAAATGTACCAAATGAGGGGAAATAACAGGCAATTAGGATGGGGATAAATGTACCAAGTGAGGGGAAATAACTGGCAATTAGGATGGGGATAAATGAACCAAGTGAGGGGAAATAACAGGCAATTAGGATGGGGATAAATGTACCAAATGAGGGGAAATAACAGGCAATTAGGATGGGGATAAATGTTCCTGGGGAGGGAAAATAACAGGTGATTAGGATGGATGTAAATGTACCATTTGGTGGGAAGTTATAAATGGATAAAGACAGTTGTAAATTTACCTTGGGATGAGAAATAAAAAGTAAAGATTTGAGATGCTGGGATATTTATAAATATACCCAGGGATGGGGAAGTATCTGTTGATTAGGGCAGGTGTATATGTACCCGGAGATGTACCCACTAGCTTATATTAAGAAACTAAAATTGATGCAGACCTTTGTATCACAAATAATGTGGAAGATTTGATAACTTCTCCTATAAACTAATGGCAGGGGCCCACCACTATATGGGATAGCATTAACCTGCAGGTTATGCCAGAATCAATTTCAAAATCCTCCTCACCACTTTGTAGGTCCTCAATAGAATCAATGACCTTCCACTGACCTTCTCAATCAAATCATGAATCATCACAAAGGGCTTTGAAGATTAATAGCAGCCTCGACCTGAGAGTGCCCCGGACCCAGTTGAAAACTGTAGAGAACTATGCTTTCTGGGTCATTACCGCTAAACTCTGGAATGACCCCCTTGAAGAGATTAGGACATGTGTCCCAGTCTATTAGGACATGTGTCCCAGTATGTTCAATGATATTAGGACATGTGTCCTTGTCTATGCTTTAAAGTATTCATGAAATCTGACTTTCAAACACATTTTCTTTACATAATATGAATGTTTATACCCTAAACAGTGCTTTTATGTAGTAGTACCCAAAATATTCCCAGTTAACAACTTTCTGTGGCATTTGAAAGTTGATCAGTTGTCTGCTGAAACCTACAACAACACCTCCTCTGACTTACGGAGCCCCCTGACAGTTCAAAGGTCAAGGTCACACAACACACTTCGTGTTCAGTACTGGCAGTACTTGGTGGTCACAAAAAATCATAATTCTCAGGGCAGATGTTCTTTAGTGGATTTCAGACAGATAACCTGTATGTATGTCAATTTTAAGATCATATATTGTTTTCAGATACCTTAAACCACTGTAAAATCGCCTGGAACCTTCCAGGTTTCATGAATGCTTTAAAGAAACGCCTAAAGATGCACCTATTCCAGGAAAATGACTTTGAAAAGTTATATGAACAGACTTTGTCTGTTATAAGGTCTATGTATTTTTGTATTATTAAACCAATTAGAAAAAAATAATAACTTGCAATAAATATATAAAGAGAAAAATTGGTGTCACCATTTTATTTTATTTTTTTATCTATTTATTTATTTTATTATTAACATTTATTTTTTTTTTCTTGAGGGGGGGAATTGGTTGTTTACAAATTTAACAGAATAAAACCTGACATTTGTTCAAATATATATGTAATGAAAACGTAACATTCTTTTGATTTTCTGATATCAAGTCCTCGTGATTTTTGGCAATGAAACAAAAAAAAAGACATTGGGAAACAATTATTTTTGGCTATCAAACTTAGCAAAATGACATGGCTAATATGTAATTATGTCGATTTATTTTGCTACCACACAAAAACCAAAGTTGAAAATCCATGATATTCTTTAATTCAAAAATATGTCTCACAATGACAAATAAAGCGCACAGGGTCACCTCACGTATTTTGAGTCTGTTTGTTTGTTTGTTTGTTTGGGGTTTTACATCACTTTCAATGTTATTTCAGTCATTTCATGATGAGACCTACTTGCAGCAGATATAGTGCTGTCTCACTGAATTGTCATGTCGCAGGTCCTTGACATGACAACCCACCCGGTCACAGATTTACAAGGACAACGGGTTAACCCTTTGCCACAGGCCTCAGCCCATGTGTGAAATTGTATCATGAATTCAATCTTGACATGACCGGGGATCGAACCCACGACCTTTGGATCACCCCAGAGGAACTGGTGCTAATAAGCTGGCACTCTAACCAACTGCGCCACGGCCTGTGGCCCATATTTTGAGTTCTCCAAGCTTGCAATATATGCATCATATTCTACCTGACCATGGAAAGGTAAATAATCCAAAAATAGGCATGTCTTTTTTATTTATCTATATCATTACCAGACATGTTGTTTATTTACTCTTCCCCTCCATTTCAATATTGTCTATTGAGATTCCTGATAAGCTTTATTTATTTATTCACTGATAAAAATCAATACATCACACAGTGATAAACAAAATGACATATATTTCACACTCTCTGGTCTCTCACAACCCTCCACAACAGGACGTCTCTATCATATCAGTCCCTGCCTAACCTCCAAAACAGGACGTATCTGTCATATCAGTCCCTGCCACCAACGATAAAAAAGAACATATGAATATTCATATATTTTTCAACAATCAGTCCAATGCCTGAGTCTTGGGAATTATCATGACTTGAGTCCGGTCTTGACACACCTTTCTATATGTGATAGCAGGGATTGATATGAGAGATGTCCTGTGATTGAGAGTGCAAGATATTGGCTAAACGTTGAGTATATTCAGTGAAGAATTAAAATATTCTTAATTATTTGCTTAATGAAATTTACTCTCCAAAGCAGAGCCAGGATTTATACCTAGTACATGAATATGACTCTACCTTGCCATGCAATGAGTATTAATGCAATAGTATCAATCAAATATGAAGTTATTTGATTTTGTATTAGTCATGCCTCTAAGTAACATACATTTTGTTCTCTATATTCTTATATAAAAAACTATAATATTATTATCAGGTAAAGACTAACAGGAGTGGCATATTTGGAATGTTTTGTATGACATCCGTCTCTCACCAATCTTCTCACTAATTCTGCCATCGTTGCCCTGAATTGACAAAGTTTGAAATTTGGAATTCAGTGTTCCATCATGCATGTGAGTCACGCCCACCAAAATATCATACAATCATAGTGACCAACCTCATGTCACAGTGTTCTCCAATCACCAAAGGGCTTTGTTGATTGGTGGTTGGAGAACACTACTCAGGTCACGACCTGAAATCAATTGGCTGAAAGAGACGCTGACCAATCAGTGCAAAGCAGAATATGTCATTTATTCAATTAACAATCAGTTCACAGGCAAATTTCTATGAATAAAGATTTTTATGAATATGTCCGATTCCGAAAGTTCAATTTTTTAGCCCATTCCCGAAGATGGTGTTGGGTATCATTGTGAGACTATAAAATTTTAAATTCTTCAATCAATGTAAACATCCAAAGCCTCTGAGAAATGTGGTATATAGATAAACATGTTGGCGATTTGTTGAGATTTATTAACATATTGGGTTGAGACCATGAACAATGCGCTCAATGTTATTTTAATGTCTGTTGTCTTTAATATTTTTTATTTCTTTATATATTTATTTTTTTATTTTTTCTTCATTTATTTTTCTCTTTTATTGCTAAAATGTATGTTTATGACACAATTTATGGGGATATTTTAATGAATAAAGTGACACAAACAACTGAGAGGGGCCAAAGAAAATATAATGATGCCCAGCCCCAACCACCTTTTTATTCTGGCCATATTTAGTTCCTTTTTAGTTTTTTTAGGAACATCAAACACATAGGTGAGAGCAGTTAGCTGATTTATGACACAACAACTGTCAATAAAAACAACAACTTGAGATCAACACTGCCAACACCAGTCATACAATAATATATACCAAGTTGCGATGATCCCACTTGTATATATGTTCTGTGTCACCGTCAACCTGAAGATATTATTGTGAGATTTGCTACATTCTTTCAGGTTGGAGTTCAGAAGAAGGTGAACGTACTTTAAGGGCTTGAGACTTACATTGAATTCTTGGTATATTCAATATGTTTTACCAAACATAATGAACAGATAAACAAAAGAACAAACAACCTGTCAAGTTAGAATCCACTTGAAAGTTAATTGTGTCTTTAGCCATTGATTTTTTTTTTGTCAACACAAATATATTCAATAATATTTGTGGAAATCTTAGATATCCGATTTTTTTTGGCAAAATGAAACTCGCTAATTTCTCAACCTACTTTATACCTTTTTCCACGAGATTTACTGTTTGCAAAATCGTGCAAAAACTCTCTAATATCATTAACAACAAAACAACATTATTTAAAAAATGATACAAACCATTTGCATTGGGTATTTTTTTTTTTACAGTTTTTAAATTCAAATTTATACTGTTAGGAAAGTCAATATCCTAGACCAAAAACTGATTTTATTCTTGAATTTCATTTTGAGCAAAACCAAAATCTTTACTTTTTTTATCAAAATAAATTTCATTTTAAGCAAAACCAAAATCTTTACTTTCTTAAAATGCTAAATAAAGTATGTAAATCAGCTGATAATGTTGATGTTTTTGTTATTAATGAGGTATATCTTGACAACTTACGGCCGCCATGTTTTTAGTGCTCTCACAGCTTGACTACCATTATCGCAAAGCAGCGCAATATGTGCAAATGCACTCGCGACCATTCATTCATTTGTTTGATCTCCCGCGCTGCTTCCACACTAAATACAAGTCTGATCAGCAATCTTTCAATTAAGTTATTCGTTTGGTATTTGAAAAATATTCTTTGCAAATTGTTTTCATAAAGAGTCTTGTTTGAAACGTGAAATTTGGTTTGTGGTATTTTGAAAATTTAAGTTAAAACCGCAACTCCGGAAGATGGGTACCTATCACAATGGGATAAAGCTTATAACCCCAACTCTGGTAGAGGGGTACCTATAATATGGATGTTAAGATTATAACCTCAAATCCGGTAGAGGGGTACCTATGATATGGGGGTAAAGCTTATAACCCCAACTCTGGTAGAGGGGTACCTATAATATGGAGGTTAAGATTATAACCCCAACTCTGGTAGAGGGGTACCTATAATATGGAGGTTAAGATTATAACCCCAACTATGGTAGAGGGGTACCTATAATATGGGAGTAAAGCTTATAACCCCAACTCTGGTAGAGGGGTACCTATAATATGGAGGTTAAGATTATAACCCCAACTCTGGTAGAGGGGTACCTGTAATATGGGGGTTAAGATTATAACCCCAACTCTGGTTGAGGGGTACCTACAATATGGAGGTTATGATTATAGCCCCAAATCCGGTAGAGGGGTACCTATAATATGGGGGTAAAGCTTATAACCCCATCTCCGGTAGAGGGGTACCTATAATATGGGGGTAAAGCTTATAGCCCCATCTCCGGTAGAGGGGTATCTATAATATGGGGGTAAAGCTTATAGTCCCAACTCCGGTAGAGGGGTACCTATATTCTGGGGTATTTCATCAGATCATACATATCTTGGCTCGATTATTCTGATGTCTTTTATCGCATGTCCAGTCCCTGGTACTGAAGATGGGGCCATGATAACTCATGCTCCATATTAAGATGGGGTCATGATAACTCATGCTCCATATTAAGATGGGGCCATGATAACTCATGCTCCATATCAAGATGGGGCCATGATAACTCATGCCTAATATCAAGATGGGGTCATGATAACTCATGCCTAATATCAAGATGGGGCCATGATAACTCATGCCTAATATCAAGATGGGGTCATGATAACTCATGCTCCATATTAAGATGGGGTCATGATAACTCATGCTTAATATTAAGATGGGGTCATGATAACTCATGCTCCATATTAAGATGGGGTCATGATAACTTATGCTCCATATTAAGATGGGGTCATGATAACTCATGCTCCATATTAAGATTGGGTCATGATAACTCATGCTCCATAATAAGATGGGGTCACGATAACTCGTGCCTAATATTAAGATGGGGTCATGATAACCCATGCCTAATATTACGATGGGGTCATGATAACTCATGCCTAATATTAAGATGGGGTCATGATATCTCATGCTCCATATTAAGATGGGGTCATTATAACTCATGCTCCATAATAAGATGGGGTCATGATAACTCATGCCTAATATTAAGATGGGGTCATGATAACCCATGCCTAATATTACGATGGGGTCATGATAACTCATGCCTAATATTAAGATGGGGTCATGATATCTCATGCTCCATATTAACATGGGGTCATTATAACTCATGCTCCATATTAAGATGGGGTCATGATAACTCATGCTCCATATTAAGATGGGGTCATGATAACTGATGCCTAATATTAAGATGGGGTCATGATAACTCATGCTCCATAATAAGATGGGGTCATGATAACTCATGCCTAATATTAAGATGGGGCCATGATAACTCATGCCTAATATCAAGATGGGGTCATGATAACTCATGCCTAATATCAAGATGGGGTCATGATAACTCATGCCTAATATCAAGATGGGGCCATGATAACTCATGCCTAATATCAAGATGGGGTCATGATAACTCATGCTCCATATTAAGATGGGGTCATGACAACTCATGCTTAATATTAAGATGGGGTCATGATAACTCATGCTCCATATTAAGATGGGGTCATGATAACTTATGCTCCATATTAAGATGGGGTCATGATAACTCATGCTCCATATTAAGATTGGGTCATGATAACTCATGCTCCATATTAAGATGGGGTCATGATAACTCATGCTCCATATTAAGATGGGGTCATGATAACTCATGCTCCATAATAAGACGGGGTCATGATAACTCATGCCTAATATTAAGATGGGGTCATGATAACCCATGCCTAATATTACGATGGGGTCATGATAACTCATGCCTAATATTAAGATGGGGTCATGATATCTCATGCTCCATATTAAGATGGGGTCATGATAACTCATGCTCCATATTAAGGGGCTGGAGACCGGATGGGATGATCATAGGAACATTAAATTCATCATAATACACAAACTGTGTCTTAATGATATATTTGCCATTTGCAATATTATTTTAACATCATCAAATTAAGTGTTTAAAAGAACTCACACTTCTCTCCTTTTTTATGCATTGTTTCCGGAATACGAAACTGATAAACTGAATGATGTGTCTTATCTGATAATCATCTGCCTACGTATTGGCGTGTTTACACTTCTGGGATGATTGGCACATCCTGATTTAAGTCTCCCAGGGATACACTCACACACATTCTAGATATGAACACATTTATAGAAGTCAAAAGAAGCTATGCAAGGGATTCTTGGAGTTCTGCCACATTTGTAAGCCTTTCTGCTGTGGAATTTACATTTTTGATACATTTTTATGTAAATTTAGGGCATTAGTGAAATTCATCAAAAGCTACCAATGTTGATCAGCACTGTTAACCTACCCTGGGCTCCAAGCACGTGGAAGGTATGGATTTATATTCATAGTTATGTTTTAATTCAAGTCATATTGGATTTATTCGTGGAGCAAAATGGTCACATTTCTCTCCAAAACAAACCTGTGATGTGTTATATTGTCAGTTGTCACGAAAACCCAGACATGTTCAAGTTCAGTTTTAGTCATTGTAGTCTAAAGAGCAAAATAACAATGTTATGATATTTCGTGCTCTGATATTTTACACACATGACCCTCCAAAGGACAAGCAGGAGAGAATTTCTAGTTTGCCACAAATGATCCTTTAAATGTTAAACGGTGAAAGCAAGAAGCACATTTTTAAACTCTTGTAAAATGTATATTCTATCTTTGAAACGTAAATGTAATAGGATTTGTTGACTAATTTGTTAACTGATTCCTGATACAAAGAATTAATAATTGGTATTTTGCTAAGGCTTCAGAATATATATATATATATATATACTTACTTAAAAACCTACTTAAATAAAAAAAAGTGCATTTAATATTGATAGTTGACTCCGTAAACAGTAGTTTATTCTTGTCCTTAAAATGCAAGCAGAATATGAAATGTTTGTAATGATACCCTTTCTGTTGTGATTGTCAGCTTTGGGTAGACTACATCATGAAGCATAGTACTAGCCTCGGCGTCCAGAGGGCAGCTCTCATCAGGAAGAATGGTGTCACAGCTTCCGCTTCCTGTGGCTACCTTGTTCCACATAAAGATATTTTGGTGAAAACTCTATTTTAATTAACAATTGTTAAACTTAAATGTATTTATTGATCATAATATATAGAGGAAATTATCTACTTATCTCAATAATTTAGAATATATCTAGACATACTTCAGGACTTCATTTATTCAAGATTGATGAAAATATGATTATGTTTATTTTTAAACATTTAGAAATGATCATTTAAAACGGTGAATCCTGTATGGGGTGTGCATACGTGCTCTGATGCAGATGCCAAAATGTTTTGCAACTGTTAATTTACACTTTCTTTCAAGCTAATGACTTAAACTACAATGTATGATACTTTTACAATATAAAACATTAGAATGAAATATTTCTGTCATCAACAGTATATATATATATATATATATATATATATATATATATATATATATATATATATATATATATATATATATATATATATATATATATATATATCAAATATTGGATCGCAGATATCAAGAGTAGTGTGTAGGAGGGGGCAGTCATACGGGCACTTTCGCACATGCAGGCTTTGTTACGACTGTATATTCAAAGCGTGCAAAAAAAGAGAACTCCAATATGAAGATTTCATCTTTGTTTTCTGTGCAGTCATTATTCTTTGTATTTTTCATATTTTTTACAAAAAAAATGTCTTAGACAACAATATTAGAATATGGAAAACTATATTGAGGACAGTATGGACAGTAAACCACATCGCAGGTGCCCGTATGCCGTGCCCGGAACTCCGGTCACACGTCACTGGAAATATGTGGTTGTTGTTTGGGGTTACCCTGTCCTATATTAATGTCAATCAATCAGAGCTAGTGTTCTCCAATCACCCATCGGCAAAGCCCAGATAGGTGATCTGGAGGGGTTTGTCGAACGTCCATGGTCTCTACCAACTCCAACCAAAGAAAAGTTTGGTGGAGTTGATTGAGCTCTAGTGAAGTAAAAACTCGCCAGCTGCAAAAACTTTGGTAAACCCGTTTAAACGTCAAAATTGAACCCGTTTCAACTGCCGTTAAAACGGGTTTGATTCAATTTTTGCAGCTGGCGATTATTATCAAGTATTTATATTTTCTTTATTTAATGTTATCCAAAATATAATCAAGCTTTTTTGTGAGATTTTAGACATAATCATACATAAAATATGAATTATCACTTAAACAGTTGGGTATTTAAATAATCACATCTGAACGAGATTATTACCAAAACAGCAAAAATCTCAGACCTCTCCAGATCACCTATCTGGGCTTTGCCGATGGGTGATTGGAGAACACAAAATCAGAGCAGTCCCCTCCAAAATAGTGACTTTATTCGCCCGCTGCACCAACCCATTGTAACGAGATGTCCTTGATAGTCCTAAAATAGATTTGGACTAGCAAAGTCTAGCTCTGCAAATAATATACTTACAGAAATTATTTATTTATTTCTGAAATCGTAAGACAGTTATTTACGTTGTTTGTAGATTTAACTGAGATTATGCCCCAGAAATGACTGCCGTGATTTTAAGGTTTTTTTTCGGAGAAAATATTTTTGGCAAAACCTATAGTCAATGTGGCATGAAATGCGCAAAACCTTTTCTTCACATTAGCATACAATTTTCACACAACTCTGCAAATTGGTTGGCTCTTAGACATGGCCATGCACAAATACAGAACTATTCATGTGTGCATATACATATATGAAAAGTTTATGTCTATCTTTGATGTGATGGCATACACTATTTGGTATCTAATAAAAGTTTATGTCTATCTTTGATGTGATGGCATACACTATTTGGTATCTAATAAAAGTTTATGTCTATCTTTGATGTGATAGTATACACTATTTGGTATCTAATAAAAGTTTATGTCTATCTTTGATGTGATAGCATACACTATTTGGTATCTAATAAAAGTTTATGTCTATCTTTGATGTGATAGCATACACTATTTGGTATCTAATAAAAGTTTATGTCTATCTTTGATGTGATAGCATACACTATTTGGTATCTAATAAAAGTTTATGTCTATCTTTGATGTGATGGCATACACTATTTGGTATCTAATAAAAGTTTATGTCTATCTTTGATGTGATAGCATACACTATTTGGTATCTAATAAAAGTTTATGTCTATCTTTGATGTGATAGCATACACTATTTGGTATCTAATAAAAGTTTATGTCTATCTTTGATGTGATGGCATACACTATTTGGTATCTAATAAAAGTTTATGTCTATCTTTGATGTGATGGCATACACTATTTGGTATCTAATAAACGTTTAAGGTGTTAACATGCAAAAATCTAAATATCATAATATACCTGCAACCTTCAGGCATACCTCTATTTAAGTGTACACAATGGAGAACCTTCCACATTTTATAGGATGAGAGTGATAAAAAGAGTGATAAAAAGAGTATAGAGAGAAAGGTAACTTACATATCTTGAGCTCATTTCGTTTTGTTTCAATATTTATTTAATAGATGCAAGAGAAGACATCATTTATCAATTGCATTTAAATTTAATTTGTTATGTCCACTTAACTATGATTTTATATTCAACTCTTTCTGTTTATTATTATATTATCATTATATCATAGACTAACCAATACCATATATTTAATATTTACAGCAGTTTCCTGTCTACTTCAGCATGGGGGCATTGCTGGAAAGAGTCCAGATCAAAGGAAAGACCTACATTGTCAAGTACACAGATGGCAACCATATCATAGCCTTCAATGGCTCCAAGTATATCTTCATCTGCAAGTCCAATACCATGTATCTTGTTGTGAAAATTAAATCCAAAGGCAGAGTGTGTTCAGAAAATGCAGCACGGTTTATCCTGAAACTGAATAATAAGCTGATTGAGAAGAACTTTTAGTTGAACTCTTTGCAAGGAATATTCAAGTGTGAAGTCTCAAAATGAGAGAACTGTTGCGAAAGGTCTTGCACACCTTTATATGTTTCATATGTTTTTTTATGACATATTTTTTACCTACAACATCTCAATGAAAGTTCATACATTTTTATTCATCAAGAAATCAAACATGAACATTTATCTCATATTGGATCCTCTGAAAAGGCTACCTTGACCAGTAAGGACAAAGAACAGACCATTAATCGTTAGGGCGAGTGCAAGTGGAGGGGTGGAAGCATCTTTTTTTTCATTCTGTGTAAAGCTGATTTCAATAGTTCTCATACCAATGCATATTTCCACATATTTTAGATTGGTTCTCCTCCTCGATATCAGCATTCCAATATTGTCCTTGAAATAGTTTCGTTTATTCCAATATTGTCCTTGAAATAGTTTCGCTTATTCCAATATTGTTGTCTAAATAGTTTCCCTTATTCCAATATTGTCCTCAATATAGTTTTCCATATTCTAATATTGTTGTCTAAATAGTTTCCCTTATTCCTATATTGTTGACAAAATAGTTTCCCTTAGTCCAATATTATCCTCGAAATAGTATGCTGAATGCATGGTATGAGCAATATTTATTTATTTTAAATTTTTTTACCATTACCTCATACTGGTAATGGTTAGAGTCCTTTTCTTGGGAATGTTATATTATCTCATACTTGGTGCCTCAAAGAGTGTTATGCACCTATGAGATATTTTTTTGCAGATCATCCCTTTGCCGAAGTACTTTCCTTTTATTTTTTTAAAGATTCTTTTCATATATATATCATTTGGAAATGAATAAAATGTTTTTATAAATATATTTGTGTACAAATGTCATAACATTTGCCAATTGTAAAATATAGTTATATAATCAGTCTTAGGCCAATTCTTCAACAAATCATGTGTTAATTTCTCTGAAATAACATGAAGACTGTCTGGGTTTGTTTTGACCTAGAGCAGACAACATTTTACATTTGGGTCATGGGGACCTTGAAACACAGACAGGTGGGACCCCTGTTGGCAGAGACTGCAACCTTTTGTGGGAATCTCGAAACTGATGACTGTTCACCCAGTTGAGACAGAATTACACTCATAAAGTGCTTTATAGGTGGCCCCGTTTCACTGCATGTAGTGATATAAAACTGATTACATTATGTTAATATGCTGAGAACTTAAATGAGCCACACACAATATAGTTCTGCACTTATTATACCTCAGTGATGCACGTATCAACGAGATTTCCAATGAATATGAGCATGCCGAGTATTCGTAGCGTATTCATTAGGTGAGAACTATTTTCCGTCGGCCATCTTTAGACTGGTCCCCCACCGAGTGTCAAGAACATCATGTATACACAGGGGGTGCCAACCAGTCTATGGCTGTACGCACTGTTTTCGGGTCACGTGACGGGGTCAAATGAGGTGCGCTTTGTTTACCAAACGTTTTTAATGATAAATATCTTGTTTCATGTATCATTAAAAAAAAAATACAGTAGTTGTCTGAGGTATAAAAACAAAACATATTACCATATTTTCACTGTTTTGCTTTGAATATAAAGTTGATTTCAAACCCCATCTATCTGCAGTGGATAAGTATGAGACAATGACAAGAACATGAGTTAGTGCAGTGTTCAGGGAGACAGATCTCTCAAAATGGTTCTGGTGGAAGGATCTCACTTGTCCTTCAGACTCTTGAGTTCCTTCCACCAGAACCATTTTGAGAGATCTGTCTCCCTGAACACTGCACTCACATGTTCTTGCCTTATTATCAACCATGTGACAGTTATAGATCTGATACTTTTATTAGTTCTCTAAAAGCTATTCACCAACCCGGTTTGAATCAAGCATGAAACTACTCAGTCAAACCTACTTGACACCAATTGACCTAATCATTGAACCAAAGGAGGTCCTACTGGGTTTTGTGCAAAGGGGCCTGCATGGGTGAAATGCTTTTCTGGTTTTTGTACAGGTATTCTCAGATTAAGGTAAGGCTAGGTTAAGTTTTGATACACTGAATTTAATTGAAATTTAAAACACAGTTTCAACACTATCTTAGCTTTACAGATTCCCTATGGTTACAACAGTGGTAAATAACTGCACATGGGAGAGAAAGCTACAAAAGTGACAGATACCTGCAGAAATGAAATATATTTACAACAATGTGAGATAATTGAGAGATAGCTGCATAAGTGAGAGATGAATACAACAAACAGCTGCACTGGCAAGAGCTAGCTACAGCAGTTAGAGTTACCTACAACAGTGAGAGATAGCTACAGCAGTGAGAGTTACCTACAACAGTGTGAGATAGCTACAACAGTGAGAGATAGCTACAATAGTGAGAGATAGCTACAATAGTGAGAGATAGCTACAACATCGAGAGATAGCTACAACATCGAGAGATAGCTACAACAATGAGAGATAGGTACAAAAATGAGAGATAGCTACAACAGTTAGAGATAGCTACAACAGTGAGGGATAGCTACAGCAGTGAGAGATAGCTACAATAGTGAGAGATAGCTACAATAGTGAGAGATAGCTACAACAGTGAGAGATAACTACAATAGTGAGAGACAGCTACAGCAGTGAGAGTAAGCTACACTAGTGAGAGTTAGCTACACTAGTGAGAGATAGCTACAACAGTGAGAGATAGCTACAACAGTGAGAGATAGCTACAGCCGTGAGAAATAGCTACAACAGTGAGAGATGGCTACAGCAGTGAGAGGTAGCTACAGCAGTGAGAGTTAACTACAACAGTGAGAGATAGCAGCATAAGTCAACGATACATTCAACAATGACATGCGAATGATTTCCAGTTGGTGCCCGGATGTATGGTCGGAATTACGGCCAAACATCCGGGCACCTGCAAGCTGTTTTACTGTCCCATATTAGGACGAAAATAAGTGTCTATCCGAACAAGGAATATATTTGCACACAACACTTGTTTGCATAATAAAAGATGCAAGGGCAGCTTTCATATCCCTGAGAATGCGCTAGTATCACACTCTCAAAAATTGGTGAAGATCTGGTAACAATAAAGAGGTCACACATATTATTTTCATCAATTCAATCTTTGATTCTGGATATTCCTTGACCTAAAGGCAATTGGCAAAACAAAGATATCCCATTCTCAGATGAAAACTCATTAGTAGCATCCAAAACTTGTTTACTTCTGTGTGTACTGCATTGAATGCCATGCTTTAGCTAATTTAGATTTGACTTATTTCTGTAATATGTAGAGACCTATCACTTTTAATATTTCTTTTTGGAACTTCATCTTTTTTCTCTATCTGATTATCTTTGGATCTTGTCTTAAGACAGTTTAAATCAATGTTTATATTCAATTAATCAAGAATAGATTTATAACTTCAATACACTTTTTATTTCAAACGTATTTATTTAATAATGTGAAAATAGTTGGCTTTATTCCACATATAATTTAAGGTCTAGAATCCACAATGAAAAACTGGGACAGACTTATGTTTTTTTGGCTTAAATGTGTTCAAAGTAATGTTATTTGTTAATTTAGCACAGAAAAAGTAAACTTAACCAGCTAGTCTTATTTTTTTATTATTTAAATTGAACCCGTTTTAACGGTAGTTTTGACTCAGTTTTTGCAGCTGGCGACTTATATCACCTATCTGGGCTTTGCCGATGGTTGGAGAACATTTCTTAACAATTGAAGAAAGTTGCATAATATTCTGTCTGAATTCATTGACAGTTAGAGTTTATATACTGTGCTAGCAGGATGTTGCATAATTATGACAGTATATTAACATTTTAACAATATATGACAGAGAAGACCACCTGCCTCTGTTATCGTTTGGTTTGTCCGCCATGTGTGCTGAATGGGAAATACCCCCCACTGGCGTCATAGCCTCACTCTCATCCTGGAATCCCCCAGAGCCGAAGGCAGTTATGGAAATATACGAGACCACACAAAGTTCTCCCCAGATGCTTCAGACTGATTGTGGATTATAGACCTTAAGCATTCCCTAAATCTCTGTAAAATTGCCTATGTCCTTTGTGATTTCATAAAAAAAGTTCATTATGTTCACCTTAACAATTAAACCGATCCTGACCAACGAAACTGTTGAGATATCAATAAATAATAAACATTATGTGTATTTCCCTTAAGTCAACATACCTGACCAAGAGGAAAGTCTTAGGTCAAGGTACCAGTGGTAGAGATTAGAATTGTGAGCTGGCATCATGCTGAGGAAGCTTGCTTGCTGAGATTAGTACTCAGATTAGTGGGGTGTATAGACACTTTCACATGTCTAAAATAGAGGGCAAATCACTGCATACACATCTCAGCAATATTACTACACATATTCAATTTGTGATTCTATTTAACAATTAGAATAATGATTGCAATATTTATTCATTATTTTTTAATATAGAAAGCCTAATTCTATATTATTAACAGTGTTCAAACAACTGTGAAACTGGAGAACTATTTTGGAGGAATTTACACCATTTCCAAGAGGTGATTTTTGCACATGTGAGCACATGCATTGTTGGCTGATCTCACCGGAAAACAGAGAAATACACATACAGGTGACATGTGACCTGTTGATTTCCATGGAATCTCATGGAATGTATTTAAGAATGATAATTGTTTGCTGGTATGTGTCAAGGGTTGATGAATTGTTATAACACCTTAGATAGGTACAGTTCTTGTTTATTTTTATATCTGGATCCATGTTGAGTGAGCAATCTTGCCATGAGAAAAGGTCAAAGCCTATCATCAGACTTGTAAGACACATGCTGGTGCTGAAACATTTGGAACTAGATATGCACTGGATATTGTCATAGATGCTCAAGGTTGGGCTCATGATCAACTTACTTGAAGTTTAAAGTCTATGATAAAATCTTTGAAAATTGGATCCATGTTATAATTTCTTATGTCTGAACTCAAATAAAATTGGAATATGAAGATTTCATATTTGTTCTGCATTAAGTTGCTATTTTTTATATTTTCTAATTAGTCAAAAACATATTCAATTCTATATGTTCTGACATGCATATTGCCCAAATATTACCCCAATATGGAGATTTTATATTTGATAACTGTATAAAGTCATTATTATTCATATTTTATATGTTTGCAAAAAAAAGGAAATTATATTCTTCTGATGTACACATTGCTCAAGATGAACTCCAATATAAAGATTTCATCTTTTTGGGGTATCAAGTCATTTCTATTATTTTATATTCTTCTTCATTTGCAATAGACAAATCAATCTATGTATTCTGAAATCCATATTACTCAAACAGAACCCTAATATGAAGATTTCACCTTCATCATGAAAATAATACTTTTCCAGACCTGGATTCAGACCCTGGACCTTTAGCATTGAATACAGACATCTTAACCACTGAGCCATGTATCACAGTGTGGCAGCACTGTACAAAACTTGGATTCACAGCATTGTATGAATATTGAAATTGGCGCTATGTTCCATTTCTTTGATAATATGTCATTGCTCAAACTTAACCCAAATAATAATAATAATAATAAAATTTGTATAAAATCAAATTCTTGCATGAACTGGGAGCCAGTGCAGTTCCCGTAGTTTTCCTGAAATGTGATCAAATTTCCTGATTTTTCCTACGACACATGCTGCAGAGTTTTGGAGGTATTGTAGCTTCATGGTGTCTGATTTAGGAAGACCAGCAAGTGGGCCATTGCCATAGTCTAGAGTAGAGGTAACAAAGGCATGGGTGAGTGTTACAGCTGTCTTCTCGTCTAGACAATGTCTAATGGCCGCCAGGTTCCTTATGTGGTAGTAACCTTTCTTGCACATTTTCATGATCTGAGCCTTCATGTCCATATTAGAGTCAAAGGTTATGCCCAGGTCCACTACTGACTCACTAGGAGCAATGTCAGAGCTCCCAACCCTAATTGTGTCTGGGATACTGCTGATGGTGGCAGTATTGTACCTGTCAGTACATACAAGCAGTTAAAATATTTTGATGCCATCTTTGTTTTCTGTATAAAGACATTTTATTTAGTTTTTTGTATTTTTTCCATTTCCAAAATAAACAAAAACAAATAAAAACCTTATGTGTTCTGACCTTCAAAATTGCTCAAAAAAGATCCCAACATGAATATATTTATTGTATAAAGTCATTATTTATATAATTTCTATCTATCTATTTCATATATTTATCTCGATCTCATAAAACAGAAAATTGTAATTAGCCAAAGAAAGGCAGTTACTGGAGTGGTGCATATTTTTCTGGAGAAGTCACATGGAAAGTAGTCTTATAGGGAGTTAATGTGTTGATATGTACTGAATGCATTCACTCATAACAGAAATAAAAATGGCCGAATGCTGTATGAGAATGTGCTTGATTTCTCTTAAGTACACATCATGTGAAAATGCACTGGAAAATAGAGAAAATAGAGAAAAAATCATTAAATATAAACATATCGGCATTCCTTTCCTATGTCCAATGTGCCTAGTTATGACCAGGTCTATACCATACAGTTTAATACACTTATAATGAAACACCAGGTACATAGAAGTAGCTGCCATAGGTCCTGTGTGCATTTATATGTCAACACAGTTTCAACTGCGATTATATTTTGACATATACAAGGAGTGACAAAAATCAACGTAAACATTCTGAATCATGCAAACAACCTTTTTGACCCTAAATTTTTAATTTTCACAACTTTCAAATACTATATGTGTTATTTTATAAATGACCATTTATGATTTATATACAACATCTAAACACATAAATGGTATCAAAGGCCATTCAATAAATTACATTGAAACAGTTTTTTGGTTCTCATTTA
Organism: Amphiduros pacificus; assembly: GCA_949316495.1. NCBI lineage: Eukaryota > Metazoa > Annelida > Polychaeta > Phyllodocida > Hesionidae > Amphiduros > Amphiduros pacificus. The sequence goes on along the minus strand of OX439012.1, from coordinate 30,178,850 downwards.
AATGCTATTAAATATCTTAGTCAGAACTATTCACATAGCTATGATCATGTGATTTCAAATGTATGCTTTTTATTGTGAAAGACAAAATTATTGAGAGCAATGCACAAAACTATTAGAATACATCTTCCAAACAAAATATGATTTATACATGAATCTTCTGTGTATGTTACTGATCAACAAGTTACAATACATGTGTGTTACTCTGTCCATAAATGGTATTATTTACATTAAAAGAATGAGGATTTTTACTATCAACATTATGCTTCGCCATCACTTTCTTCTTGGCAAAAAGAACAAAATGGAACACTATATTTATTCTGTGGAATGCTTTTTGGAGTTTGAAAGCAAATATTGTGATAAGTAAATCGGCAACATTCAGCTTTTCAAGATGATTCTGTTTATATATCTGCTCTTCCATAGCTTTCTTTGAAAAGAAACTTTCTTGCAAAAGAGAAATAATATTTTCTTAGTTCTGCATGTAAGGAAGAAGTCTTTATATCATAATTGCCTGAGTGGTTATTACTACTTGAATTCCAATGTTATTATGCTTTGATTCTTACCTTGATGGGTTCTCTTTGGAACATAAAGGCCAATGTCATTCTCCATTGGCATGGCCCAATTACATCAGAAAAACGCAAGCTGTGCATTTTACCATCAAGGACAGACCAACATACTCAGAGTCTGGCCCATTTTGAAAGAGAATAAATGCAATGAAATATATCACATATTTAATCTGGGGCCGACAGCATCCATTGGTACTTAAAAATCTTTTTAACACTTAAAGTTTGTTTAATTTGCAAATTTGGGCTGTGATACAAGTACATACAACTGTGAATGTCCTTAAAGGTATTAAACACTAAATCTGTAATTTCGTGTATAAAAAGCATATCAACATTCGAACCTTATGGCATGTTGAAGTTTAACACAGAGTAATAAGATATTTTGCTCTAAGACATATCAGTTGTACTCTCAGCAGAGGTCTGTCGGCGCCATATGCTGCACATGACGGCTAAACACGGGTAGCGTGAACTTCAACATGTCATGAAGTTCGTATGTACATATGCTTTCTACACACAACATTACAGATCAAGTGCAATACCTTTAACCTTTACTGGTACAAATTCAAAGACTGATACAAATTTGGACAAGTGTTAAAATTGTTGATATTTATGTAACCTTTAAAGCAAGTAGTACTTTTTCCTTTGGTGGAAAGTGCGGTAAATAAAATGCAAAAATCCTGTATTACACAGTAACCTGAAAAGTTACTTTACCACATTTGAGAGAGCACAAAATAACTACCAAAGTGTCACATGGTCAAGTGAATAGTGTGCAACACATCTAATTTTTTAAAAGAGAGAAAAACCTCAAAATCTCTTTCTCAATACACCTAATGATTAAGTTAACATTTACATAATAAAAGCCTTATGATTTATATTGTAATATATTTTCATAATTATTCAAATTGCTATTTCCCTATTTCCTAATGTTTGGCAATATATCAATAGAATCCACATTGATGGATGATAGATTTTCAAACAATGTATCAAAGATAATGCCGAACACAAATACTAAATGTGAAATAGATATTTACCTTTTTGTAAGCCAAAATGTTTGCATAACATTAGGGTTACCTTTAAGTCTCTCCTCGACTCTAAAATCTTTACAAGATTCAATCAAATATTTAGTGGTCTGACTTATATGAATCATCATAGGACTTCCCCCTGACTCCATCTTGGCAGCAACATCAACTGTGTCCCCAAACAACAGATACCTGGGCATCTTAAGGCCTGTCACCCCTGCAACACATGGCCCACTGTGAATACCTATGCGAATAGAGAGATGTTCATCAGGCAGGTGTCCAATCACAAAATAATGAGATGCATCTAACAAGGCTAAGGCAAGGCTGCAGATTTGCTGGGCATGCTTGTTGCCATTTCTGACAGGGACCCCACTGGCTACCATATAGGCATCACCTATGGTAGCCACCTTATATACATCAAAGGTGTGGGCTATATCATCAAACATGGTGTACATGTTATTAAGCATCACCACTATCTCCATTGGTGTTGCCTCTGAGGAGATGCGTGTAAATCCTACAATGTCAGAAATAAATAAAGTGATATTATCAAACACTTCAGGCTGGACTTGTTGCCCTGCTGATAGTTTAGCAGCCACACTTGGAGGCAATAATTCAGACAACAGAATCTCAACCTTGTTTTTTTCTCCATTAAGTTCTGAGGTGCGCAATGCAACTCTGTTTTCTAAGATTTGCGTGTGTTTTTCTAATCGTTTTATCATGTTGTCAACAAGGTCAACATTTTTGTGGTTATTGATTTTATTGATCTGTGTCAATAATTCATTAAACGTTGGCCTGTCCTCAGGTTTCTCTTGCCAACATGCTTGAATAAGATCATTCCATACTTTAGGACACGTTTCACCTGGTAAAGTGGGTCTGTATGGAGGATTAAGACCGGCTTGGACTTTCTCAAGTATAACATCAGGTGTGAGATCAGGTATATTTGCTGCATATGGTGCATCTCTCAAGAATATTTCTTGCATAATGATTGCAAAACCAAACACGTCATTATGCTGAAAACTCTGCATAGACGATAAATCAAAATTTCTAAGAAGTTCTGGTGATGTCCAGAAATACTTTGAAGGATTATCATAGTTATTTTCACCATCTCTCTGTTTGTATTCACCCTTTATGTAATTAAGTCCATGATCTGTTATTTTACATGTCCATCTATTGTCAATTATACATTTTGAGCTTGTTAAATGGCCATGAGCATTAATAGGACCCTGATGAAGATACCACATTCCACACACAATATCAACTATAAAAGAAATCTTAAAATCATGTGTTAAGGATATATCATCATGGAATAGCACTTCCTGCAATGTTCCTCTTGAAGCATAAGCCATCAGGTAACTAACATTTGGTGGATCAGGACAGATCCCTATAAAGGGGTTTACATTTTCATGAGAGAGATCTCTCATTGCCTTCAAATCTATGAGAATTTTGCGGTCTTGTAAGTTGATATTTCTTGAACCAAGACGATTAACTACACAAGTGATATTATCTACTTTTACTAATTCAAGATCTCTTTTTGCAATGTTTTTTGTCTCACTAAAACCAGTTCCAAAACTACTTGCACTTGTTGTCATTGTCTTCAATGTGTTAGGGATGACCGTTTCCCAATGTATTGTTACACTTTGTATCTCCTTGAGTTTCATTTCATACCTGTTTTTTCTTACAATATATAGGCCAATAATGACAAATATACTCAACACGATTATAAGTATTAATATAATAATAATTAAATAACTCTTTTGAGATGTCTTTGTTTCACAAAGTTCGCCAAGCCATCCACACAATGGGGAATCTACAGGTATTTCTGTACTGTTTCCAGGCCATATTAGTCCACTCCAATCACCAGGCCTATCAGGTAAGTACACTTTTTTGTGTTCATTTTTACTTGCAATATACACAAGTAGTTTCACCAATTTGCCACTATTTACAGAAACTATTCTGAAAGAAAAAAATTAAATATAACTCATCATTGATGCATTGATTCAAATTTAATATACCTCTATAACATATTGATATAAATGAAATTAACCTTATTCAATAAATCATTAGCATTATTTAGAATAATATCAAAGGTTATCATTACTTACAGTAATAGTATTTTTGATAGTATCAATGATTGATCAAATCAGAATAGTATTTTTGATAGTATTAATTGATCAAATCAGAATAGTATTTTTGATAGTATTAATTGATCAAATCAGAATAGTATTTTTAAAAGTATTAATTGATCAAATCAGAATAGTATTTTTGATAGTATAAGTAACTACTTTAGAGTAATGTTATCAAATCAAGATAATATTTTACAATACACACTTGAGGTCCGGTAATCTATCTCCTACATCGTTTGTAACCACCCTGCCAGTTACACCTTCAAACTCAGCATTGAAGATATTCCTGGCAATTTGAAAACCGTCATTATGACTATAGCCTTGCTCTATGGTCTTGTTGACACCATAAGCCCACATAAGCACCGAATCGTGAGCCAAACCTAAATGATATATAGATAAAAACCATTAGCAAAAGAGTCAAAGGGCATATTCCTTTTATATGTTCATTTTTAAACGCTCACATAAAAAGAGAGAAAGTGGATTTGAAATAAATGCTTTTAAGAAGAGTAGGTATTGCCAGGATTCGTGCTAGACTTTAGGCAGTTACACCTGATGCACTCTGCTCTATTGGTGTGATTATAAATATAATACCATTATAAGGGGATAGATTCAGACTGGAAAGATGGATCAGATGAAATAAAACAAATGGGAATCTACTAATGAGTAGTCTCTTGTCCAAAATAGGGCGTTTGATGACTGGTTATCAAAGGCTATTGTTGTTTTGTTTTTTTGTGATAATTTAAAAGAAGCAGCCACACTCATTCTTAATTAATGAAATTCCCAATTAATCGGGCCTTGACTCCCGGTGACAGAGACCATTGTCACCTGATTGAGCCTTAGTTTAAAGGGTTTTTTTTTAATATAAATCAAAGCTTTATAATTATCAGGTTGAATATTTGATTTTGAGGGTATTTTGTTAAGCATACTAACAGGTGTGCTGGGCTCCTGCCAGCCACTGGTTGATCTATTTATTATCAATCATTCAAGCATGGACAAGTATACAATCCTCTAAGCAAACATAAAAAAACAACGGAAAAGAAAACCTTTCTTGACTTTCTTTATGACTGTATTTATGCTACAATCTGCTGTTCATTCAATCACTCTGGGCATGTTATTTTGTGGTTCAATATGTGGAGATTTCTTTTCTCTCCTAAACAAATGTATAGACATTCTGAGAGACAAAGGGTCATTCCTACATTCCTACAAAGGGTCATTCCTTAGTACTGGCCCGCAGTCCCAGACTGGTAGAAACATTGTCGGGCTAGTAAACCTTCCCCTGATGCTAGCCCATAGTCCCAGACTGGTAGAAACATTGTCGGGCTAGTAAACCTTCCCTTGGTGCTAGCCAGACTGTCTGGTAGCTTCTCATGGCTTTTCGTTATCAGTAAAAATGTCCTTGTACGATACTGGTTAGGGCTAGTACACTTTGATTCTGGCTAGTGCAAATCTCCAATTACTAGCCCGACTTCCTGAAAGGTATTTGGTCCAGACTGTTCCTATATTTCAACTAGATTTGTAGAGGAAATTCAAAAAAGATTTTACATTCACAATATAAAAAGCATTTTAAGGATTTAGTGTAAAACAAATATATTTAGTTCTTGTTAATAATTATAGGAATATCTGAAAAAAAAGGGAAAAAAAATTCAATTAAAGTATAAATTTCATATACCTTTATTTGATATTCTCTCCTTTCTGTGACTTGCACCATCACACATAATGTTTTATATTCAACAATCTAATCATATACTTTACCGGAATAAGAATGCACTTCTGAGATATTTGCTGTGAGAGGAAGATGGGGAAGATTATCAAAATGCGGATCCTGGAAAGCATTAATGACATCCTGCCGAAACGAATCCCACAGAGGCCCTGAAGGGTGATTCAAACCGACACCAAGTACACCTTCCCAAAGTTCTGCACCTATTTCAGGTCTGTAATCAAATGTGTGATGCATTTCCTCAAAAATGAACTCCTGTACAATGAAAGCATATCCTCCATCCATCATACCTAATTCCTTACATGTAATCAGCATAAGCCGGGCATCTTCAGGGTGAGTTATGAAAATGAAGATTCTTGCCTTTTGCTTCAAGGTTTTTAAAGTATTTTGTAGATCAGTAACACTTGGAGTATGAATTTTACTTCCCCTAAACGATGTCTTGACAATTTGCAAAAAAGCCTTCTTTCCATCTTTTTGCACTATGTTCATTATCGCAATAGCATTGAGTCTGTGTAAATCAGATGTTAATCCTAAAATTGCTACGGTATTCCACTTAAATGTATCTAAAAGATGATTGAAATAAAACGCCCTCATCGCCCAGGGCCCGGATGTCCGTGTGAATGTAGGATAAGATACTTTGTCTGACAATGCAGAACTTGCTGCAGCCCAAGCAACAATAGGAATCCCCCAGGCTGCAGCGAGAAGAGAAACTGGTTGACTGACACCACTACATGCCAGCACAATGCCATCCAGATGATCCACAGATGTCCACCAGTTCACAGCAACCTGGATTCCTCTTTGAGAATGGCAATGGCTATCATCAACAACCCAATTTATTTCATATCCTGGCAAAATTTGGCGTCTCTCAACCTCCTTTAGGCCTAACAGCAAAGCAGACCCCATAAATGGCCCTAAAATGGGCGAACCGTGTACCCATGGCAACATAAACCCTAGTGTCAATGTCTTATTTGAAACAACATCTTGTAATCCGTTTGATAATTCCATGTGGAATATAGCATGTAGATATAAACCAATGAGTAGATAAGCGGTATGTGATCTCATCCCAAGGTTTTAATGGCAGCATGTCATGGAGTCTCTTTGGCAAATAATAGCTATAGTCAGTGCACAGCAGGCCCTATAAAAACTGAGAGACATATTTTATGTAATTTATGTTTAAAATTATTTATGTTAAAATATTTTTTGTCAAAATAATTTATGTTAAAAATCTCAGGGATGTGATACATTTATAAAAATAATCACAAAATGGTATACTTTATACTTATAACGACATGAATATCCATTAGTAAATGTACCTGACCTTTGGGGTGAATCAAGAGTGCAAGGAACTGTAGTGGGTGAAAGAAAAGGTGTGTAGGGGATTCACATCTCGTGTACTATAACCGTGAAAATAATTTGCTTTTATGCATGTCTCTTATTTGGGTAGCTCACCTGTGTGTATGTCTCTTATTTGGGTAGCTCACCTGTGTGTATGTCTCTTATTTGGGTAACTCACCTGTGTGTATGTCTCTTATTTGGGTAACTCAGCTGTGTGTATGTCTCTTATTTGGGTAACTCAGCTCTGTGTATGTCTCTTATTTGGGTAACTCACCTGTGTGTATGTCTCTTATTTGGGTAACTCAGCTCTGTGTATGTCTCTTATTTGGGTAACTCAGCTGTGTGTATGTCTCTTATTTGGGTAACTCAGCTCTGTGTATGTCTCTTATTTGGGTAACTCACCTGTGTGTATGTCTCTTATTTGGGTAACTCACCTGTGTGTATGTCTCTTATTTGGGTAACTCACCTGTGTGTATGTCTCTTATTTGGGTAACTCACCTGTGTGTATGTCTCTTATTTAGGTAACTCACCTGTGTGTATGTCTCTTATTTGGGTAACTCAGCTCTGTGTATGTCTCTTATTTGGGTAGCTCACCTGTGTGTATGTCTCTTATTTAGGTAACTCAGCTCTGTGTATGTCTCTTATTTGGGTAACTCATCTGTGTGTATGTCTCTTATTTGGGTAACTCAGCTCTGTGTATGTCTCTTATTTGGGTAACTTACCTGTGTGTATGTCTCTTATTTGGGTAACTCACCTGTGTGTATGTCTCTTATTTGGGTAGCTCACCTGTGTGTATGTCTCTTATTTGGGTAACTTACCTGTGTGTATGTCTCTTATTTGGGTAACTCAGCTCTGTGTATGTCTCTTATTTGGGTAACTCAGCTATGTGTATGTCTCTTATTTGGGTAGCTCACCTGTGTGTATGTCTCTTATTTAGGTAACTCAGCTCTGTGTATGTCTCTTATTTGGGTAGCTCACCTGTGTGTATGTCTCTTATTTAGGTAACTCAGCTCTGTGTATGTCTCTTATTTGGGTAACTCATCTGTGTGTATGTCTCTTATTTGGGTAGCTCACCTGTGTGTATGTCTCTTATTTGGGTAACTTACCTGTGTGTATGTCTCTTATTTGGGTAACTCAGCTCTGTGTATGTCTCTTATTTGGGTAACTCAGCTATGTGTATGTCTCTTATTTGGGTAGCTCACCTGTGTGTATGTCTCTTATTTAGGTAACTCAGCTCTGTGTATGTCTCTTATTTGGGTAACTCATCTGTGTGTATGTCTCTTATTTGGGTAGCTCACCTGTGTGTATGTCTCTTATTTGGGTAACTTACCTGTGTGTATGTCTCTTATTTGGGTAACTCAGCTCTGTGTATGTCTCTTATTTGGGTAACTCAGCTATGTGTATGTCTCTTATTTGGGTAACTCAGCTCTGTGTATGTCTCTTATTTGGGTAACTCAGCTATGTGTATGTCTCTTATTTGTGTAGCTCACCTGTGTGTATGTCTCTTATTTGGGTAACTCAGCTATGTGTATGTCTCTTATTTGGGTAACTCACCTGTGTGTATGTCTCTTATTTGGGTAACTTACCTGTGTGTATGTCTCTTATTTGTGTAGCTCACCTGTGTGTATGTCTCTTATTTGGGTAACTCACCTGTGTGTATGTCTCTTATTTAGGTAACTCACCTGTGTGTATGTCTCTTATTTGGGTAACTCAGCTCTGTGTATGTCTCTTATTTGGGTAGCTCACCTGTGTGTATGTCTCTTATTTAGGTAACTCAGCTCTGTGTATGTCTCTTATTTGGGTAACTCATCTGTGTGTATGTCTCTTATTTGGGTAGCTCACCTGTGTGTATGTCTCTTATTTGGGTAACTTACCTGTGTGTATGTCTCTTATTTGGGTAACTCAGCTATGTGTATGTCTCTTATTTGTGTAGCTCACCTGTGTGTATGTCTCTTATTTGGGTAACTCAGCTATGTGTATGTCTCTTATTTGGGTAACTCAGCTATGTGTATGTCTCTTATTTGTGTAGCTCACCTGTGTGTATGTCTCTTATTTGGGTAACTCAGCTATGTGTATGTCTCTTATTTGGGTAACTCACCTGTGTGTATGTCTCTTATTTGGGTAACTCACCTGTGTGTAAGTCTCTTATTTGGGTAACTCACCTGTGTGTATATCTCTTATTTGGGTAACTCACCTGTGTGTATGTCTCTTATTTGGGTAACTTACCTGTGTGTATGTCTCTTATTTGGGTAACTCACCTGTGTGTATATCTCTTATTTGGGTAACTTACCTGTGTGTATGTCTCTTATTTTGGGTAACTCACCTGTGTGTATGTCTCTTATTTGGGTAACTCACCTGTGTGTATGTCTCTTATTTGGGTAACTCACCTGTGTGTATGTCTCTTATTTGGGTAACTTACCTGTGTGTATGTCTCTTATTTGTGTAGCTCACCTGTGTGTATGTCTCTTATTTGGGTAACTCACCTGTGTGTATGTCTCTTATTTGGGTAACTCAGCTATGTGTATGTCTCTTATTTGGGTAACTTACCTGTGTGTATGTCTCTTATTTGGGTAACTCAGCTCTGTGTATGTCTCTTATTTGGGTAACTCACCTGTGTGTATATCTCTTATTTGGGTAACTCACCTGTGTGTATGTCTCTTATTTGGGTAACCCACCTGTGTGTATGTCTCTTATTTGGGTAACTCAGCTATGTGCATGTCTCTTATTTGGGTAACTCAGCTATGTGCATGTCTCTTATTTGGGTAACTCAGCTATGTGTATGTCTCTTATTTGGGTAACTCACCTGTGTGTATGTCTCTTATTTGGGTAACTCACCTGTGTGTATGTCTCTTATTTGGGTAACTCACCTGTGTGTATGTCTCTTATTTGGGTAACCCACCTGTGTGTATGTCTCTTATTTGAGTAACTCTGCTACGTGTATGTCTCTTATTTGGGTAACTCACCTGTGTGTATATCTCTTATTTAGGTAACTCAGCTATGTGTATGTCTCTTATTTGGGTAACTCACCTTTGTGTATGTCTCTTATTTGGGTAACTCAGCTATGTGTATGTCTCTTATTTGGGTAACTCAGCTATGTGCATGTCTCTTATTTGGGTAACTCAGCTATGTGCATGTCTCTTATTTGGGTAACTCACCTGTGTGTATGTCTCTTATTTGGGTAACCCACCTGTGTGTATGTCTCTTATTTGGGTAACTCAGCTATGTGTATGTCTCTTATTTGGGTAACTCAGCTATGTGTATGTCTCTTATTTGGGTAACTCACCTGTGTGTATGTCTCTTATTTGTGTAACTCAGCTCTGTGTATGTCTCTTATTTGGGTAACTCAGCTCTGTGTATGTCTCTTATTTGGGTAACTCACCTGTGTGTATGTCTCTTATTTGGGTAACTCAGCTGTGTGTATGTCTCTTATTTGTGTAACTCAGCTCTGTGTATATCTCTTATTTGGGTAACTCACCTGTGTGTATGTCTCTTATTTGGGTAACTCAGCTCTGTGTATGTCTCTTATTTGGGTAACTCACCTGTGTGTATGTCTCTTATTTGGGTAACTCACCTGTGTGTATATCTCTTATTTGGGTAACTCACCTGTGTGTATGTCTCTTATTTGGGTAACTCAGCTCTGTGTATGTCTCTTATTTGGGTAACTCACCTGTGTGTATATCTCTTATTTGGGTAACTCACCTGTGTGTATATCTCTTATTTGGGTAACTCACCTGTGTGTATATCTCTTATTTGGGTAACTCAGCTATGTGCATGTCTCTTATTTGGGTAACTCAGCTCTGTGTATGTCTCTTATTTGTGTAGCTCACCTGTGTGTATGTCTCTTATTTGGGTAACTCACCTGTGTGTATATCTCTTATTTGGGTAACTCACCTGTGTGTATGTCTCTTATTTGGGTAACTCAGCTCTGTGTATGTCTCTTATTTGGGTAACTCACCTGTGTGTATATCTCTTATTTGGGTAACTCACCTGTGTGTATGTCTCTTATTTGGGTAACTCAGCTCTGTGTATGTCTCTTATTTGGGTAACTCAGCTATGTGTATGTCTCTTATTTGGGTAACTCAGCTCTGTGTATGTCTCTTATTTGGGTAACTCACCTGTGTGTATATCTCTTATTTGGGTAACTCACCTGTGTGTATATCTCTTATTTGGGTAACTCACCTGTGTGTATGTCTCTTATTTGGGTAACTCAGCTCTGTGTATGTCTCTTATTTGGGTAACTCAGCTATGTGTATGTCTCTTATTTGGGTAACTCAGCTCTGTGTATGTCTCTTATTTGTGTAACTCAGCTCTGTGTATATCTCTTATTTGGGTAACTCACCTGTGTGTATGTCTCTTATTTGGGTAACTCAGCTCTGTGTATATCTCTTATTTGGGTAGCTCAGCTATGTGTATGTCTCTTATTTGGGTAACTCACCTGTGTGTATGTCTCTTATTTGGGTAACTTACCTGTGTGTATGTCTCTTATTTGGGTAACTCAGCTCTGTGTATGTCTCTTATTTGGGTAACTCACCTGTGTGTATATCTCTTATTTGGGTAACTCACCTGTGTGTATGTCTCTTATTTGGGTAACTCAGCTCTGTGTATGTCTCTTATTTGGGTAACCCACCTGTGTGTATGTCTCTTATTTGAGTAACTCTGCTACGTGTATGTCTCTTATTTGGGTAACTCACCTGTGTGTATATCTCTTATTTAGGTAACTCAGCTATGTGTATGTCTCTTATTTGGGTAACTCACCTTTGTGTATGTCTCTTATTTGGGTAACTCACCTGTGTGTATGTCTCTTATTTGGGTAACTCACCTGTGTGTATGTCTCTTATTTGGGTAACTCACCTGTGTGTATGTCTCTTATTTGGGTAACTCACCTGTGTGTATGTCTCTTATTTGGGTAACTCACCTGTGTGTATGTCTCTTATTTGGGTAACTCACCTTTGTGTATGTCTCTTATTTGGGTAACTCAGCTATGTGTATGTCTCTTATTTGGGTAACTCACCTGTGTGTATGTCTCTTATTTGGGTAACCCACCTGTGTGTATGTCTCTTATTTGGGTAACTTACCTGTGTGTATGTCTCTTATTTGGGTAACTCAGCTATGTGCATGTCTCTTATTTGGGTAACTCAGCTATGTGCATGTCTCTTATTTGGGTAACTCACCTGTGTGTATGTCTCTTATTTGTGTAACTCAGCTCTGTGTATGTCTCTTATTTGGGTAACTCAGCTCTGTGTATGTCTCTTATTTGGGTAACCCACCTGTGTGTATGTCTCTTATTTGGGTAACTTACCTGTGTGTATGTCTCTTATTTGGGTAACTCAGCTCTGTGTATGTCTCTTATTTGGGTAACTCACCTGTGTGTATGTCTCTTATTTGGGTAACCCACCTGTGTGTATGTCTCTTATTTGAGTAACTCTGCTACGTGTATGTCTCTTATTTGGGTAACTCACCTGTGTGTATATCTCTTATTTAGGTAACTCAGCTATGTGTATGTCTCTTATTTGGGTAACTCACCTTTGTGTATGTCTCTTATTTGGGTAACTCACCTGTGTGTATGTCTCTTATTTGGGTAACTCACCTGTGTGTATGTCTCTTATTTGGGTAACTCACCTGTGTGTATGTCTCTTATTTGGGTAACTCACCTGTGTGTATGTCTCTTATTTGGGTAACTCACCTGTGTGTATGTCTCTTATTTGGGTAACTCAGCTATGTGTATGTCTCTTATTTGGGTAACTCACCTGTGTGTATATCTCTTATTTAGGTAACTCAGCTATGTGTATGTCTCTTATTTGGGTAACTCACCTGTGTGTATGTCTCTTATTTGGGTAGCTCACCTGTGTGTATGTCTCTTATTTGGGTAACTCACCTGTGTGTATGTCTCTTATTTGGGTAACTCACCTGTGTGTATGTCTCTTATTTGGGTAACTCAGCTATGTGCATGTCTCTTATTTGGGTAACTCAGCTATGTGTATGTCTCTTATTTGGGTAACTCACCTGTGTGTATGTCTCTTATTTGGGTAACTCAGCTATGTGCATGTCTCTTATTTGGGTAACTCAGCTATGTGTATGTCTCTTATTTGGGTAACTCACCTGTGTGTATGTCTCTTATTTGGGTAACTTACCTGTGTGTATGTCTCTTATTTGGGTAACCCACCTGTGTGTATGTCTCTTATTTGGGTAACTCACCTGTGTGTATGTCTCTTATTTGGGTAACTTACCTGTGTGTATGTCTCTTATTTGGGTAACTTACCTGTGTGTATGTCTCTTATTTGGGTAACTCACCTGTGTGTATGTCTCTTATTTGGGTAACTCACCTGTGTGTATGTCTCTTATTTGGGTAACTTACCTGTGTGTATATCTCTTATTTGGGTAACTCACCTGTGTGTATGTCTCTTATTTGGGTAACTCACCTGTGTGTATGTCTCTTATTTGGGTAACTCACCTGTGTGTATGTCTCTTATTTGGGTAGCTCACCTGTGTGTATGTCTCTTATTTGGGTAACTCAGCTCTGTGTATGTCTCTTATTTGGGTAGCTCACCTGTGTGTATGTCTCTTATTTGGGAAATCGCCTTTGTGCCTTATTTGGGTAAATCACCTATAACCTAACTCATCTTTGTTTGGGCAGCTTTACTTCCATTTTATTAGTATTCACTATTTGTGGTTGATGGTATGCGGTGCTTTTCTATGTTATAAATTCAAGCATTCACAGTGATAATGATCCTCCAGTATGGGCAGATACATGTAGGTATACATTTTATATTTCACGAATAAGCAGGGGGATAGTGTATATCTGACTGGGGATCAGTCAACAGATCCGAAACCAGTTCCCAAAAAGAGCAGCCATTTTTTATTTTTATATTTAACTTTGTCAGTTGACATGCTTGCTAACAATTTTTAGACAGACAAAGTGATTGTGAACAGTTTAATGACAGATATTTTACCAGTTATACTTGATGTTAGAGAATATATAATTTAACCGGAATAAATATTTGTCTCACACCCATAAATATGAACAAATAATATCCCAAAGCAATAACCAAGGGAGACTCCGGATGGCATAGGATAGAAAGTTTTCAGCAGTGAGGAAAAAATGTTAATTCTAAAAAAACCTTTGCCTATATGTATAGGCAAAGAAAATAGAATAAAAAATAGGCTTTGTCTCTTTGTTTGTTTGGGCTTTCAACATTATTTCAGTCATTTTGTGATATATATATCAATGATCCTCTGCAAAGAGGAGCAGATACATACTTGGTTCTCAGTTGGGACCCCTGTTATTCTCCTTTTATGTTAATGATCTACATAACCATAAGAAACACTGTACAGTAAACCTGTTTGCTGATGACACCTGCTTGTACTATTCATCTCCAGATGTCAGGGAAATACAAAACATGTTACAAAAAGATATGGACAATCTCAATGTATGGCTAAAAGAAAATAGTTTAGTACTCAATGTAAAGAAAACAAAGGTCATGTTAATTGGAACATTTACAAGTCTGGAGAGGTATTTGTTGATGGTGAGATGATACAACAGGTGGAATACTTCTAGTATTTAGGGGTAAAAATAGACAGTCATTTGCAGTGGGATACAATAGCTGCAAAAGCACAAGATTATGTTAATGAGAAAAAACAAAGCATATGTCACAGTAAACAAAGATTTCTTGAAACTCATGCACATAGGACTAATCAGACCATGCATAGAATACCGTGGCTCCTTATTTACAGATCTGAACATAGACCAATGTAGAAGATTAGAAGGCCTTCAAAATGATGCTATGAGGGTTATTCTGCCTCCCAAACTCTGACCTAGGTAACGTTATGGGGTGCAGCTAAACATGTTTAGTGAACTGTCTGAGTATTTATTTTTACTATATAAGAATGGTGTCAAGTGTAAAATTTGGCACCTCATAGCACTAATGTGAAATTTTACTCTAAAATCTTGTCATTTCATGCATATTTTATAACACAAAGTATTGATTTTATGAAACATCACGCTCAGGTAATATACAATCACAAACATTTGCACTGTATTTGTTTGACATGTCAAAACAGATAAATTTGCTAGAAAACCACAGCACACCACAAACTCAAGGTGTATTTTGTAGCCAGAATTAAATGAGAATGTCAAGTGATTTCATGAAACCTTTGAAAACTGAAAATTTATTCATCCAACTTTAAATAATATTTCTGACTAAATTCTGGAAATTATTTCCAAGAGTAACACACATCAGCGAGAATGAGTGACATAGCGCATGTAACGGGTTTAGAAGTGGGAGGAGCAGACGTCCAGAAAGCACCCTGCAGAGCACTTTCAGTGACATTTAATATTGGCTGATTTCTACTTCCATTCACCAAATCAACCACACAGAATTATGCCATTTTTTAAAGAAATTATCACAAAAGAAAATAGTATTTAAAGGAAATGGCCATGAAATTATCCAAATAGTAAAAGAGGTCATGGGCCATTTTAATGATTGACCACTTTTAGTGATGTTTTTCATAGACATATTCATAAAAGGATTTCACTAACTTCCTCATATTGTTGAGAAAAATCAAATACAAGAAATTATTTAGAAATACATCAGCTACTAAATGTTATAACCCAAATGACTCTACTTTCA
Source organism: Amphiduros pacificus (assembly GCA_949316495.1). Taxonomy (NCBI): domain Eukaryota; kingdom Metazoa; phylum Annelida; class Polychaeta; order Phyllodocida; family Hesionidae; genus Amphiduros; species Amphiduros pacificus. The sequence continues at coordinate 30,163,469 of OX439012.1, read as the reverse complement.
ATATATTTTTTATTATATTGTTTTCAATAATTTCTATTCGTGACTAATTTTCTCATATTTTTCAGGGAATATTTCTTCTTTTTTAGGTATTATTATGATAAGAGCAACTTATTGCTGATTATTCTCTGAAATTAGATTAATATTTAATTCATCTAATACCTCAAAAATAAATGTGAGGTGAAATTAAAGTCTGTCAATTTGTAACCCTACCGATTTAAGCTATTTTTAATCATTTTAGCTTCAATAATAAATCTTGAAATTGACAGATTTTTTTTTCAATTTCTCTTTAGTATTAATGTGTTTTTCTGTGCAGTATTCTATATATTTTCATTAACTAACCCCCAATAAGCTGGCATTTTTATATTATTAAAAAAAAAATTAGTATTATAGTATTTTCCTCTGTTTTCCCTTATAGATTGACCACAACATTATAAACTGCTCTCAAATTGTTAATTATGAACAGATTATGATGAATAAGGACTCTACGAGCTCGTATTTGAAAGATGTAGATGATAGGATAATAAAACATGTAGATAATTTCGTAGAAATAGGCTTTCTATTTTCAAGGTCATTGAAAGGTCACTTCAAGGTCACTGGCAATATTTGATCAAAATAGCCTAAGAAGGTTGACATTCGATCACATTTCATTTGTAGATGTATTCTGAGTAGTAAAAAGGTTATATCCCTATGTCTGCCATTTCTAGTGATGATGGCAGTTATTGAACTTGTACAGAAGTTTTAGACTTGGATAAAAAGTACAGTGGATGTCTTGTCATGTACACTTTAAGTTTGTTGCCATAAATTATCATTTAAATGTTGATTTGTTAACAAAAAGGATGATGAACTGAATATCTCAGGTTTACAAATCTTGATATAGACAAATCTCTAGGGGATTCCTTACAAATTAAACAATATGAAGATAAATTTGACAACTTCTTACTTTGAGCCAAGACAAACATTGGTCATGCATTGATTTCATGTCACTTAACTTTGGTTGCACACACTGTCCACCAGAGGCACACGCAAACTATTATGTGATAGGTTCACCATTTCGCCCTCTGGTGGAGTTTGGTGCGTGCACTGCACGTTATTATTTCACCTGCAGTAGTTCATTTTATACTCCTAGACACTAGTAACCACGTCGCAGTTGCCCGTATGCTTTGACCGTGAACCAGGGCACCGCCGGAAATATGTCATTGAGCCTCGTTTGTTGAGGTGGCCGCATGTTGTGACCTAGACACTAATTCCGGTCATACGTCACTGGAAATATTATAACAAAACATACCGAGTCTGGGAAGCTGGGTGAGCGGATTCAGTGAGTTGGTGATTGACCCGACGAGGCATGTTTTGTTTTTATACCTCAGACAACTACTGTATTTTTTTAAAAAATGATGCATGAAACAAGATATTTATCATTAAAAACGTTTTATAAACAAAGCGCACCTCATTTGACCCCGTCACGTGACCCGAAAATGGTGCGTACAGCCATAGACTGGTTGCCGCCCTCTGTGTATACACAATGTTTTTGACACTCGGTGGGAGACCAGTCTAAAGATGGCCGACGGAAAATAGTTCGCAGCTAATCAATACGTTACGAAATACTCGGCTTGCTCGTATTCATTGGAAATCTCGTCGATACGTGCATCACTGAGGTATAAGGGTTGTTGTTTAGGGTTTCCCTGTTCTATATTTATGTCAGCCAATCAGAGCAATCCCCTCCAAAATAGGTACAACATTCGCCCGTTGCACAACGAGAGGTCCTTGATAGTCCTCATATAGATGGACTGCATAGTCTATTATACTCTACTTCCTTTCACCAAGGCGTTATCACATTTACCTGTTCATGTCCCACTTACCGTATGCATAATATGGGACCAACTGAATACCAGCATAGGAGTGGTAATTTTACTTTTGTCGTCTTATTTGCTTGAATCATATCCGTACAAGATATATGTTTGATATATGACTGATGATTTTGTCAACTTTCAAAGTCACCTACGCTGATTTTATTTGAAGAAGACCGCCATGTTTTTTTCAAACAAAAGGTCTGACAGCGGCAGTGACGTCAAGTTTCTACTGCAATAATCACATGCATCAATTAACCTTAACAGAGGCCCACCATTATATGATATGCAAAAAGAGCCAATATGCACACTTTTCTGGCTGGCAGCTTGTAACTAATGCATTTCATTTCCAGCTGGTATGTTTACCAGCTTGGAACTTTTTTTGTATGAACCAGCTGGCTCAAAATACATTTGACATTTCAAAATGGCCTAGCTGACAGATAGATGAATTTAATTGGCTGGCTGGTAAATAAAGTATTGAGATTTTAACACAAGTTGGCAATTTCACCATTGAAAACCGCAAAATAAAAAATAAATTATATTATATGAACATTATTTGACAAAAATTGTTCAAGCCTAATGATATTTCTACTGTAATTATAAGTTTTTAACATTTAATTATTTATTAAAGAAATTGGCTCATTACCAGCTGTTAAAAGAAATTTGGCATTGACAAACATCCATGGACAAAGTCACAACATTCTATAACATACTCTGCCCAAGTTTCACATCTCTATCTCAATTTTTAACGAAGTTGGAAGTGGTGGGCCCCTGCCTTAATTTTGCGATCTACGTGCCATTTAGAATTCATTCCTCCATTATACTAATATCGTTTTCAGCACAGCTGACAGCAGTTTCACAAATCAAAGGACGGCTATTAAAAATGAAAAGCAAGTCACTTCAACTATGTTTCTATTTATTTTCTTCCAAGAATGTTATCAATGATAATTCAAACTTTAAGCAGGGAACAAATATGTTGCTTACGTCAAGTAAATGCTGAAGACATTATCAGAGCGGTCAGGCATGCAATGTATGCGGCAAATAAAAGCAATATATCTCTCTAAAGATGGGTTCACATTAATATATGTTCAGTCTAACTGGGGTTTGGCATGTTAAATATTGCATGTGCTCTGAAATAAAAGACATACTAAGTGGATGTCCAAAACCTATTGGACTATGTCGAGAAAGGTCGTCGTAAATGGAAATATATAAATAAATCGCAAATGGAAATATATAAAGAAAGTTATAATTCATAAAAAGTCAATTAATGTGATCAAAACATATTTCAAGGGAAATTTGCATTTAGTGTTTCCAGAGAGGGAATGGTCGCATGCTACAGTGTACTGTGATCAGGAATATAATATTGGTAATCATTGTAATTTAATACTAAAAATGCTGAAAATACTAAAAATGCATATTGGAAAAACAATTTTTTAGCTGAATGATATGTTGTTCACAACATTCTATAATATACTCTGCCCAAGTTTCACATCTCTATCTCGCCTTAATTTTGCGATCTACGTGCCATTATACTAATATCGTTTTCAGCACAGCTTCTGTATATAAAACAGGGCAATAACGGCTGTTTATATATATATATATATATATATATATATATATATATATATATATATATATATATATATATATATATATATATATATATATATATATATATATATATATATATATATATATATATATATATATATATATATATATATATATAGAGGCTTTATAAAGTATTATAAAGCAGGTTAGAAGGGTAGAGCTGTGTATCGGGTCAGACAGGCCAATTGCCCCTCGCTGGTGTCGCATGGGATCCACCCAAGGGAATATATAAACGGGACCTGTGGGTCACCCCCACCAGTCTAGCTAAGCAGCGTCGGGAAGCTATATATATATATATATATATATATATATATATATATATATATATATATATATATATATATATATATATATATATATTCAACATCGTTAGGACGTGTACTGTATGATAGCAAATACAGAGCTGGCATAATGGTAAAAACTCTGAACCACATGGCAATGTTAAATACTCTGAACCACATAATAATGCTAAATATACTGAACCTTATGATAATGGTAAATACACTGAACCTTATGATAATGGTAAATACACTGAACCACATGACAATGTTGAATACTCTGAACAATATGATAATGTTAAAGACTCTGAACCACATGATAATGTTAAATACTCTAAACCACACAATACTGTTAAATACAATGAACCACATGTCAAATAATGAACCACATGTCAAATAAACTGACCAAAATGATGATGTTAAATACACAGAACCACATGATAATGTTAAATACATAGAACCACATGATAATGTTGAATACTCTAACCTTATGATAATGGTAAATACTCTGAACCACATGATAATGTCAAATACACAGAACCACATGATAATGTTGAATACTCTGAACCACATGATATTGGTAAATACTCCGAACCACATGATAATGGTAAATACACTGAACCACATGATAATGTTAAATACACAGAACCACATGATAATGATAATGTTATATACCGATGATTATTAAAAAATTTGGGAGAAAAAAAGAAAGCTCCTTTTTTTGTTTCCCAATATTTAGTTTCAGTCTAATGGTCTTCCCAATATTTTTTGCCACCCTAATATGGGATAAATCAAATGGGATTCATCAAATGTAAAATCTACTTTTTTTGACTTTTCATGTACTGAACTATGACACAATAAGTATCATATCAAATGACTCAATATTACAAAATGTAGGATTCTATCGAACTGAGAAATCAAATTACGTCTTGGGAGACATACTCTACATTATATTGGTAGCACTGCCAGATCAATCTTCTCACTACCTCTGCTGTCATACTCTGCATTACATTAGTAGCACTGCCAGATCAATCTTCTCACTACCTCTGCTGTCATACTCTGCATTACATTAGTAGCACTGCCAGATCAATCTTCTCACTACCTCTGCTGTCATACTCTACATTATATTGGTAGCACTGCCAGATCAATCTTCTCACTACCTCTGCTGTCATACTCTGCATTACATTAGTAGCACTGCCAGATCAATCTTCTCACTACCTCTGCTGTCATACTCTACATTATATTGGTAGCACTGCCAGATCAATCTTCTCACTACCTCTGCTGTCATACTCTGCATTATATAGGTAGCAATGCCAGATCAATCTTCTCACTACCTCTGCTGTCATACTCTGCATTATATAGGTAGCACTGCCAGATCAATCTTTTCACTACCTCTGCTGTCATACTCTGCATTACATTAGTAGCACTGCCAGATCAATCTTCTCACTACCTCTGCTGTCATACTCTGCATTATATAGGTAGCAATGCCAGATCAATCTTCTCACTACCTCTGCTGTCATACTCTGCATTATATAGGTAGCACTGCCAGATCAATCTTCTCACTACCTCTGCTGTCATACTCTACATTATATTGGTAGCACTGCCAGATCAATCTTTTCACTACCTCTGCTGTCATACTCTGCATTTCATCGGTATTTGCTGATGCCGTCATTGCCCTGTTTTGATATTCAAAATTCAGAACTCCACGTAGAGTCATGCATGTAAGTCATACAATCAAAATTGATCTGCATCAGGTCATGACTTGTGATCTGATGGTTGATCCACAAGCTTACTAATCAGAATATGTGTGAAGTCATTTATTCTTTTCCCAATCAGTTCACAGCCAGATTTTAAGGAATAGTCATGACTTGCTGCCGATCCTGTATGCACCCCATTATGATTTGTGGCAGGGACTGATATATGACAGAGTATTATTGTTTTGTAGGGTATGGGAGGCATAACATGAGAGAAAATCTTCAATTCTGTGATTTAGAAATGCTGTCCCTTGGTTAGAACCTCTTCAATTTCATTACATGAACTGAAATAAACAAGCTCAAACCGTGTTTGTTTGCATTCTATCTATTTATTGCACTTACACATGGAAATATCGAACCACAGGTCAGCCATCAAGATATGTACTGGGTCTCAAGTAAATGTGACCTACAGACAGCCAACAAACAAGATAGCGGTGAGCTTTAACAGATACAATCTGGATAGACACATTGGAAAATTCTAACCTGACAATAAGTATTAGTCTTATCACAGCATACCTTTGACTCTTGATGAAAATATAGAGAAAGGCAAGTTATATTGTTTTGTTATACAACCAATAATATTATGTTTGCATACAAAATACATTTATATGTGCACATATATACTGTGTAGCCTTTAGAAAATCAAGACACCAGTCTGACACCAGCCAGTCAGTGCTCCATGACTGGTTATCAATGGCAGGCTTTAAAAAGAGAAGGCAAAAGGCTTTGAATAAAGAAGGGCATTGAAGCCTGATGACATGATTCTATCTGACCTGATAGAGCCTTAACAATATGGAAAAGGTTGTTAATACAAAGAAGAATACTGGTCAGTCTTTGAAAAGAGTAGGTCATTTGAGTCCCGGTGACAGGCTTCTATCTGACCTGATGTAGTCAACACGGTGCTGAATTATTATATGTATTTGTGACATCTAACTTAGATTATGGCAAAAAGTTCTGATCTTCCAGCAGCTGGTTATCTAGAAATATTTAGAAACAATTTTTTATTGAATATAATGCTAGGTTGAACCTCCAAAACTGATCTGTATTTCATTGTGATCTGGACAGATTTGTCATACGGCATTTCTTGAAAGTACACTTTTTAACTTGCAGAAATCCGTAGCATGTATAGTGTGGAAGATCAGAAGATTGGACCATATATCTTGACAACTATAAGAGCTGCATTGCCTTCAAATGTCTGTCAGAATCAATTTCAAAAACCCTTCTCACTTCCTGGATGGCTCTAAATGGTAAACTGCCACTTCACCTCTGATTTATTGTCAAATCTAACAGGAGGAAAAAGTGTACAACAGTAGGAAAAATGTTTCGGTCGATGCTTTCAAGAAATGCCGTATTGTGACAAATCTGTCGAGATCACAATGAAATACAGATCAGTTTTGGAGGTTCAACCCAGCATTATATTCAATAAAAAATTGTTTCTAAATATTTCTAGATAACCAACTGCATGAGGAGGTATTCTGCATCTAACATTTTATTTTTATTATTTATTATTTTATTATCTAAGAAGTTTGATTTATATATTGGATATTTTCACACAATTTTACATGCTATTTACCTTAAGTGATGATTCAGTGAACATTTTCAAATGTTGTATGGACTCCAATCCAGTTCAATATCCTCACATTGTATTTTTAATATTATTTCAGTATGATGTTCAAGGATATCAAATTGGACAAAGATTCACAAGTGTCATTTAAAATAGCTGGATTAAGCTATGGAGAATTTGCACGTACAGGTAAAAAATATTTTATTCAAACACTTTTGGGATCACATCATATCAGTGCATCAGTTTCCACTAATGTATGACATCACTGAGTTTGTATGCTTTCTTTCAGGGATCCCCCAGATATGGTCAATCTCTAAACTGCTTGAGACTGGATGGTATGCATTACTACACATGAAAGCACCCTTGCCTTTTGATCACCGAAATCCTCAACAGTGTATTAATGTTATATATCTACTATCACTTGATATCACCTTAGACTTTTACAAGTCAGCAACTTCAGGTTCCCCACTGAATGTCTTAGCACACAAAGGCCATTTGGGTAATACCTCAGCAAGTATCATGACTAAGATTTTAGATCCTCAAAAGAAAGAGGTACTTGTGACAAATCAAAGAGTGTTTGTACAGATTGATAAAATAACCAGGAAGCCCGTTCCAATTGAGCAAGCCATTAAAGCAAGACATGGCCCCCCTCATCCTGATTATAAGGCTCTGAAACTCCAGCAGGTAGAGCCACCCATCAATGCTTATCACTACCAGACAATGGTATGCCATAGCGATACTGATGTACTGTACCACAGCAACCAGTCCAGCTACCTTCGCTTCTGTATGGATGCAGCTGCAGAAGCTACCAGCAAAAATTACTTCAACCACTTTCATGGAGACATGTTTGAATATAAAATTAAAAACGTTTTGGCTCTTTACTTAGCAGAGACACATCCTGAGGATGATCTAGATATTTATGCATGGGAAGACAAAATAAATGAAAACCTTTTATACTTCAAAATTACTAAACAGGATAAAAAAACGGCGTTCTTTTCTAAAATTCTATTTTACAGGGATACACTGAAACATAAATTGTAATCATTCCATTGTTTAGTTATTCAAAAGTGCGGTTCTGTGTGTTATCTATCCCCATTCTGTGACCACATTACTGATTTGTCCCTTACCTCCACTCGGTCTTCTCCAACCCTAATCCACACAAAACTTTTTTATGATTTATGATATCAAGGAATTTATATCTTGACAATGAATACAACTGCTGACATGTTCCTAATAATTAATGGCCTACATTCATACGACAGTAAAATGTCAAGTGAGGGGTTAACACAAAATGTTTCAATGGGATTAGTCTTTAAACAATCATTACCTGACAAAAAGAGGAAAGTCTCAGTTCAGGGTACCAGCAGTAGAGCTTTAAAATGTGAGCTGGCATCATGCTTAGATTAGTGGGGAGTGTGGTCACTTTCATATGTCTATAATCTAATAATTGTGGTTTTATTTGACAAATAAAATAATAATTGCAATATTTGATACTTCTTTTTAAAGATAAAAATTGTAATTCTATATTGTTAATAGTGTTCAAACAACTGTGAAACTAGGGAACTATTTTGGAGGCACTGACACCATTTCCAAGAGGTGATCTTTGCATATTGACTGATCTCACTGGAAAACAGAGAAATACACATACAGGTGACATGTGACCTGTTGATTTCCATCATGACTGATATGGTCAAATATTGACAACTCCTCATTTTGAAGATCTAGAATATTGTTTTTGAATAAATATTATACCAATCTGATGGAAGGTATTCATCAGCTAGAATGAGTGACATAGCGCATGTAACGGGTTTAGAAGTGGGAGGAGCGGACGTCCAGAAAGCACCCTGCAGAGCACTTTCAGTGACATTTGATATTGGCTGATTTCTACTTCCATTCACCAACCACACAGAATTATGCCATTTATATCAAAAATTATCACAAACAATGGGGAATCTAACACTTGTACAGCAGTTTTAGACTTGGATAAAAAGTACAGTGGATGTCTTGTCATGTACACTTTAAGTTTGTTGCCATCACTATGTTTGCCATTTCTAGTGATGTTAAGAATGAGCATTGTTTTAAAGGTTGATGAATTGTTATAACACCTTGGATAGGTACAGTCCATGTTTATTGTGAAATGTGGATCCAGGAAAAACGTTCAGTGAGCAATTTTGCCATGAGAAAATGTCAAAGCATATCATCAGACCTGTGAGACACATGCTATTGCATTGCACTGGATATATTCATAGATGCTCAAGCTTTACCTCATACTTACTCGAAGTTCAAAATCAAAGATTAAATATAAAATTGGATCCATGTTATTCTTTGTAAACATGTCTGAACTCAAATAAAATTGGAATATGAAGATTTCATTTCTGTTTTCTGTATAAATTTACTATATTTCATATATTCTATGTTGGCAAAATATTCAATTCTATATGTGCTTACATGCAAATGCTTAATATTACCCCAATATGAAGATTTCATATTTGTTTATTCATACAGATTTCTAATCCTTTGCAATGTTTTGGCATTTGTTGTATTTGTTGTGTTGCTGTGGCAAGATCCCTTATTGTGTCCCACCTTTTTATTTGATCTCCTTGTTGTGCCTCGCCATGTTATAGATACAATTAATAACTTATATATGATCCCCCAACTGGGCCTCGCCATGGCATTGCACCACACATTGTAACTTTCAGCCACTCTCCAAAACAGAATATACAGTCTCATATTTGCAATATCAAATATGCACTGCTTAGCAACGTGTATTACAATGTATCAACACAACTTGTTCAGACAAGCCACCTGGAAGTACTGACCAATCAGCGAGCAGGACAGAATTACCTCATAGCATGAGCTCAGTGCCAAAACGAGGCGGCCTGGCAGTATAAAAGCAGATTTCTGGCCAGACTGAACCAGGGGAACAAGGAACCGACACGGGATCATGGGACACGCCCCTCACCCTTCCAACTGCCGCCATCATGACGGACTGGAAGTGGTTGCTGTCCCACGTAGACAAAAGACTTCAGTCTTGTGATTGCTTACTTCGTAGCCCCCGGGGCTATCCAGTCCCGGGATACCCACACCGCGCCTAGTCGCCTCTGAGGAGGAGGCGGTGACGGCGTGGTGGGTCTGACGGCCGGGCATGCCGCAGCGGCTCCGCTACCACCCCATGCCGGGTGCCGGGAGTTGGTGTGCCCTGCCTGATGGCCACCAGTCATCCAGCCTTGCAGTCCTGGCCGGGGCTACTAGTCTTAACGTGGTCAGGCTGAGGCGGGAACTGGTGGCTGTCTGGCATATCAACATGATCAACATGAACAACCAGACTGCCTTCCCAGGTAAGTACGTCATGAGCTTTGTTTAACATCAACACAGGTGCTTATGTGAGAACCAAATTATGAAGCTAACCCTTGCATTCATGTGAGAGAAAAACATCTTGAAATATGCTCCAGATTTTATTTTCAATTTTATCAAAAGATTATCAAAAATACACTAAGTGCAACGTTATGGTTGCAATCGCATTAATCGAGGGTCCCAAACCAAGATCGTCGTCAGAGCAGTTGCTACTTTCTATAAGTTCGTAGTATAGCTGCATTGTGGAGGAAGCGAATAGAACCGTAGCCAAGATATAATCTTGCTACATTTTATTTGAAATTATTGTTCCAGACATGTACCAACATTTAGATAATCAATAACTCGTGTGATATCACAGGTTGCCAGAGAGTAAACGTCCCCAGCCCCTCCTGTCTAAGGAAGTAATGGTGCTGACAGTTGATGTCTCTCTGGCTGTAAATATCTGGGACAAATCTCCAAACATCACTGGTTGTCAAAGGGATATATGACCTGTTTGATTATTACCATGACAAGTGTGCAGAAAGACCGTCACTTGAACTTTGTTACGGCTATTTGTCGTCAAACATTAGACTCCTTGGGTTTTGGTTCTGGGGGGATATCTAAAAGAAAAAAAAACTTAGTTGTGATGTTGATTGCACGAAATATGTGGCAGATATTTGTACTGGTTCTCTGTAAAAGCACCTGTGATGATTAACAAAAAGGCTTTGATGGGAGGCATTTGGGACTGGATTGAGGCTCTTATGGGGGCTATGAAGTAAGCGTTTACAGATGCGAAGCCCTTGATGCGCTGGGACAGTAACTACTTCCGGTTCCTATATAGGTCATGGCTTCCGGAGGAGTGAGGTGGATGTGCAAGTCTATTAAAAATATCAAGTGAGCTCTATGACAGCTGACAAATGATTTGGTTCTAGCAGATTCTCAATGTTGTGATCCCCAAGATATTCATTGTTTCAATATTTCTAAACCTGTCCTTGCCATAAGCATGATAAGAGAGTAAATGTCTGCTATGGTCTCCTATTTTTGTGTGTAATTTAGAGCACGGGCCCAATGTATGTTTATATTCCACTCTCATGTTGTGCCATGTCGATCACCAGTTTCATGATCATGTACTTTATTTGGGAAAGGTATTGAACACATTTTTGATACTTCCCTGCCTTTTTGACCAAACTGAACATTCAACTTGCATTTTTTTCCTCAAATAGTCCCGAAACTGTATTCCGCCAACCTTTGTCAGTTACATGCCAACCTTTGTCAGTTACATGCCAACCTTTGTCAGTTTCAGCTGACATCAGCCAGGCAACTCTCGGTTCTCCCTTGGACTTCAAGCATGGCTTTGTCATTTCCTTTCAACCGGAAATGAAAGTTTACCTAGATTCCCATTGCTTGAAATCAATATGCTGAATATATATACCTGGATTTTCGACCAATCAACAACTGATAAACAAACAGGAAGTGACTAGTCTTTGGATGCAATCACCACATGTTCAATACCTTTCCCAAATAAAGTACATGATCATGAAACTGGTGATCGGCATGGCTGACATGAAAGTGGAATATAAACATGCATTGGGCTTGTGTTTTAAGTAACCAGGTAATTAACATGTGTCCTATTTTCCCGCTTTATTCCATAGTTGTGCTATTTATGAGGTAAAATGACCATACATTTTATAGAAGATCTAAATATAGAAAATTCATTAGTTTGTACAAAGCTTTCTTTGGTCTTTCTAGATCTTGTGGAATAACTCCTTCGTGAAAGGTCATCATGAAATAACTGAAATAATATTGGAATTGATGTAAAACCCCAAACGAATTAAAACAAAAAACCTTCATGAAAGATGGATCATCTGTATATAGAGAACCGCATGTAGCATTGGAATTCCTAGTCTTTGAATACTGCTTGTTGATAATTTCAACATTTTGTCATTAAATTTATCCAAAAATTTACTCCTATGATTTTTACTCCTATATGACGAAAATAGGCTTAAGAATTGAAAAAAAATAAGAATTCTGAAAAGTCCATTTGAATGAACATAATAACTTCGTTTTTAACAGTGGTATAATTCCTAGTCTTGGAATACTGCTTGTTGATAATTTCAACATTTTGTCATTAAATTTATCCAAAAATTTACTCCTATGATTTTTACTCCTATATGACGAAAATAGGCTTAAGAATTGGAAAAAAAATAAGAATTCTGAAAAGTCCATTTGCATGAACATGATAACTTCGTTTTTAACAGTGGTATAATTCCTTTTTTCATAAATCGATTAATAATGAGAATATCATAATTACATTACAAAGGATAAAATGGGAAGTGAAATATATAAAGGATGATAATGAACATTCTAAAACAAATTGGAGTGTTGTAATGACATAGAATTTACAAAAAACGATTGTAATACTCCGGATACATGGGATGGGTAAAGATTGTCATTAATAGATATTGAACATTATTATTATTCCTGAAGTCGAGCATGATAATCTGAGAAGTGACCTCCAGATTTTGGTGAGTTTGCTGGTATGTGTACTGACCAGATGGAATGTACTTGTGGACTTCAGTGGTCCAACATATTGGTTATATTTGTGCATTGATCATGGTTCCGGTCAAACAAAATACATGCAGAATGAGCAATCTTGCCACGAAGAAAGATCAATACATGTATTTCACACCAGTAAGGCACAAGCTTTGTGATACAGTACCTTTAATTATTTCATTACGCTGAAAAATAAATAAATATCTCTGATCATTTAAATATCACTTTTCAGATGGAATAAATCACAATTGTATTCGCTATTTTTAAAGAGATTATTTATTTTGACATGAACACATATAATATATTATATATGTATATTGGCTCTGATCTAGACACTGGTCTGTATATTAACTACTTCATAAATAATCGTGAACAAGTTTTGTACTCTGCTTATAGATTCTCATATGGGGAAATGAACATGGATGAGTTCATGGCATAACATTGTTGATTTCAACCCATTGTATGCGTCCACAGAAGAGGTTCAACTCCATAAAATCCTATTTTGACAAGAGTGGCAAGATTGCTAAAACAGTTTCCTTGAATCCATATTTAAGTACATACATGGGTTGTTCAGCTTATAATCCAAAGGTCGTGGGTTCGATCCCCGCCCATGCCGAGATTGAATTCTTGATACATTTTCACATATGAGCCGAGGCCAGTGCCAAAAGGGTTTACCCTTTGTACTTGTAAATCTGTGACCGGGTGGGTTGTCATGTCAAGGGCCTGAAACATGACAATTCGGTGAGGCAGTACTATATCTGCTTCAAGTAGGTCTCATCACGAAATGACTGAAATAATATTGAATATTGATAAGTGATGTAAACCCCCTCCCCCCAAAAAACAAAAATCAACAATGTGGATGGAGCAGATAAGTGGTCAGGTGGATTTTGATTTTTATTAACAATCTTTTCAGCACGATTCAGGTCCTATAGGGTCAGATAGAAGCCTGTCACTGGGACTCCATACCCTACTCCTCTCCAAGAGTGCCTGGGGACCTTTCATTTGCATTTTGGAAAGGTTCACAGATATTTTTTTTGTTTGTTTGGGGCTTTACATCACTTTCAACATTATTTCAGTCATTTCGTGATGAGACCTACTTGTAGCAGATATAGTACTGCCTCACTGAATTGTCATGTCGCAGGTCCTTGACATGACAACCCACCCGGTCACAGATTTACAAGGACAACGGGTTAACCCTTTTGGCACGGGCCTCAGCTCATGTGGGAAATTGTATCATGAGTTCAATCTCAGCATGGCCGGGATTCGAACCCACGACCTTTAGATCACCACAGAGGAACTGGTGCTAATAAGCTGGCGCTCTAACCAACTGCGCCACGGCCCATGGCCTCACAGATATTACAAAAAGCAATGATTAGAGCAACTCTTTGGTCATTGATCTATGCTTCATAAGAGGAAAGAAATGACGGACACAACACATTACAACTCTGCAACAGAAGTATCATTTCTTGTTTGGTTTGATTATAAAGTAAAGAAAATAAACACAAATCTAATTTTAGACTTGTGAATTGCCAGTTGTCCTCAACAAAAAAAAAGTCTGAGCTTACGTATTCTATATATTTCAGTTTTGATACTGCTTGTGATGATTATTTTGTTATCCAACCAGAACATGATTGCCAGAAGTGAAATCAAAGCTCCTTCATTTCCTATCCAATGACTTCTGCTGTCTCACTGAATTGTCATGTTGCAGGACCTGGACATGAGTTAAATGTATTTTTTTTCTTAACTGTGCACATCGAGGTAAGATTTTAAATAGCGACACTGCAGACATTTTTTCTCACAAATATCACACCTGTATTGTTTCTATCCGGCTTTTTGCATTCGGCACGTTGCGCGTTTGATAAATGGCGCGTTCAACACAGAGTGTCTTGTCTCAGTGTGACGTCACAGAAGGACAGTGTGTGAAAGGCATCAGTGGCAGGTCCAGGGTTTTCCATTTGTTAAAATGGGGTACACGACAGTATCTTTTCTGTACAAGTATTTATTATTTTTTTGGTATATTCGTGTTCACAAATATCATACAAAGTCCTATAAGAAGAAGAAATGCCAAATGATATAAATTGTGAAATTTCTTAAATTGAACACCCCCTTCAATATCCATTTCTGGACACGCCAATATACAAAAGCTGATTCCCGCCAAATTCAGTGAAGTGTCATTTTTAAAACTCGCAAATGGTTGGGTTTCATGATTTAAATCCAAGTTTGATGTTATCTAGTATGTACATACAAACATTTCTATTCAAACATTTTGATCCCAAAAGCCCCCAAAAATACCAGAACTGACACAACGCGCATAACTGACACAACGCGCATAAACGCGCACTACGCGCCGAATGCAATAAGCCTTTCTATCCACGATATATTTTGACATGAGCTAACCTATTTCGCTACACACCACTGCACTGGCAACTTTATAACCTACAAACTCCTCGTTCCATGGGGCCCACAGTCCCCTGTGCGCGAAAGGGGCTTCCAATATCCCCTATCTCGCCTACCTCACCATAGACATTAATAACTGTCCATATAAGGACCGTAAACCACGTCACCGGTGCCCGTATGCCATGCCCGGAATTCCGGTCATACGTCACTGGAAATATGTGGCCATTGATTGGGGTTTCCCTGTCCTATATTTACGTGACCCAATCAGAGCAGTCTACATCTACATCTACATCTATAAGTTTACTCGGCAAAACCAATTGGCATCCCGCCGAGAGTGCAGGATTGCACTAAGGGGTGCAGCTGGTACACACCAGCTGCTCGTTGCCAACCTTTATACTCTGGCAAGGGAGTTTCTGAAGGATGCCGAGCTACCTGTTTCCAATGTAGGAGGGGGAAGGTTGTTCCAGTCTGTCACTGTCCTTGGAAAATAGCTGTATTTATAAGGGTCACAGCTTGTTGCCATTTCGATATAGCTATTTCCATGGTTTTTCCTTGTAGGAGCTGATTTCATTTTGACATGATCTGGAAGTTTCAAAGCTATTTCACCATTTATAGCCTTGTACAATAAAACCAGCCTCTGGGTCCTTCTTCTCCCTGCTAGTGAATCCCATTTTAGGTCTTCCAAGATTTTAGTTACAGTGCCTGTTTCTCTCTTCCAGTTGCCAGCCACAAATCTAGCAGCTCGTCTTTGAACTGATTCTATGCGGTCTATATCTTTTTTGAGGTAAGGGTCCCACACACTTGATGCATATTCTAAGTGAGGGCGCACGAGTGTATTATAGGCAGCCTCTTTGATATTTCCTGGGCACATATTGAAATTCCTTCTTACAAATCCCAGTACTTGGTTTGCTTTGCAGACAATGTTGTTAATATGTTCGTCCCATTTCATATCTGTTTGGAGCTCAACTCCGAGGTAGGGATGATGTTCAACATGTTGCAGGATGTGACCATTTAATGTATATTTTCTTGAATCAAGAGCTTGGCTTTTTTTCTTGCTGCTCAGGGTGTAACATTTCTGGGCATTGAAGTCCATTTGCCACTCTCTTGACCATTCCTCCAGCATATTTAGGTCCTCTTGCAGTTTTACTGCATCATCGTCATCTTCGACTATTCTATATAGGAGGCTGTCATCAGCAAAGAGCCTTATGTTTGAATATTTAAGCTTCTCTCCAATGTCATTAATATAGAGTAGAAATAGTATTGGTCCAAGTACTGTACCCTGAGGCACCCCTGATTTAACATGGACAGGGTCAGATTCATCACCGTCAATAACCACCCTCTGTTCACGGTTTGTAAGCCAGTTTTTTATCCATGAACCGACCTGCCCTGAGATTCCGTAATGCCCAAGCTTCTGATTTAGCCGCTCGTGGCAGACTGTGTCAAAGGCTTTACTAAAATCGAGAATGAGCATGTCAACATTATGCCCATCATTTCTAGCCTTGAGTATGTCCTGTAAGGTTGTGATTAACTGAGTTTCACACGAGTGGCCTGTCCTGAATCCATGCTGAAAATTTACCAGGATATTGTAAAGTTCGCAGTGATTCATCATATGTCTGACAATTATATGCTCTAGGATCTTACAGGGAACAGATGTCAAGGAAACTGGCCTGTAGTTTGCGGCGCAACTTTTATCTCCTTTTTTAAAGACTGCAACTATATGAGTCCTCCAATAATTAGTGACATTATTCGCCCACTGCACAAACCCATTTCAACGAGTGGTCCTTGATAGTCCTAATTTATTTAGAGTAGGATAGTCTAACCTCACCACTAGGGAAAAATATACATCCCCCATGTGAAGAAGACCTAATGAGCTGTCCTCCCTTTATACCTACCCTACCTCGTGTCAAACTTACTTTTCTATGTCGGATCAGTACTACCTGTCAACCTACTATTATACTACATCCTGTACATCAGCAATACTTTTTCTCCAACCCCCAGTCTCTGAAAACCTACAAATCGCAATAACAATTAATGGCTGTTAATAACTGAAACAAAACATTCCGGTCTTCATCTCCAGAAAATGCAAGAAAACTAAAGATTTTACACCTGACTTACCTTAAATTTCTTCCTCAGGACCAAACCCTAAGAACAGTAATATACCTCATTCTCTGCTCATGATATACCCAAATATCAATCAATCCAGATGTGCCCAAATGTCGTCTGCTATTTCCCGCACTTTTGTCTCCTTGACCTTGTCTCAGGCTCATCCATCTCTTCTTTAAAATCCTACACATCTGTTTTATACTTAAAAAAACATCAGCTGTATCTATGTACATTCCCAAAGTTATTAAAGCAAAAATTCCAAATTGAAAATGTTTTTTATCATAGCAGTTGAAGAATTTAGATTTACATCTGCTTCTTTCCCGCTTGTTGCCATCTTTATCTCCAAATGATTTAGGTTGGGAACAAACCATTCTCAGCAAAATCTTAAAGCGTGATCTAATTGAGATTTTTATTCTTCTTGCAAATCCAAATCACCTTTTACTTATACACATTTCCTCGGGCATAGGTGCCATCTGATGGTGTAAACAGGAACTACAATGTCAAAACATAACTGCCATGGACCGTATCTCGTTAATAAGTGTATGCTCCATAGACTTACAGCTTAATCATGTTGGAACCTCAAACATCTAGCCCTAAAAGCAAAACAAAAGCGAGCAAAAAAAGTCACAGAAAATTTGACAACCCACAAACAATATAGATTTACAAAAACAGTAACAAATTATATAAAAACGTCATGAAGAATATCTATCTAATAAAAACATGAAATATATACAATGATTAATTAAAAACAAAAATCATTTGCTAAAATAACTGACTAGATATCTTGACTTTAATATTACTGCCTGTCATATGTACGTTTCCAGTCCATTCCATAGCTGACTTCCTTCATGTCTGAAACTATAAGTGAAACATTTCCAGTTTGCCTTTTCAGTCCTCTGGGGCAAGATTGTTCATGACTTTGTGCATCACCAGTGCTCTTTTATATGTTACTCAATCAGAAAAAGGCATCCGGCTCTTGGGATCCCTAACTTAACTGTAACTGTTAAAAATAACCCTGGCTGCTTGCTTCTGAAGTTTACATATCCAACCAACATTGTTCTGGATATTCGGACAACGTCCCCAGACAATGCAGCAATATTCCATGTTCGGGAGGACTATAGCATTATATATTTCTTCAGAATATCACTATTTACATATGGGTGCGAGGCCCCGGGCCGTGGCACAGTTGGTTAGAGGGCCAGCTTATTAGCACCAGTTCCTCTGTGGTGATCCAAAGGTCGTGGGTTCGAACCCCGGCCGTGCTGAGATTGAACTCATGATTCAATTTTCCATATGAGCTGAGGTTCATGCCTAAAGGGTTAACCCGTTGTCCTTGTAAATCTGTGACTGGGTGGGTTGTCATGTCAAGGACCTGCGACATGACAATTCAGTGAGGCAGCACTATATCTGTTACAAGTAGGTCTCATCATGAAATGACTGAAATAATGTTGAAAGTGATGTAAAACCCCAAACAAACAAACATATTGGTGCAAACGTTTTAAGACACCAATTTTCTGGGACACTTACTTACATATCTGGGACACTATCTACATAAATATGTTTAGCAATGTACATATATGCAAGCATTTGTCCTTCATGAACAATTGATATTTTTGTGTTTTTCATAACATTTCTACTTGATTCA
This sequence comes from Amphiduros pacificus, assembly GCA_949316495.1. Classification (NCBI taxonomy): domain Eukaryota; kingdom Metazoa; phylum Annelida; class Polychaeta; order Phyllodocida; family Hesionidae; genus Amphiduros; species Amphiduros pacificus. Next base: position 30,144,387 of record OX439012.1, on the reverse strand, counting down.
ATATGTTGAACCTTTGTTTTACCCAGATGTAATGTCAACTTATTTGTCTTCATTTAATCTGCTGCTTTACTGAAATCTACTGACAACTTGAGCAATAATAAAAACACTTTTACCGACAGCTGCAATAGCGCTGTCATCCGCATACATATCTACAGCATTGGTTTTAAAAACAAGAAACATTAGCTGTGAAGCTCAGTGTCATGAATGAAATAACAAATTCTGGATACAAAAACAATTAAACACCTGTCAATAATACAGAGCAATGATAAAAAAACAGATAAGAGACGAGAAACGGTTATATTTAAGTTGTTCTGGGTGTATGTTTACTTATTCTTGATTTAAATGTTTGTAGACTAGATGAGGTCCTTATAAGCGCTGGTAATTTATTCCAGATGTTATTTCCCTCATCCCATCCATTGGGTGTTGATTTACACGTTGGTACCTTGGTTCTAATAGGATCATTTGTAACATATATCTTTAATTTTAAAAAGATCCTGAATGTGCTTGGGATTAATCTGGATCATCACCTTGTACACTTTTGTCGCCAGTTCTGGCTCTCTGAACCTCCCGAGTACTCATTTTTGTCTTATCTAGCACTTTGTCATATGGTTCATCAAAATTATCATCTACCATTCTCAAAAGGCGTTCTTGAATTTTCTCTACAACATTGACACTTGCCCTACTGCCATACCATACCAAAGGGCAGTATGAGAAGTTGATAAGGACAAATGTTCTCCCATAGTCAAACCTGGTCAATGGTTCTATCCATTTTGTGTGACGTCTTAGAGCATTTAATTTGATGGCTGCCTTTTTTGTATTTTTTCCAGTGTTCTCATTGAATGCGAGTTTTCTATATACAGTAACCCTAAATAGTTCCACATGATCTGATGGTTTGATGCTCTTTGCTAAACAAAATGAATTGAAATTTGTCGGGATGTGCCAGTTTAGAGCTAGTTCTGATTCACTTTGAAGGACATCTCTAATTTCATCTAAGTTTTGACCTGTTATGCTCAGGGTGTTATCATCAGCATAGTTGCCAAGTTTAGCTTTTTGAAAGATCCAACAGAAATCAATTATGAAGAACTTGAAAAGACTGGGCCCTAATATTGACCCTTGGGGAACTCCTTTTTACCCTCAGCCCCTGATGTAATCAGGCTGAGGGTATTGCAGTACTCCTGGCGTGGGTATGTATGTATGTATGTCTGTATGTATGTCTGTAGCAAACATCCTTGTCATCGCGATAACTCGAGAACAAATGATGGCAGCTTCATGAAACTTGACACACATAAGCATCTGGTGAAAACCTCGGACGAGTTCGATGGACAGCGACCTTGACCTATTTTTTAAGGTCACAGGGACAATTATGTGAAATCCCAAGAATCGCAATAACTCAAGGACAAATGATGGCAGCTTTATGAGATTTGACACACATAAGCATCTGGTGAAGACCTCAGAATTTTTTTTATGAAACATGACCTTCATCTACTTTTCAAGGTCACAGGGACAATTATGTGAAATCATCCTTGTCATCGCGATAACTCGAGAACAAATGATGGCAGCTTCATGAAACTTTACACACATAAGCATCTGGTGAAAACCTTGGACGAGTTTGATGGACGGCGACCTTGACCTATTTTTCAAGGTCACAGGGACAATTATGTGAAATCATCCTTGTCATCGCAATAACTCAAGAACAAATGATGGCAGCTTTATGAGATTGACACACATAAGCATCTGGTGAAGACCTCTGACTTCCTTTGATGGAACATGACCTTCACCTACTTTTCAAGGTCACAGGGACAATTATGTGAAATCATCCTTGTCATCACGATAACTCAAGAACAAATGATGGTAGCTTCATGAAATTTACCACACATAAGCATCTGGTGAAAACCTCGGACGAGTTTGATGGATGGTGACCTTGACCTATTTTTCAAGGTTACAGGGAGAATTATGTGAAATCCCAAGAATCACAATAACTCAAGAACGAATGATGGCAGCTTTATGAGATTTGACACACATAAGCATCTGGTGAAAACCTCAGAATTTTTATGAAACATGACCTTCACCTACTTTTCAAGGTCGCAGGGACAATTATGTGAAATCATCCTTGTCATCGCAGTAACTCAAGAACAAATGATGGCAGCTTTATGAGACTTGACACACATAAGCATCTGGTGAAGACCTCAGACTTCCTTTGAACGAACATGACCTTCACCTACTTTTCAAGGTCACAGGGACAATTGTACCATGAAATCCCCATCATTGCGATAACTCGAGAACAAATGATGGCAGCTTTATGAGATTTGACACAAATAAGCATCTAGTAAAGACCCCAAAAGAGTTTGATGAATGGTGACCTTCACCTACTTTTCAAGGTCACAGGGACAATTATGTCAAATCCACGACATTGCAATAACTCAAGAACAAATAATGGCAGCTTCATGAGAATTGACACACATAAGCATCTGGTGAAGACCCCAGATGAGTTTGATGGACGGTGACCTTAACCTGCTTTTCAAGGTCACCGGCCCATCTCAATAATTCTAGAGTAAATGATGACAGTTTCATGATACTTGACACACCTAAGCTATCAAAGGAAGTAGATTTTATGGGTTTTTTTACCCCTGCATCAATTTGCCTTGGTGCAGTGACGTTTTGTTCACAAATATTGTGTGGAACGAATGTTGTACAATGAGTTACCAGGGCTGAGGGTTGATGCATCTCTGATGCCTATGTTTTTGATATAGAGCCAATCACTTGTCTGTCCTAAGATCTTTACATGTTGTTTTCTGTTTCTAAGGTAACTGTTGATATATATAAGGGAATGGCAATCCATACCACATGCATTTAGCAGATGCTTTCCACTGCTTAACAAGATCCATTAAGACATACAGGGTGTTGTATCCATTTCTAATTGCTGATAGCGAGTCTGAGAATGTATCTCATATGAATTGTATCATTTGATTGTCTGCTATTTTCTCAAATATTTTAGACATAGATGTTAGTTATGCTGACTGGTCTGTAATTTTCCTTTTTAAGAACATCATCTTTTTATGTTGGGGACCTGCTTCAGCTGCTTTGTGATTTGAGGGGAAGTCTGACTATCGAATTGACTGGTTATTAAGGTATGTGACTGGTCTTGCTATGATATCTGACCCGTCTTTCAATATGTATGGTGGTATTTTGTCATATTCTGTGGCATTCTCTGGATTACATCTATAGAGTGTTTTCTGCGGTTTGTATATCTACTTTTTGAGATTAATATAAATTTCTGCATGACGTGTACTCCCCTTAAGAGAAATCAAGCACTTTCTCAACCAACATTCGGCCATCTTGATTTCTGTTATGAGTGAACTCATTGAGTACATATTAACACATTAACTCCCTATGAAATTAACATCCTACCGAACTACTTTCCATATGACTTCTCCAGAAAAATGTGCACCACTCCAGTAACTGATTTTCTTTGGCTAATTTCAATTCTCTGTTTTATGTTTTCGAGTTAAATATATAAAATGTGTATGGACATTATATGACACACCTCATATTCAATATAAATTATTACACGCTAACCTTATATACCTACCTACAGAGAATCAACTAGAAAATGGTTAGATTTAAATGAGAGATGAGTTATAGATATCTGTTTCTTTTTATCGATTTGCATTATTATTGATATCATCTTAGACAAACATATTTTTGGAAAATTTTACTCTATAAATTTAATTTAGGCTGTTGTGTGAAATAACGGAATATCCCTTTATAAAAATAACTTGATCAAGTGATAAAGATGTTGACTATTTGTGTGATTTACCAGTGAGAAGGTCAAATCATACTAATCAACATGGCTCAGTGGGTAAGACATCTGTCTCACATGCTTAAGGTCTGGGGTTCGATTCCCAACGGGAACAATATTTTTTTTTTTTTATTCATGCTGAAACTGAAATCTTCATTTAGAAGTTTTATTTTCGCAACATGCACATCAGAACATATGGAATTGAAGCATTTTTTATTTTGATAGAAATTATAAAAAATAATGACGATACAATAAACAAAGGTGAAATCTTCAAAGGTGAAATCTTCATGTTGGGGTCTTCTTAGAGCAGAATGAAAGTCAGAACACATAAAATGTGTTTTTCTTTTGTTTTTTCTTTTGTTTTTTCTTTTGTTTTTTCTTTTGTTTTTTCTTTTGTTTTTTTTTTGGCAAATGGAGAAAATACAAAAAAATAAAATAAAATGTCTTTATTAGCAAAGAAATGGAACAATTTCAATTTTCATACAATGCTGTGACTCCAAGTTTTCTACAGTACTGACAAAGGGTGATACATGGCTCAGTGGTTAAGATGTCTGTCTTCTATGCTAAAGGTCCAGGGTTCGAATCCTGGTTGGGAAAAGTATTATTTTCATGCTGAAGGTGAAATCTTAATATCTGTTTGAGTGATATGTACTTCAGGAAACATAAATTGATTTGTCTATTGCAAATGCAGAAGAATAAAATAATAAAAATGATTTGATACCCCCAAAAAATTAAATCTTTATATTGGAGTTCTTATTGAGCAATTTGCATATCAGAAGAATATAATTTTTATTATTTTATTTTGCAAACATAGACAATATTTGAGCAATATGCATGTCAGAACATATAGAATTGAATATGTTTTTGCCAACAAAGAAAATATAAAAATTAGTATTTATATGCAGAAAACAAATATGAAATCTTCATATTCCAATTTTATTTCAGTTTAGAAAAAAATGAATTATAACATGGATCCAATTTCAAGAATTTATCATAGACTTTAAACTTCGAGTAAGTTGATCAAGAGGCCAACCTTGAGCATCTCTGAATGAATCCAGTGCGATGCAATAGTTCCCAATGTTTCAGCATTATTATGTGTCTCACAGGTCTGATGATATGCTTTGACCTTTTCTCATGACAGGATTGCTCACTCAACATTTCGCCTGGATCCACATTTAAAAATAAACATGGACTGTACCTATCTAAGGTGTTGTTACAATTCATCAACACTTAAAACATACCTGCAAACAATGCTCATTCTTAAAAACATTCAATCAGATTGGTATATTATATATTCCAAAACAATTTTTAAGATCTTCAAAATGTGTAGTTGTCAATATTTGACCATATCAGTCACTGACAGGATGGGAATCAACAGGTCACATGTCACTTGTATGTGCATTTCTCTGTTGTCCAGTGAGATCAGTCAACAATGCATGTACTCATATGTGCAAAAATCACCTCTTGGAAATGGTGTCGATACCTCTAAAATAGTTCTCTATAGCTAGTTTCACAGTTGTTTAAACACTACTAACAATATAGAATTAGAATTTCTATATTTGAAATAAATTCAAATATTGCAATCATTATTTTAATTGTCAAATAAAACCACAATTTGAATAAGAAACATGTGTAGTAATAATGCTCAGATGTGTGTACAGTGATTTGCCCACTATTTTTGACATGTGAAAGTGACTACACACCCCACTAATCTGAGTACTAATCTCAGTAAGCAAGTGTTCCCAGCAGGATGCCAGCTCATATTTTTAATCTCTAGCTACGGTACCCTTAAAAGATAAGATAAGATAAGATAAACTTTATTTTACATCGGTGTGAATACAAAAAACATTAGCATCAAATGCTATTATTCGATGAAAAAGATATGAAATGAAAGGATGAAAGTATTTACAAATGACAATGAAAAGCAACAATAATATCAATTAAGTCTAAAGCTACAAAGTAAACACATGCCACATTTACATGCTGGTCCTTCCCATCTGCTAATTAATGATTTAAACTCACATAAAGTATTTACACTTTTAACATTAGTATCTATTTCACCCCATATCTTGGCACCTTGATACCTAATTGTATTGTACCCATATGTTACTGTTTTAAATCTAGGCAATTCTAAAACATTGTTATCACGCAAGTTGTATATCATATTTTTCTTTACAAAAATATCTTTCATAAAAGGTGGAGAAATGTTGTTTAAAGCTTTAAATACTTCTGTTGCTATACATCTTAATCTTGATACATATAAACTGGATTTTGATGCATTTGCCAAAAGAGATGGGTAATTTGAATCATAGTCATTTTTTATATATCTTAGTCCTCTTTCCTGTATTTTTTCCATTTTCCTAGATTCAATTGCTCCACAAAAGTGCCAAACTATTGGACAATACAAGAAGTTTGCAAGTATGAATGCATTGAAAATCCTAAGCCTGCTTATTTCATTTAAGTCATCTGAGAATCTAAACATGGCATTTAACTGGTAACTAGCCCTTCTACATAATGCTGATACATGTTCATTAAATGTGAGTTTATTGTCTATTAAGATTCCTAGTAATTTGACAATATCTGTGCTCTCAAGAGTGACATCACCAATATGTATCTTAAAGTCAACAATGGTTTGGTCCCTTGTGATAAGTATTAATTGAAATTTAGTAGCATTAGCCTGCATGCAGTTATCATCAAACCATGTTATTGCAGTACACGTGGCTATCTCCAATTTTTCTTTTACAACTGGAATAAGAGGACTTATAACTGATAAGGAATTATCATCAGCATAGTTGTATGGATCATCACAGAGACCTATCAAAAAGTAAAACATGTCATTCAGAAATATATTGAACAATCGGGGACCAGTTATTGACCCCTGTGGCACACCTCTTTTTAAATACATCCAATCACTCCTTTCTTTACCTAGCTTTACTCTTTGCTTCCTATCGCACAGGTAACTTCTGATAAACTGACATGCACTCTCAGAGACCCCATAGGCTCTGAGCTTTGCAATAAGTAGACCATGTGGTAGAGCATCAAATGCTTTACTGAGATCCATTAAGACACTGCCAACATGATTGCCATTATCTATGGCCCTTTTCCAGTTCTCAATTGCTCTAATCAGCACATGTTGAGTGCTATAGCCCTTACGATATGCTGCCAGATACACAGACAAAATCTCATAGAAGTACCCCATTAATTGATCACATATCAAGCCTTCATACAATTTTGACAGACATACAAGTACACTTACAGGCCTAAAGTTTTTCTTTGACATGTTATCATCTTTCTTAAAAAGTGGAGATACTTCTGCATGTTTAAGGTCATTTGGAAAAACACTTTTCTCTATACATTCATTTACAATTGGTAACAGAGTAGTACTTAACACTGATGCTCCAGCTTTAATAAGCTTAGGGGGCTGACCATCATAACCACTTGACTTGTTTGTTTTGAGGCATTTTAAATTATCAAACAAGTCTTTCTGAGATACTGTTTGGAATGAAAATTCAGAGTCTAAATCAATTACTCCTCTCTTTTCTTTAATCATTTTGATGCTGGGATGATTCTCATATGCAGTACAAATTTCTTGTATACTTGCCTCTCTATCTATTGTTTCAGGGTTTCCTATTCCTTCTGCTATGTTCACAAAGTGCTCATTAAAAATATCACAAATTTCCTTTTTGTTCACAATAACTTCATCTCCCTCTTTGAGGGTAATATTTTCACTGGAGAAACATTTCTCTGTCATAAAAGGCCTAACTGTATTCCAGAAATGGTCTTTTCCTTTTTCATTTTCGTCACAATTTTTTCTGAAATATTGATTTTTTGCTTGTCTCTTTAAAGCTATCACTCTATTTCTCTGTAATCGAAAAGCCTCAAAATTTCTTGACGACCGATATTTGCTGAATTTTCTCCATAACATTCCTTTTACATTTATTGCTTTTCTCAGTTCACCATTCATGTAAGGCAATTGTTTTGACTTTATTGTTCTCTTTTTCATTGGAGCATGAGTATTTATGACTTGATCTAGTAACTTATTGTGAAACCAAAGTTGATCTTCAACATCATTAAATATGAGTGATACTTGGAATGGTGTATGCTCTAAATCTGAAATGTAGTCATCTTCATTAAACTTTTTGTATGATCTGTATGTGATTTGTCTAGGGGGTTGGACTGGTGCATGTAGCCTACTTGATGCCACTGTGATATTATGATGGTCACTCACACCTATGCCTGTGTTTAAACAGCTAGATAACCTCTTTGGACTATCAGTAAGTATCACATCTACAGATGATGGTGACTCTCTACTCTTAAAACATGTGGGCCCTTTGACCACATTAGTTAGATTATAGACATCAAGAGTACTTTGTAGTGGGTTGACTGATTGAAGAAAATCTATATTTATATCCCCCATAAGAAAAGTTGCTTTGCCTTCAGCATTACATCTTAGGCACATGTACTCAATTGCACTTCTCAGATGTGTTATGCCTACTGAACCAGGCCGGTATACAATAATATAGAACCATTTTTCTCTTTTCATAGTTAATTCTAGTACCATTGACTCGACACCATCTTGATTGTAAGCAAGTTCAGGTCTTGGTTTATGAGGTATGGCTTCATTTACATAACACACAATACCACCACCTCCATTATTATCTGGTCTATCTAATCTATGATGACTATATCCTTCTACTCTAAACTGTGCCTTAGGGAAACTAGGGTTTAACTTAGTCTCAGTGATTGCAAATAGATCAAAATACCTATGTTCGAGAATACCTTCAACTTCGACAAACTTAGTGTTAAGCCAGTTTATGTTTAGATGAGCAAATATAAAGTTTTTGGCATACTTATTTCTAAAGTCTTTTAGTATTGGGAATAGAACCTGGCCATTTGCATTGGAAATGGTTGAATTGTTTACAGAGTCATTGTTACTTATGATATTTGTACACATAGAGTTATGCACATGATTCATTTCAGTGGCATTGTCTATATTTGTATCATGAGTTTCCCATAAGTTTGTATCAATACACCATGTCCTATCAGAGGTTTGACATGGGGGTGTGGCCTCACTATCTATGTCACTACTCACACACTCTACATTGCTACCCTGTAGTGACATGTCACTCTCACTCTCTGACACCTCCTCCTCATTATCATATGTACACACAGTATCTATTTCAATAAGATGTTCATATATGTTGTAATCACTAAATCTGCTCATTGTCCTGTATTCATTGCTAGTTTCATCAACACTTACACTATGAGGATTAGCTGTTTCAATTGACACGGCTTCCCCTTCATTGCCACTGTCCTAGTAGCCACAGTGTTTAGCTTTATGTCCATAGCCTAAACATGAGTTACATTGGACAGGTGAACCATGTCTACACAGCCTTTTATCATGGCCTTCTTCAAAGCAGAAATGACATCTGCCTTTATAATTCATTTGATTGAGGTAATCCAGTTGTCTGTTGTTGTAGGTGTTATTCATCTGATTGCTGTTTAAACGTTGCTGTTGCCCTGAATGCCCTCCTTGTGGACCTCTAGGTCTATTGCTGTTTAAACTTCCTGGCCTTCCCTGTGATCCAGACTGCTGCTGTTGTCTCTGCATTCCAGGTCTATTGTTAGGAATGTTGTTTTGGGATCTAACACCAGCTCCCTGGTAGACATTTTGCTGCCTCTGTTGTGGCCTAACAAAGGCCTGTTTTTGCTGCCCTTTGCTTTGTTGTCTATTGGGTTTGGTCTGTGGATTCTTTGTAATATCCTGTACATTGTCTTTGATATTAAGTTTAAGGTTTCTGACAAGTTTATTGGACCCACTCTTTGTGATGTGTGGACCTTTGCCTATCAGATACCCATCATTGACATCCCCATTCTGTAGCTTGAATGAGGTATCATTGTCAATGTACTCAACTTTAGGTAGTTCACTGCATAAAGAAACTAGTCCAGCATTTAGAAGTTCTACTTTGTCACTGTGTTCATCTTTGCGTGGAAGTACACTAGACACTTTTACCTTCTCTGCTATTGAAATAGCCTTCTCTAGAAGATTCTTGTACCTTTCCACCACTCCATCCATGTTTTGAGATTGTTCATTTGCAATATCATTTGTACCCACCATTAGGGTAATGTTCTTATAGGGTGCATTAGGAGCAAACTTGTCTAAATCATTGATAATGTCAGTGACCTTAGCTCCACTGTGACTGTGAACCTTAGTGCTCACTAGTTTATCCTCATCAATGTCCTTTATGACAGAATCCCCTACAATAAGTTCATCCTTGCCTCTCCTATATTTCTGCCATGTCTGTGAGTTCAACTTTGCATTGAGCTCTGCAACTTTAGCACATAGTTTAGAGTTCTCTTCTGTTAGCCTCTTACATTGTTCATCTTTGTCCTTACCTGAGACTTTCCTCTTTTTGTCAGGTATGTTGGCTTAAGGGAAAAACACGTAATGGATTGCCAAAGAGCGAGAACAGCAGGGGCCGCAGGATAGTTTGTTTGTTTGTTTGTTTGCGGTTTTACATCACTTTCAACATTATTTTAGTCATTTTGTGATGAGACCTACTTGTAGCAGATATAGTGCTGACTCACTGAATTGTCATGTTGCAGGTCCTTGACATGACAACCCACCCGGTCACAGATTTACAAGGACAACAGGTTAACTCTTTAGGCACGGGTCTCATATGGGAAAATGTATTGTGAGTTCAATCTCGGCACGGCCGGGGATCGAACCCACGACCTTTGGATCACTGCAGAGGAACTGGTGCTACTAAGCTGGCGCTCTAACCAACTGCACCATGGCCCATGACTATTAATCTATCTGTGTAAATGTTATTTTCAAGTTACTTTCTGGGTGACTGTATAAATGTTAAGTGTTGTAAATCTTTTGATATAAGAACTGAATCTGCAACAACATTAGTTTATTAGCTCCTGCTGCTTGAGCAATGTGGGAGCTATGGTATTGGGTTCCGTCCATGTGCGCATATGTCAACAAAAACTTCAACATCATTTTGTTATATCGTTTCAGCCATATCATATACAGGCTCCAAAATTTTTACCAGACATGCAACCCATAGATGCCTAATAGAATGACCTCTCTCATAACCTTGCCTTGTTTTTACAAGGTCACAGGCTTCAAATTGTTATCAAAATTCAAGGCATTTTGCTATGATTATTCTCAGGATTTCTACCACACATGTACCTCATGAAGGACCACATCTGATATTCTCAAACATGTCCTTGGCCTTTGTTCCCAAGATACCAAACTTTAAATGTCACCAACTGCTTTTGCTTTATCTGAACACTTGTTATAGTTACGATATAATATAAGCTGCCAAATAACAGATGACTAATCTATTGACCTACTTATGAATCCAGTTTTAAAATTAGATACTGACGAAGCAAGATCAAATGAACACTACTTGTAATGGGACTGGCCTACTGACCTACCTTTAAAGCATTCATGAAATGAGGTTTTCAATCACTTTTTCCTTGCAAAATATAAATGTTTATACCCCAAACTTTGAGATTTTAAAATGTTATTACCCATCATATTTCCCCTACATAAATTTCTGTGCCATTTGAAAGTAGACGAGTCTTCTGCTAAAATGCAAATCATCCATTGAACACTTTGTCAACAAACTTTGTTTAGCTGATGAATGATCTAATGCAAACACCTGCCTAGTAAAGTTTTGCAAGCAATGGGGCAACTTCAGATTGGGACAATGGGGTGATTTGGCTAAGAAAGCCCTGTCTGTCCATTAATGTTTGTACATTGGTACAGGTCTAGCACCCTGACAACCACAATAGAGGTCACATGCTTGTATACCTGTGGCTACCTGCTGGACAATTGAGTACAGCCAGTACTTGGCACTTTTGCAAAACATGATAACCATGGTAGGTGTATTTTGGATGATTTTAGTGAGATAGCTTGCTTGTATCACAGTTTCATTGCCACATATCATTTCAGCATACCTAAAACCTAAAAATACCTAAAATTGCTTGTGACCTCTATGTGATTTCATGAATGATTTAAATTATGAGTGATGTACAAAAGTATTGACGCAGCAAGATCACACAATCAATTGCTGCTGGTTGAGGAAGGTGAGTTATGTTCATAGTGGCGGCATTATTTAAACATGCTGAAATAGGTCAATTAATTTCAAAGAAATTAAGACTCTAAACAAAGAAATTATATTTTATGTTTCATTTTATTAGTTCCCTCAGCCTGAAAGGCACATAAACTATGGATTTATGCTCTGTGTGTTGGTTTTTTACCCAACAAAAATATTTTGTGATATGTTATAAACCTATTTCAGTTACAGAAACAAAATTGACAAGTGTCTTCTTAATGCGTACATTTCTGTGCATTTTATACCCTTTAATAATAATTTTCGTTCAAAATGTGGCATTTTGACAAGCAACTAGCAAGAGCATCTGATGCCCTTCAGTTAGTTGAGTTGTATACACTTAATTAAAATTGCACAAATTGTTTGAAAATGAGCAAATAGTCAGAGTGGCGACATGCAAATGAACTGTATGACCTCAACTGACCTTGCGGGAAAGTGAAGATTCCCGTCATGGTTGGCTAAACAATTTACAAACCTTTTTGGTATGTACTATATCTGACTTGATAAATAACATAGAATATGTATATGACATACACCCTGTGTAACCTGATTTGGTACAATATGGTCATGCTTGAGTAATGACAACCAAACGTAACCAATATGGTTGCGCTTCAATTACATCAACAATCCATTATTAATGGACATGGCACAATATGGTGACGGTTAAATTACTACATCCCTATACATATATAATTAGACATGGGGTAATATGGTCAAGCTTAAATTACAACCATGGCATAAAATGGTCACACTTGAATAGAGATAGACATCTAAAAACAGACATTATATGGTCATGCTTGAATTACAATAGACCTGGGTATATATAGTCCTACAAATGTATAGTCAGGGAGTGGAACAAAACCAGTCAGGGAGGGGAATAGAATCAGTCAGGGAAGAAATAGAACTACTCAGGGAAAGGAATAAATATAACCAGTCATAGAGGAAAATAGAACCAGTCAGGTTAGGGAATGTAACCAGTCAGGGAGGGAAATAGAACCAGTCAGGTCAGGGAATATAACCAGTCAGGTCAGGGAATGTAACCAGTCAGGGAGGGAAAAAGAACCAGTCAGGTCAGGGAATATAACCAGTCAGGTCAGGGAATATAACCAGTCAGGGAGGGGAATATAACCAGTCATAGAGGAAAATAGAACCAGTCAGGTCAGGGAATGTAACCAGTCAGGTCAGAGAATATAACCAGTCAGATCAGGGAATGTAACCAGTCAGGGAGGGAAAAAGAACCAGTCAGGTCAGGTACTATAACCAGTCAGGGAGTGAAATAGAACCAGTCAGGTCAGGGAATATAACCAGTCAGGGAGGGAAATAGAACCAGTCAGGTCAGGGAATATAACCAGTCAGGGAGGGGAATATAACCAGTCAGGTCAGGGAATGTAACCAGTCAGGGAGGGAAAAAGAACCAGTCAGGTCAGGGAATATAACCAGTCAGGGAGGGAAATATAACCAGTCAGGTCAGGGAATATAACCAGTCAGGTCAGGGAATATAACCAGTCAGGTAAGGGAATATAACCAGAGATGGGAATATTACCAGTCATGGAGTGGAAGAACCAGTCAGGAAGGTGAATATGATTATTATATTTTTTTTTCATGAGCCAGAACTATTGTGGCAACTTTATGACATCCTAAAAATTTTCTGTTAGGTTTTTACCCATTAACAACATATTCCAAATTCAAAACGGTATTTAAATAACTTTCACAATTTTATTTTATAATCATCATGTGAAGGTTTGGTGATTTCTTGGACTTATTAATGCTTTGATAATGTGTCGAGATAATGTGCAGGACAAAATGGTATTTATCATATAAAAAACACTAATAAGTGATGTGTTTACCTTAATTTCTGATTCATCATCTGTTAAAACTATAATTCAAATCCTTGCAAAAATAGCAGTAAAAATCCATTCCATTAATGCTTGAAGCCATGAACTGTTACTTACCTCTTCAGAAGAAAAAAAAAACATTTACATACAATTTCCATTGTGACAAGTCAAATATAAATATATCCATACATAAAAGCCTACTTATGATCAATATCATCTCTAAATATTAATTTTATCTATATATGTCATTATAATTCTACCACATTCCAAAATAGACAAGTTGTAAATATAACCTTACCAAAATAAGCTAATAAACCCTAGCACTAGGTAATCTTTATGAATCCACCAAAAATAGTTGTCAAAAATAAACATGTGATTGTAAAACCTCATTGTTAAGATTCCCTTGCAACAGAGTTATGCTGATCATTGCTTTTTTGAAATTTTTGTTAATATTTTGTGGAAATGCCTGCAAATTGTTTCATTAATGATCATATGAATCCCAGAGCATGACACTACATGACATGAGGTTATAATTTTGACCAATCAAAATACATGTTACATATTGAATTTGTTATCTTGATTCGCATTGGCTGATATTTAGCATGGTATCCAAAATTGCAGCCTCATTGAAACATCAGTAACAAGTATTAAATTAGTCATTAAAATTTCTCCCTTCACTAAAGAAGCTATACTTAACTAATAAAATTCAAAATACAAGTTAAATATGCAACCCGTTTGGTCTTCAAGTAGCATCTAAATGTCTATTTGGCATGTAGGAATGATCCTTAAAATCACAACCTTCATCCTGGTAAGAAATTTAAATGATTTAGTTCATCATTGACAAGATTACTGAATGTATGTTTGAGTGTATGTATTTTTAATAAGAAATTTAAAGCTTTGAACCATCCAGCCTCCTTATTTGTGTCATAAATATAAATATCGACAAGTTCATTTGTTGTCAAGGTTACCATATATATATAATTTGATTTGTAAATATGTTGTATATCTTAATCTTGGTAAGTTGATAATTCAATTTGATATTGCTTTAATACATGGCATAGTTGCCAATAGAACCTCCATATAACCATTATGGTATACCGGTATGCCAGATACAGTTACACAAATACCAGTCTGATACTGCACACCCCTCTGCTTATAGCAACCGTGAAAGAGTATTAATTTGGGGATAATAAGCACCAATGGTTTCAGTTTGATTATGCTATCCTAATTTGTTATAAACTTATCCCGTTCACATGATTTTGAGAGACTTTTCAGTGACTTTAGACTATTGCTCAGAAGCAAGGTCACCCATTTTAAGACTATTTGCATCAATGGTTTGAGTTTAATAATGCTTTATTTATTGTCAACTTTTAACATTCCAGAGAATTCTCAGAGATCAGGTCATATGACCTTACAAGGTTGGTCAAAGTCACGGACGAGTATGCCATTTCAAGACCTTCATGTGACGCACCATATATTTGGATGAAGCAGTGATTTTGAAAAATATGTATACCAGAAAGTACTAAAAATCGATGATAAAGATATTTGCCTTTCGTATCTATATATTGTTTAGGTTGATGCACTCCAGTAAATGTCTGTAAAACCTATTTGAACTGGAACCAAATTTATAGCCCCCTTTTGAAAGCACAGTTCTTTCTTGGCATCATTTTTATGTGGAGTGTTATCATAGGGGCACTGGAAGGTGAAATGACATCATAAGACTATGGCAATTTGTTTATGACGTATTGTCCTTTGAATAGGGCCAAAATGACGTCAAACAGTGCTACCCTACTTTCAGCCTCATCTGAGGTCAAAGAAAGTTTGCGCTACCCGTGCTTACCCATCGCGTGCAACTGATGGCTGAGGCAGATCTCTGTTAATAGTGCAACTATGTCTTATCACGACTTATTTTATCACTTTATGTTAAACTTTAATATCTCATGAAGTTTGTATGTAGATATGCTTTTTATACACAAAATTACAGGTTTAATGCTTAATACCTTTAAGTTGAAAGAACCAATCATTATTTGATCTCAATCTATCATGTTCACACAAAGGGACATACAGATGCCCGAACGGTGCAGGCTCCAAATATATCCCTTCAACAAATTTTGCCAAGGGGTAATAACTGCAGCCAATTTTGTAAATTTATATTATAACTTCATATAAAAAAAACTATTAACTGTTTTTACCACATTTCCATCAATAAAATATTTTAATATCAAAATCAAAACATCTGACCAGTGAGAGAACCAAACTTTAAAATCTGCAAAGTTGAAATGATCTGCATACGTGTAGCTACAACAGAATGTTATAAGGAGAACTCCATCTATGGCATCAACAGATATAATGTATGCAGCTTGACAACATGCCATCTTACAATGTGGTGGATGTGACTGGATATTTTCCGTGTACAAAAACTGTCGGCGGTAGATTCCTGGAGATGGATTCTAGATTAGACAACCACGACATGTGACGAGAAACGTCTGACGGAGGAATGGGGAGATACAGGAACGTCACGGCCGTGTTGCCGCTCTGACTCTGAACCAGGTCGTTCATACCATGAAGAAATGCAGAGGGCACCACGGGTGGTACATCCCGTGAGCCTGTGCTTCCCGATTGGTCAGTTTCTTTGTTGCCAAGGAGACCGATCACATGGTCCCACGTGACAATCTTAACTTGAGCTATGATGCGCAGCTGTCGAAGCAACTGGTCGAGTTTTTTCTCTTTTTTTAAAGTGTCGTCACTCTGAGCGTTCACGCAGAGAAACACTCTGAGAATGGTGTTGGATTTCCAGCCCGACACCATATTTAATATGCATGCCAGCTGCAGCATGAACAACTGTGTGTTGTCAAAATAATTTGCGGTGTCTGGATTAAAAAAGTTGACTGGCCACACGTCTATGTACAACTGCCGTTTACTCCGGAAAATCTCTTCTTTGTTGAGTTCATGAAAGTGACGATACAAACAGACATTTTTGTTCATTTTGAGTGAGTCAGCCACCATGTGTACGTAATCTGACGACCTTAAGATTCTCTTGGCATTGTCCTGTCTGAGGGTGGAAAACTTGGTATAGAAATCATCGTCAATTCCCGCCTCTGAGCTATAAAAGCGTACTTTGCGTTTGGACCGACTCATCCTCGGGGTGAGAATGTCCTCCGGGAGGACGTCGTCATAGAAACCAAGGCAGATTGTGTTGGGTTTCATTCCACCCAGTCCTGAGATTCTAACTAAGTGATGCATTCCCTCGCGCACCGTCTGCGCCAGCGTAACTTCCACGAAGGCTTTGACCCGCAGCGAGTCAACCAGACTCATCCAAGTCGGGTAAACCAGTGCTATGGGGTCTCCATTTTCCTTATCAAGGCTTCCTACTTGGACGTGACCTAGAACGTACAGGCCACTTTTCTTGATGTCATTGATAAAATCAATGAGCGGGGCACATGTACGGGGGTTGTTGACCATCAGTAGCATCTGAGGCCTCCAGAACTTGACGTGGTCCTTACGACTATCCAGCATCAGCAGATACTTCCGCACCTGACACAAGAAAAACACAACACTTCAGGCTTCAGCAGAAGAAAGGATCAGTACATAATTTACCACGACATATGATATATTACCTGAGGGCCCCGGGACGTGGTATGATATATTACCTGAGGGCCCCGGGACGTGGTATGATATATTAACTGAGGGCCCCAGGACGTGGTATGATATATTAACTGAGGGCCCCAGGACGTGGTATGATATATTAACTGAGGGCCCCGGGACGTGGTATGATATATTAACTGAGGGCCCTGGGAAGTGGTATGATATATTACCTGAGGGCCCCGGGACGTGGTATGATATATTACTTGAGGGCCCCAGGACGTGGTATGATATATTACCTGAGGGCCCCAGGACGTGGTATGATATATTACCTGAGGGCCCCGGGACGTGGTATGATATAATACCTGAGGGCCCCGGGACGTGGTATGATATATTACCTAAGGGCCCCAGGACGTGGTATGATATATTACCTAAGGGCCCCAGGACGTGGTATGATATAATACCTGGTGGAAGATGAGGGCCCCAGGACGTGGTATGATATACTACCTGGTGGAAGATGAGGGCCCCGGGACGTGGTATGATATATTACCTGAGGGCCCTGGGACGTGGTATGATATATTACCTGGTGGAAGATGAGGGCCCCGGGACGTGGTATGATATATTACCTGAGGGCCCTGGGACATGGTATGATATACTACCTGGTGGAAGATGAGGGCCCCGGGACGTGGTATGATATATTACCTGAGGGCCCTGGGACGTGGTATGATATATTACCTGGTGGAAGATGAGGGCCTGGCTGATGGAGCCCCAGGATGTGGGGAAAGTGCGCAGGTGAAGGATGATCACCAGGAACAAGCAGGCGATGACTGCTGCCGATGCGAAGATGGAGTTGATCATGAAGCACATGATGAGACAGCCAACCAGACCTAGGAGGGATGTGTGCCATGTGAAATACCGGAATGTTGGCCTGAAAAACCAAATACAAATGCCTCATTAAATCATCTATAACAATAATTCTCTAGCAAAAGCGCAAAAATTCTATGTGAAGTAATAATCAACAAAATAATTGTTATTTGCATATGATGATAATTCTTTAAAATCATATTGTAGAATGATAGGCAGATGGCACATTTTCCCATTAAAATCAACATTTTTGGCGGAACTATTTTGATATGAAATCAATAATAAAGCATGACTGTGAGTGACAATTATTTCATGCATGAAATGCTGCTGAATGTTTACGCTGTGCCGGCAGTTATTGGGGGGGTGGGGTGGGGGGAGGGGGGGATTTGAGGTGTTTACCTGAAGTTTGGAGCCGATGCGACCTCCAGGGCCAGACAGGCAAGGTTAGTGGCAGCATACGACAGCAGGAAGAAGACGGATGCGAGGGGAGAGATGTCGTTCAGGGAACCAATCAGGAGCACCACCTGAAACATACACACACTTCACTGCACATCTCTAGAAACCAATATATAGGACCTGTATAATGCACATCTATAGATACCAATATATAGGAGCTATATATTGCACATCTATAGATACCAATATATAGGACAGGTATAATGCACATCTATAGAAACCAATATATAGGACCTGTATAATGCACATCTATAGATACCAATATATAGGAGCTGTATAATGCACATCTCTAGAAACCAATATATAGGGGCCACGGGCCTTGGCGCATTTGGTTAGAGCGCCAGCTTATTAGCACCAGTTCCTCTGTGGTGATCCAAAGGTCGTGGGTTCAAACCCCGGCCGTGCCGGGATTGAACAATATATAGGACCTGTATAATGCACATCTATAGATACCAATATATAAGACCTATATAATGCACATCTATAGAAACCAATATATAGGACCTGTATAATGCACATCTATAGATACCAATATAATAATAATAATAATAATAATAATAATAATAATAATAATAATAATAATAATAATAATAATAATAATAATAATAATAATAATAATAATAATAATAATAATAATAATAATAATAATAACAATTTGTATAGCGCTTTATCAGACTAGGTCTGCTCAAAGCGCTTTATCGAGATAGTGCTTTCTAAATAGATATGTCTTAAGTTTCTTCTTGAAAGTGTCCACAGTTTTACTGTTTTTCACTTCAAGGGGAAGGGCATTCCAATTCCTTGGCGCATACACCATGAAGGCCCTGTCCCCATATGATTTCATATTAGTCATAGGTACTACATATTCATTTTTGTCATTAGATCGCAGTCCCATACCTAGCTGTTTGTACTCTAATAACTGAGAAAGGTATTTTGGGGCAAAGCCATTTTGCACCTTCCATGTCAATAAAGATATTTTGAAATCAATTCTAGCCTTAACAGGCAACCAATGCAGTTCCATAAGTTTTTGTGTGATATGATCTCTCTTTTTAAGTTTACCTACTACCCTGGCTGCAGCATTCTGCAATTTTTGCAGTTTGGCTAATTCACACCCAGGTAAGCCAGCTAGAAGCGCATTTCCATAGTCAAGGGTAGAGGTGACAAATGCATGAGCTAAAGTGTTAGCAGTTTTTTCATCTAAACAATTTCTTATGCGTGCTAGGTTTTTACACATTTTTTTGATTTGTGATTTCATAGATAGTTCTTGATCTAGAATAACCCCAAGGTCCTTAACAGTATTTGATCTAGAGATTATGGTTTCACCTACTAAAATTTCATTAGGTACATTGTTTCTTCTAAATTCACAGCTTTTACCACATAAAAGCATTTCTGTCTTTTCATCATTTATCTTCATTTTATTCTCTATAAGGAATTTTTTGACATTTATAATACAATTTTCCATCTCTTTACAAGCCTTATCTCTAGTTTCATCAGATTTGGGATCGATGGTGATGTATAATTGCGTGTCATCAGCATAAATATGATGCTTGAGACCATAGATGCCAATAATGTCTGATAATGGCTCCATATATGCTGTAAATAATAATGGTCCCAAAACTGAGCCCTGTGGGACGCCATATTTAATATTCATATTTTCAGATCTTTTACCATCTATTGTAACACATTGCTTTCTATTTGATAAGTACGATCTAAACCATTTTAGGGCAGTACCTTTAATACCACATCTTTTTTCCAATCTATTCAATAATATATCATGATCAATAGTGTCAAAAGCCTCTGATAGGTCAAGTAGTACCAGCATTACCGTTTTACCATCATCAATATCTATTAAGATGTCATTTTGAACCTTGAGCAATGCGGTTTCAGTACTATGGAACTCCTTGTATGCTGAATGAAATAGACCTTGAATATCATTTCTTACCAGATGACCTACAAATTGTGTAGCCACAGCCCTTTCTATTAATTTTGATAAATAGGCAAGATTCGAGACTGGTCTATAATTTTTCTTTATCAATTCAAGACCTATTTTCTTGATTAAGGGTCTAATGATGGCCATTTTCAGATCATCAGGCATGTTTCCCAATGAGATAGACTTATTTATAATAGCCTTTATTAATGGCAATAAGTTCCCCATACATTCATTAAGAAGCCATGTCGGGATGGGATCCAGCTCACATGACTTCTTTGCAGATTCTTTAATTCTTTTCTTAACCTCAGAGTCATTGAGCAATTTAAAATTTTCCAACTGTGTATTGAATTTAGTTTCTTCATTTAATTGTTCAGAGTTTTTATTATTTTTGTCCATAGTTTCTCTAAGATTTGCAATTTTTTCCAGAAAAAAATTATTAAATTCTGAGGCTAACTCCTTTTTGTCGTTATGTTTAGGGAAAGGAGTGTCCTCCTTTGTGTGTAATAAGTTGTTTAGTATTTTAAACAATTTTTTTGGATCAGATTTATTTGAATTTATTATGTCCGAGTAATAATTGTTTCTAGAGTCTTTAATGATATTATTATATTTGTTCTTCTGTATCTTAAATTGTATTTTATCTGAGGTAAGACCAGTTTTACTGCATTTCCTTTGAAGTTTTCTTTTCTTTCTTTTTTCGGCCCGAAGATCATCAGATAACCATGGAGCA
The DNA here is from genome assembly GCA_949316495.1 of Amphiduros pacificus. Taxonomy (NCBI): domain Eukaryota; kingdom Metazoa; phylum Annelida; class Polychaeta; order Phyllodocida; family Hesionidae; genus Amphiduros; species Amphiduros pacificus. The sequence continues at coordinate 30,123,071 of OX439012.1, read as the reverse complement.
GGTTTTCTATTATTTATGGTTCTCTCAACCTCAGGAGCGTGTTTATCCAGTATAATTGTCAGTTTGTTGTATTTCTCTAATAAGTCATTGAGATCAGTGTCTTGATAGGTTTGATTTTCATTAAACATTTCTTCAATATCTCTTTTAAAATTATTTATATTCATTTTTTTTTAATTTCTATATGATACCCTTTTCTTGATGTTTATTTTAGTCTGAAGATTCAGAGTGAGTTTTATTATATTATGATCTGATATTTTTTCATCTACTATATGTTCCTTTACAATATTACTATGTATGCCTGTTATTAATAGATCCAGCGTATTTCCCATAATGTGTGCAGGTTCTTTTACATGATTATGTAGATTATATAAATCCAAGATCTCATTAAATTTTATTACATTGGGCCTATCTGGCTTGTTCATATGAAAGTTATAGTCCCCTACCAATAGAACTTCATGTGTATATGTACTATAATACGATAGTAGTTCACTAAATTCTTCAAAGAATTCAGTGTAAGTATATTTATTCTTGTCCGAAGGCTCAGGTCTGTATATTGTAATAATAGTAATTATTTTATTCTTGATCTTAATATTTATTTCCATTATTTCCATAGTTGATAATTTATGTATGTGATCAATTTTCTTTATGTCTATTTCAGGTCTGTAGATAATCGCCAGGCCTCCGCCAGACCTTAGAGCACGTGGTACATGTTCTATATCATAGTTATTCTTTTTAATCTCGCCTCTGATGATATGTTCATTTATTTCACTTATCCAAGTTTCAGTTATAAAGAATAAGTCAACATTATTTTCATTAATGTATAAATTTATCAGTTCCGTCTTTTTTCCAATACTTTGAACATTGGCTGTTGCAATAATTAGATCCTTGTTCATTTTAATGTGTGTATCGTTATGTTTTGATAGTGTTTTCTTTTTGTTAGTAATTAAATTTCTGTTAGAGTTAATTTTATTTGTGTTCTCTCTAGCATTAAGGCAATATCCCACCGGGAATCCGGTCATTGACCCTATGACGTCATTTCGGGGAGATCCTTCCTCACCCCCAGCAGATTGCCCCCCATGACGGCCAATCATATTGAAGATGGGCGGAGTCAAATATATAGGACTTGTATAATGCACCTCTATAGATATCAATATATAGGACCTGTATAATGCACATCTATAGATACCAATATCTAAGACCTATATAATGCACATCTATAGAAACCAATATATAGCACCTGTATAATGCACATCTATAGATACCAATATATAGGAGCTGTATAATGCACATCTATAGCAACCAATATATAGGACCTATATAATGCACATCTATAGATACCAATATATAGGACCTGTATAATGCACATCTATAGATACCAATATCTAAGACCTGTATAATGCACATCTATAGATACCAATATATAGGACCTATATCATGCACATCTATAGAAACCAATTTTTGGACCTATATAATGCACACCTCTAGAAAACAATATATATGACCTATATACTGCATATCTTTAGATTCCGATATATAGGACCTATATCATGCACATCTCTAGAAACCAATATATAGATACCAATATATAGGACCTTTTTGTTTTTCATGCACATCAAAAGAGCTGAAACAGCTCAATTGAGAGAGCATTTGCCTTGACACCTAGGAATTCTTTGTTTGAATCCTGGCTAGTTACTATCAAATGCTATTAACAGGCATTGTCTGGAATCAGCTCAATATAAATGTTACCTTAACCTTTAAACTTAAATCAATATACATCTACAAGACTTGTGTAAAGTGCATCTGTTACAATTAATATATAAGACATATGTAATGTCCATCAAGAGAAACCAATATATTAGACATGTATAAAGTGTGTAAGAGATTTTCATCCGTTGCTGACAAGTTTACCTTTCAAATATTTGCTATTTTATACGTACCTGTACGAGCACCCAGGACATGATGACGGCAACATACGGGTTGCCACCTTTGGAGGTGATAGTGGCTGGCCATAGTAAATTCCCTGCAATCAGATCAGAATCATAGTTCATACAGTGCCTAAATATACACATTCTTGCTGTTACCGATGATTAAAAAAACTTTACACTGTGTAATGGTATCTTAGATAGAATATGAATATTTACATCTCACCAGGTCAGAACAGGTAGCAAGTACTCACAGAACAGGTAGAAAGTACTCACAGAACAGGTAGCAAGTACTCGCAGAACAGGTAGAAACTACTCACAGAACAGGTTGAAAGTACTCACAGAACAGGTAGCAAGTACTCGCAGAACAGGTAGCAGGTACTCACAGAAAAGGTAGCAGGTACTCACAGAACAGGTAGCAAGTACTCACAGAACAGGTAGCAAGTACTCGCAGAACAGGTAACAAGTACTCGCAGAAAAGGTATAAAGTACTCGCAGAAAAGGTATAAAGTACTCGCAGAAAAGGTATAAAGTACTTGCAGAAAAGGTAGAAAGTACTAACAGAACAGGTAGCAAGTACTCACAGAACAGGTAGCAAGTACTCACAGAACAGGTAGAAAGTACTCGCAGAAAAGGTATAAAGTACTCGCAGAAAAGGTATAAAGTACTCGCAGAAAAGGTAGAAAGTACTAACAGAACGGGTAGCAAGTACTCACAGAACGGGTAGAAAGTACTCACAGAACAGGTAGAAAGTACTCACAGAACAGGTAACAAGTATTCACAGAACAGGTAGCAAGTACTCACAGAACAGGTAGCAAGTACTCACAGAACAGGTAGCAAGTACTCACAGAACGGGTAGCAAGTACTCACAGAACGGGTAGAAAGTACTCACAGAACGGGTAGAAAGTACTCACAGAACAGGTAGCAAGTACTCACAGAACAGGTAGAAAGTACTCACAGAACAGGTAGCAAGTACTCACAGAACAGGTAGAAAGTACTCACAGAACAGGTAGCAAGTACTCACAGAACAGGTTGTCTTTGGCGAGAGCCTCCAGGATGCGTGAGGCCCCGATGAGATTGCCCAGCGCTGCAGACAAGGTGGCAAAGAGAATGCCGATGACGACAAACTGCGGCCAAACATTGATCTGCTGCATGAAGATGTAGTTGTTCACCAATAACTCTCTGAAAACACAACATAGGATAAGTGAGTAATTAAAAGTGGAGGAAACTACCGAGCTACAGAATGCATCATAAATAAGAAACTATGTGCTGTGAATGCTGTAGATATGTATTTATTTCACACAGATTGCAGTCTGGATCGAGCCGTCCTCCAACCACTGGTTGCCTTTGCATTTTGCCACGTTTTGAACTACATAGATACCATTCATACATTTGGTTGCTAAGTGTTTGTAAATTTGTGCAGACACTTCAGAAAACAGCCTCGACTCGTCTGTACCATTGAAATCATTGGACAAAAACATCGGACCTTGCCTTACTGGAGGCTGTCATTCAACACTGCTACACTTTTGAATTACTCATAGCACCACTTACATTCATAGTATACATAGATAACAGTCTGCGTTATCTATGATGCCTCAAAGGTGTTGCAGTGTTGACTGACAGCCTTCAGTCAGGACAGGTCTGATCTGTCAAGTTCTCCTGTTTGACCCCAAGTGACTTTTTAATGGTGAAAAGTCAAACAGGGGTAAAATAATCACATAATAATTCAGTTGGTCTTAACAGGTTATTTTTTTATGGAAAGCCAGGTTGAAAATAACCTGTCAAATATGTTTCTGACAAAATAAACAAATATCCAACATAATTAACAAATATATATCACCAGGTGGCACCACTATTCAGGGAGCCTGTGTTTTGACGATTGACACCGTCGGCACTCACCGCGACGTGGATCCTGCCGAGAGAAATGCCAGGATGATGTAGGTGGAGAATGTGAAGAGGGGTGCAGAGAGGGTGCCGCGGGGGATGGCCTTGGCAGGTTCCTTCAACTCTCCTGTATCAAATACAAGACATTCTATTATTCTCAGGCCAAAAAAAAAATAGAAACACTGTCAGGCTTGGCCACCTTCCCCTGAATATCTAAAAGCTGATGTTTCAAGTATCGGTAAAGATTGTCCTTCTGTCATTTGATTAATCTTACTGAATATGAATTAACCAAGTACCAAGTACACCAAGTACAGTATGGTTCGGGCTTGTACACTTTGATACGGGCTACTGTAAAAAAGACTCCACATTCTGGGCCTACTGTCCAGTAGTCTAAAAAGTTTTTGGCCCAGACTGCAAAAAGTGATAAATTTGTTTTCAATAACATGTCCACAAAAATTAGGATGGTGATTGATTATTTTTCTTTTCTTTTTCTTAATATCTTATTGTAATGTAGGTAATAGATTTTAATGTACATGTATCTGAGATTTCATCGAGAATGTCAAATAAAATCTTAGGATCCCTGGTTTAGATTAGGGGAAGTAGAAAATCTTAAACAACCTTTTTTTTGCTTAGGCCTCAGAAAAATCTTTTGTTGATGTGTTTCAGGATTGCTTAGCGATATTACATGAAGTAATTGGAGCATAATACATATTTGGTCATGCATAAACTTGCTAAAAATAGATGTTTTGCAGTCATGCATAAACTTGCTAAAAATAGATGTTTGGCAGTCATGCATTAACTTGCTAAAAATAGATGTTTGGCTCTCAAAGATTTCAAATCATAACATTTACACCAAATGTGAATTAGGATTTGCAGTTACCTAATGTAGGATAAGAGTAGAAATTTATGTTTTACATGAGTCCTCTAAAGTGGCTGTCATTTTTGACAATTTTTAAATATTTTTTTTGACAATTCTCCTGGCCAAAAACAGTGCAGTTTCTGTCAATATTCTTCTGGCATATCAGCAATAAAAATGTCAGGGGAAAAAATGACAGGTGACTCCGAAAATAGAAAATAACTCATCAAGTCTTCAGAAATCAAAAGATGTTCAATTTTAGAGAAATTTTAATCTTTCATACCAAAATATCCAAGCTTACTTTTCATTGTGTATCTATTTATTCATTTATGCACATAATAAGTTTATAGAGAGGCTGACTTTCTATAATAGCGATGACTGATAAAACATAAAGAACATCATTGTATAGCTGATATAAAATCAAAATACACTGACTGAAAAAAAAAGTTTTATAATAACCACTGAATCTATCTTTATCATAAGATAAAATATTTTTACATAAACATGTTTACTTCAGGAGAGTGGCCGTGACAAATGCACAAATGGACTGACTTGACATGTTGGCCCCGTTCATAATCCCAGTAAATATTTTTACATGAACATGTTTATCGTAAACATGTTTACTTCAGGAGAGTGCCCGTGACACATGCACAAAGTGGACTGACTTGACATACTGGCCCCGTTCATAATCCCAGAAAATATTTTTACATGAACATGTTTATCATAAACATGTTTACTTCAGGAGAGTGGCTGTGACACATGCATTTAGTGGACTGACCTGACATGTTGGCCCCGTTCATAATCCCAGTAAATATTTTTACATGAACATGTTTATCGTAAACATGTTTACTTCAGGAGAGGGGCTGTGACACATGCATTTAGTGGACTGACCTGACATGTTGGCCCCGTTCATAATCCCAGTAAATATTTTTACATGAACATGTTTATCGTAAACATGTTTACTTCAGGAGAGGGGCTGTGACACATGCATTTAGTGGACTGACCTGACATGTTGGCTCCGTTCATGATCCCAGTCACGCTGCTGAACAGGACAGCAAACACTGCCGCGAAGCTCATCATCATGTCACTCGAGTAATCACAAGTGTAGCCCGCTGAAATGTTCAACAAAACAAAATGCTTTACTATTATTTCCCTTTAAAATATTGGCTGTCATCCCTGAAAAATTTTTTAAAATGAAAAGATGCATCTTTCCATGAAGATATTCGTAGACACAAATAATAAAAATATATATAATCTTTGTGTGGAGTATATCATTACATTTCAAATTTCAAATATATTTCATATGTATATATATATATATATATATATATATATATATATATATATATATATATATATATATATATATATATATATATATATATATATATATATATATATATATATATATATAATAATTATATGATTTTGTCAGTTATAATCTTAAAGGTCACATGAAAAACTTATCACATAGCATCACATAGCTATTATTAAGTCTGTTAATACTTACCATACAAGTTACCCTGGAATGTTAATACTTATCATACAAGTTACCCTGGAATGTTAAAACTTACCATACAAGTTACCCTGGAATGTTAATACTTACCATACAAGTTACCCTGGAATGTTAATACTTACCATGCAAGTTACCCTGGAATGTTAACACTTACCCTGCAAGTTGCCCTGGAATGTTAACACTTACCTTGCAAGTTACCCTGGAATGTTAACACTTACCTTACAAGTTACCCTGGAATGTTAATACTTACCATGCAAGTTACCCTGGAATGTTAACACTTACCCTGCAAGTTGCCCTGGAATGTTAACACTTACCTTGCAAGTTGCCCTGGAATGTTAACACTTACCTTACAAGTTATCCAGGAATGTTCGTTAGCTGAAGCCTGGAATGTTAACACTTACCTTACAAGTTATCCAGGAATGTTTGTCAGCTGAAGCCTGGAATGTTAACACTTACCTTACAAGTTATCCAGGAATGTTTGTCAGCTGAAGCCTGGAATGTTAACACTTACCTTACAAGTTATCCAGGAATGTTTGTCAGCTTAAGCCTGGAATGTTAACACTTACCATACAACTTATCCAGGAATATTTGCTGACTGGACCCTGGAATGTTGACACTTACCTTACAAGTTATCTAGGAATGTTTGCTGACTGGACCCTGGAATGTTGACACTTACCTTACAAGTTATCCAGGAATGTTTGTCAGCTGAAGCCTGGAATGTTGACACTTACCATACAAGTTATCCAGGAATGTTTGTCGACTGAAGCCTGTGAAGTTGCCGCAGGGCATCTGGGTGATGTTGCTCCCATTGGTGGGGGGTACAAAGGGGATGAGGGTGGGGCAAGTGGGGTGCTCGGGGCGGCCGATGTTCGAGTACTGGATGCATTCCTCGGACTTTGTGAAGAAACTCACTATCACAGACACTGTGCACACCACAACTATCTGCAAATACACACAAAAGACACACAAATAAAACGTGCTGAATATTAATCTAACAGCAATCAGAGAGGTCACAAGAACGGTTAAGAAATGGTGAAGAAACCAGAAACTGGAAGCTAAGAAACCAGAAACTGGAAGTTAAGAAACCAGAAACTGGAAGTTAAGAAACCAGAAACTGGAAGTTAAAACATAGGCATCAGAGATGCATCAACCCTCAGCCCTGGTAACTCATTGCACAACATACGCTCCACACAATATTTGTGAACAAAACGTCACTGCACCAAGGCATATTGATGCAGGGGTAAAAAACCCATAAAATCTACTTCCTTTGATAGCTTAGGTGTGTCAAGTATCATGAAACTGTCATCATTTACTCTAGAATTATTGATATGGGCCTGTGGCCTTGAAAAGCAGGTTAAGGTCACCGTCCATCAAACTCATCTGGAGTCTTCCCAGATTCTTATGTGTGTCAATTTTCATGAAGCTGCCATCATTTGTTTTTAAGTTATCACGTTGACAAGGATGATTTCACATAATTGTCCCTGTGACCTTGAAATCAGGTGAAGGTCATGTTCCATCAAGAGAAGTCTGAGGTCTTCACCAGATGCTTGTGTGTGTCAAATCTCATAAAGCTGCCATCATTCGTTCTTGAGTTATTGCGATTCTTGGGATTTCACATAATTGTCCCTGTGACCTTGAAAAATAGGTCAAGGTCACCGTCCACCGAACTAGTCTGAGGTTTTCACCAGATGCTTATGCGTGTAAAGTTTCATGAAGCTGCCATCATTTGTTCTTGAGTTATCACGATGACAAGGATGATTTCACATAATTATCCCTGTGACCTTGAAAAATAGGTCAAGGTCATGTTTCAAAGAAAAAATTCTGAGGTCTTCACCAGATGCTTGTGTGTGTCAAATCTCATAAAGCTGCCATCATTCGTTCTTGAGTTATTGCGATTCTTGGGATTTCACGTAATTGTCCCTGTGACCTTACAAAAATAGGTCAAGGTCGCTGTCCACCGAACTAGTCCGAGGTTTTCACCAGATGCTTATGCGTGTAAAGTTTCATGAAGCTGCCATCATTTGTTCTTAAGTTATCACGATGACAAGGATGATTTCACATAATTGTCCCTGTGACCTTGAAATCAGGTGAAGGTCATGTTCCATCAAGAGAAGTCTGAGGTCTTCACCAGATGCTTGTGTGTGTCAAATCTCATAAAGCTGCCATCATTTGTTCTTGAGTTATTGCGATTCTTGGGATTTCACATAATTGTCCCTGTGACCTTGAAAATAGGTCAAGGTCGCCGTCCACCGAACTAGTCCGAGGTTTTCACCAGATGCTTATGCGTGTAAAGTTTCATGAAGCTGCCATCATTTGTTCTTGAGTTATCACGATGACAAGGATGATTTCACATAATTATCCCTGTGACCTTGAAAAGTAGGTAAAGGTCATGTTTCAAAGAAAAAATTCTGAGGTCTTCACCAGATGCTTGTGTGTGTCAAATCTCATAAAGCTGCAATCATTCTTTCTTGAGTTATTGCGATTCTTGGGATTTCACATAATTGTCCGTGACCTTGAAAAATAGGTCAAGGTCATGTTTCATAGAAAAAATTCTGAGGTCTTCACCAGATACTTATGTGTGTCAAATCTAATAAAGCTACCATTATTCGTTCTTGAGTTATTGTGATTCTTGGGATTTCACATAATTGTCCCTGTGACCTTGAAAAATAGGTCAAGGTCGCCGTCCATCGAACTCGTCCGAGGTTTTCACCAGATGCATATGTGTGTCAAGTTTCATGAAGCTGCCATCATTTGTTCTTGAGTTATCGCGATGACAAGATGATTTCACATAATTGTCCCTGTGACCTTGAAAAGTAGGTGAAGGTCATGTTTCATAGAAAAAATTCTGAGGTCTTCACCAGATACTTATGTGTGTCAAATCTCATAAAGCTACCATTATTCGTTCTTGAGTTATTGTGATTCTTGGGATTTCACATAATTGTTCCTGTGACCTTGAAAAATAGGTCAAGGTCGCCGTCCACCGAACTAGTCCGAGGTTTTCACCAGATGCTTATGCGTGTAAAGTTTCATGAAGCTGCCATCATTTGTTCTTGAGTTATCACGATGACAAGGATGATTTCACATAATTATCCCTGTGACCTTGAAAAGTAGGTAAAGGTCATGTTTCAAAGAAAAAATTCTGAGGTCTTCACCAGATGCTTGTGTGTGTCAAATCTCATAAAGCTGCAATCATTCTTTCTTGAGTTATTGCGATTCTTGGGATTTCACATAATTGTCCGTGACCTTGAAAAATAGGTCAAGGTCATGTTTCATAGAAAAAATTCTGAGGTCTTCACCAGATACTTATGTGTGTCAAATCTAATAAAGCTACCATTATTCGTTCTTGAGTTATTGTGATTCTTGGGATTTCACATAATTGTCCCTGTGACCTTGAAAAATAGGTCAAGGTCGCCGTCCATCGAACTCGTCCGAGGTTTTCACCAGATGCATATGTGTGTCAAGTTTCATGAAGCTGCCATCATTTGTTCTTGAGTTATCGCGATGACAAGATGATTTCACATAATTGTCCCTGTGACCTTGAAAAGTAGGTGAAGGTCATGTTTCATAGAAAAAATTCTGAGGTCTTCACCAGATACTTATGTGTGTCAAATCTCATAAAGCTACCATTATTCGTTCTTGAGTTATTGTGATTCTTGGGATTTCACATAATTGTTCCTGTGACCTTGAAAAATAGGTCAAGGTCGCCGTCCATCGAACTCGTCCGAGATTTTCACCAGATGCATATGTGTGTCAAGTTTCATGAAGCTGCCATCATTTGTTCTTGAGTTATCGCGATGACAAGGATGTTCGCTACAGACATACATACAGACATACATACATACATACATACATACATACCCACGCCAGGAGTACTGCAATACCCTCAGCCTGATTACATCAGGGGCTGAGGGTAAAAAACAGAAACTGGAAGTTGCTGGAAACAAATGCGGGCGTTTAGTATTAGCCATATGTTGTCACATTTTTCAGATGGAATATCTTTGTTGTGCAATAATTTATGTCATTGAAATTAATACTGTACAAAGCTATGGAGCGCATATAATGCAATTAAGGTGTGAATAATACCTTCTGTTGTGTTGAAAGATATCATATGGTGCAAACAAAAAAGTGTTATCACCACATCCTAAATACTCAATAACATTTCTGCAGTGAATGCTCTTATTTCTTTTCTTATTCCATCTTGCTGGTTTAAACCCCACACAAATTCTTGATGTGAACTCAGTCAAATACCCAGAGTTGATTTCCAGAGTTGATTTACGTATTTCAAATAGATATATTTTTTTAATTTAGGAAATAATAGAATAATAGAAATATCATATAAATGAGTGTCAAGTTTGGTGAGGCAAATTCTCCTCATCTCTTTTATAACAAGAAATAATTTTTGAAATATGGCGTATAGTTTCATTAACTCAGTGTGTTTCATTTGGGTATTACTTCCTGTCTAAATAAGATGATTTGGACACACAGAAGGGCAGAGAAACGTGGCAACAACAATAACCTCTGCCTACACAGATAGCTGAGGGTGGAAATATTGAGGACATAATCCACCAGTTGAGATGTAATCAAATAAAAGCCACAATGGTTTCCATTGACAAACACAAATGCAGCCAAATATCTATGGTTCACGCCTCAATGTGACCCCATAAGTTCACGCATGGCCATCGGGGGGCATTATCTGGTCATAAACAGTAGGTTTGTTGCACTATTCAGTATATATTCAGTCATGCACATTATGGTCAAACAATAGCCCTGTGTGACCTTATAGATGTTTGCCACAAACTGGTTGATATAGGGTCACCATTATATGTGAATGTTTCTATTCTGTATCTAGACTGAACCAAGCCACTTCGTTTGTCAATGACCCAGCATGCAACAGTCCATTTCTGTGACAAATATGGTCAAGAAAATGGCCCACGTCCACGCATGACCAGATAGATGTTTACAACAAACTGTTTAAAGGTCACCATAATAAGTGAATGTTTCTTGTCCATATCTGGACTGAACCAGGCCACTTTGTTCGTCAATGACCCAGCATGCAACAGTCCGGTCATGTGGTGTAATTGATGAGGTAATTGCCCTGGTCTAGCATATCCTATATATCAAACACGAGTTCTGTCTCTGATCCTGCCCTGACAGGGTAACCATAGCCCATTACACCAGCCCCAGGTACTCGTCACCAAATACGATCTGCACTCAATTCACTGGCATAAAGAATAGGTCAATGGTGAACCCTTCACAAACAATGTGTTTCCCCGTCAACAACAATTCTCAATGAAAGATTCTTGGCTTTAGACTCAATTCCTGCACTTGTTTGACTTTTTTAGCTTTGTTATTTCTCTGGGAAAAATGATTCATGTGAAGAATATTTCTCAACATTAACTATGAAACTATGACCTTTTTGGTCTTTTTATTACTGTAAATGCTGTGACCTCAATGTCAATAAAAAATGTGTAAAGCCCTATAAACTTTGCTTTTTTCCATGAAACACAATTTTCCTAAAGCATAAACTCAATATCAACCCTTTAAAGGGTTTTAGCTATAATTTATCAAATAGAGAGATTTTGGCTTCAATTTCTCAGATATAGTCCCTTAACATTTTCGTTATGATATATGCTATGCGTATTTGAATATTCACTTGTAAAGGTCATGTGTGCATGACCTGACATGTGACTTGTGGTAATTGCTACATTTTATGATAATCATTATACAAAGTCCAGGAAAGACATAAATAAAGAAATGTCATTTTTTGATCAGCAAACCATACTTTGGAGAGTAATTTTCAAGGTTGATACACAAACACAGAAGATGATTTATCCATACCATCTCTTATGTGAGAAATTGTTGCAGTGAGTTGGCCATTATAGACCTTTGAATGCCAGAATGGCGGTAAACATAACCATTTTTAGTCTCTGTCTGAGTATTTTGGTGCAAGCCTTTGTCTGTATCAGGATTGCTGCAAGATATATACAGATAATTATGAGTGAGAGACATGACAGATGTGTTATATTAGGGAATAAGGGCTGGTAAACAGAGTCATTAGTATCAAACGGTGAGGCAAAGCCACCTCCAGATATGAAACTTATACTGGAGCAGGGACTGGTAAACAGAGTCATTAATGTCAAACGGTGAGGTAGGTCATGTGACCTGGTGTTGACATCTCAAGATATGGGCATGCAGATATTCTCTGTATAGAATATACATTCTACATGTGAGCAGCTTATTGATAAAACTGAATCCTGTACATGATATAAATTGTCTTGAAACAAATATGTATAATGGAACCAAAACATTCACAACCAGAAGGGGATTTTGTGTCAAGCATTGGGTTTTGCCAACAGTTGTTTTGCTATGTTATCTATAGATTTGGGGCCCACGCATGGATTTCATGGTCGACCTGCAAGGTCATGTGACCTGTAGTTGGCAACTTCCTGTCTATTAACATGTGGAGAAATAGTGACTCATTTCTCAAGTTTAATCTGCCGGATGACTAATGTCACAGAGTCCCTGAAACCAGGATGTTTCCCTTAATGCAACTCCATCCATTCCCATTATCCTCTAAATGATATCTTATAAATCATATTTCTATCATATTTCAACATTTTATATAAACAAAATTATATATAATTTATATATACAAACTTTGAAAATCAAATTTTCAAAATTTGTCAAAAATGTATATTGAATCAAAACAAGTATAAAATCAGATAAACACTGAATTTGCTGATTGATGGCGTGATAATTGAGTGTTTCTCCGTCCATACATTCACCGAGTTGACATTGACTGCGCTGTTGCTATGGCGTGTGCCAATATCTCTCATTGCCATAAAGGAAGCAACTGGCCAAGATGAATGCTGCTATTTATAGACTATTTCTATTTTTAGAGATACAACCTTCTCCTTAATATGTGTGTGCAGCGCCTGGGTTTTGTCGGTTATCTCTGATGAGTGCTGTCTGGGTTGGCTTGCCATATGCTGCCATATAAGTTACACTGCCACAGGGCTTGACATACGCACTGGGCCGGTGGCCCGGGGCCACCAGATCCTCTGTTCGGGCCAGTGAATGCTCTGTTGTAGTGGCCCAGTTGGGCAACCATATTTCTGGTCTTTTAGTGGCCCAAACTATCTTGATTTTATTATTCTAATCCTTGATAGATATCATATCAGGATCAATATTTGATTGGGACAAGTGTCCCCCACTCAGACAGCCTTATGTACAATGCTCTTTTTTGTATCACACATCCTATTATCCTTAGAAACTTTGGATCACCACTTCTCATGCTGCTCTAGTGGCCCAATTGGGCAACCAACATTTCTCTCTTTATGTCAAGGCCTGCTGCCATCTATTTGCAATACAAGTTACTTTGCCAGATACGGCCATATCAGTTATCTTGCCACATGTTGCCATATTAGCCACCTGGCTGTACTCTGCCATTTAATTCCTTGATTTATGTTGCCAAATATGGCCAGATACGGCCATATCAGTTATCTTGCCACATGTTGCCATATTAGCCACCTGGCTGTACTCTGCCATTTAATTCCTTGATTTATGTTGCCAAATATGGCCAGATACGGCCATATCAGTTATCTTGCCACATGTTGCCATATTAGCCACCTGGCTGTACTCTGCCATTTAATATCTTGATTTATGTTGCCAAATATGTTATCTTGACAATTGCTACCATGTAAATTATATTGACAATTCATGCTATATAGCTTCTCTTACATATTTCGGTCAAACAAATTATCTTGACTATTGTTGCCATATCTTGACTATATGTTGCCATATAGGTAATCTTGACTATTGATGCCATATACATTATCTTTACTATTGATGCCATATACGTTATCTTGAGTATTTTTGCCATAAACGTTATCTTGACCATTGCTGCCATATACGTTATCTTGACTATTTTTGCCATATACGTTATCTTGACTATTGCTGCCATATACGTTATCTTGACTATTTTTGCCATATACGTTATCTTGAGTATTTTTGCCATATAAGATATCTTGACTATTGCTGCCATATAAGATATCTTGACTATTGCTGCCATATACGTTATCTTGAGTATTTTTGCCATATACGTTATCTTGACTATTGCTGCCAGATACGTTATCTTGACTATTGCTGCCATATAGGTTCTGCCACAAAAGCTATCTTTTGTTATTTTCGCTCGCGTTTGTTTTGACTTTAGGTCTGAATGTTCGAGGTTTTGATATGATTAAGCTGTAAGTCTATGGAGCTTACCCCAATTATCGGTCCATGACGGCCTTGTTTTGGCACATTAATTCTGCCTACACCGTCAGATGTCGCTTTTGTTTGAGAAGTGATTTGTGAGTGCGTGGTAGAGTAAAAAGATTTTGCCTTGGGTTTTTTTGCCTTGGGATTTTGCAAACTTACGCGAGCTTGATTTTATAAAATCAACACTAGTTTGAGGTCTGTTTCTGGCATGTTGTGAAGGAGGCCAGTTTCTGGCATGTTGTGAAGGAGGCCAGTTTCTGGCATGTTGTGAAGGAGGTCAGTTTCTGGCATGTTGTGAAGGAGGTCAGTTTCTGGCATGTTGTGAAGGAGGCCAGTTTCTGGCATGTTGTGAAGGAGGCCAGTTTCTGGCATGTTGTGAAGGGGGTCAGTTTCTGGCATGTTGTGCAGGAGATCTGAGAACAAAGCAGGAAACTCTCTGGGGACTGATACAAGATAGATGTGAGCACTTGAATACCCTCACTGCAGACATGACAAGCTCTCACCTCCATGCACGCAACCTGCCATTAGATCACAAAATCCCTTAACCATCAGTCATACAACAACCAAGTGAATGACAATAATGTACTTAAAACATTATTTCACACTCTTGCAACATCAGTTTTTTTTTCTTTTTAGCAAATTTTAGTTTTTAAGAAATTCTGTTTGCAAATAGCATAAACTCGTGCCTGTAGAAATATTATGAACATGAGTCATGCTACCACTGCACTCTGTATGATCTCACTGAGTTATGCGTGACTGGATGAGGTCATTCCATCCCTGTGTTGAGCCAAGTTTTCTCATATTAAGTAATGCTAATGAGGCTGACTAATATCAAAGCATATTTGCTTCGGAGTCTGATACTTATGATACTTATCAGGTTACACTCAACAACAGCTAGAACAAGGTGCCATTTTCTACACACCTGATCTTGCTAACACCTGGAAATAAACAAAAAATGGAACAGCACAGAAGTTTACACCTTGACATGCAATGAATGGTAGAACATATTCACGAAGGCCACTGACGTGTCATCACAATGTTTTAGAATAATAACCACTCTTTTACTGAACCATAATTATGTTGTTTTTTTCATTTTTTGGCACGGAATGACCTAAATGGTCCATGTGCCTTTAAGCCACTATTCATTCATTGAAACGTACTAAATATTTTGTTGGTGTTAAAGTTACTGTTATTGGCTGGAGGTTTTGAGGTGTTAAAATAGGGAGATTATGATCACACACTTACACACTCACAAAACACAAACAGCAAACCAAAGAGCTCTTCTCATGCCATTTTCTTTTTGACCAGGGTCTCAGCACAGATCCCACCAAAATCGGCATTGTCAAATTGTTTATTTAAAAAAAAATTTTTTGTTTTTAAACCAACAGATCACGTGATTTCCTATATTATATATTAGAATTACCCATGGTAAACTTATGACAAGATATAAAAATAACAATATATATATATATATATATATATATATATATATATATATATATATATATATATATATATATATATATATATATATATATATATATATATATATATATATATATATATATATATTTCATTGGTAAAATTCCAGATGTGAGATACCACAGTGTATATTTGGGACATTGGTGTTTAACCTGAGTCACCTGTGCCAAGTCTACATGTATAAGTCAATCCTTAAGGTCAATCATAGCACAGGAACACTGGGGCACTCAAGCTTAGCATCACATCTCTAACCTTCAGCAATAACACCTCCTCTCAATCTAATGAATCGTTGCCATGGCAACCTTTCATCTAGCCTCCCTGCCATTAGATATTTCCTGCATTTGTGTCCTGCTTTGGCTCCTTTGTTGGAAAACCAGGAATAGATCATTTCTTCACTCTCATGCAATTTGGGACATTTTCATTGCCCCAATGTCTGCATTCTTATGGCTTCAATGTCTCTCTAAACACATTCTTATGAATTCAATGTCTCCTTAATACATTCTTATGAATTCAATGTCTCCTTAATACATTCTTATGAATTCAATGTCTCTCTGAATACATTCTTATGGCTTCAATGTCTCTCTGAATACATTCTTATGGCTTCAGTGTCTTTCTGAATACATTCTTATGGCTTCAATATCTCTGAATACATTCTGATGGCTGCAATGTCTCTCTGAATACATTTTTATGGCTTCAATGTCTCTGAATACATTCTTATGGCTTCAATGTCTCTCTGAATACATTCTTATGGCTTCAGTGTCTTTCTGAATACATTCTTATGGCTTCAATATCTCTGAATACATTCTGATGGCTTCAATGTCTCTCTGAATACATTTTTATGGCTGCAATGTCTCTCTGAATACATTCTTATGGCTTCAATGTCTCTCTGAATACATTCTTATGGCTTCAATGTCTCTCTGAATACATTCTGATGGCTTCAATGTCTATATATTTAAAATATAAAATAAGAGTGCATCATTTTGTAATTTTAATTGTGTATAGATCATGTATGTTTCAAGCATTTTTCTAGATGTTTTCAAGGTTTTATGATTTATCTCTGTTTTATGATTTTAGTCTCTTCCTGAAATTTCCATCGGATAAACATACACAAGTTGATCATCAGAAACCACAACTGATTTCCAGTACTAAATTACATTTCATAAATGTTTTGTCAAAACATTTTAGAAGCAAAGCCAAATGTTTTTGAAAATGATTTGAATAAGTTTTGGAAATATATAACTGTTTCCAAGGTAGTCTGGCTTTTAAAGTTAAATTTTAAAAATAACTTTACAGCAGTAATTGATAATGTAAGTAAGTCAATAAGATGGACAGTTATTTCAATTCTTTTGACAGAATCCCAGAACCTTTGAATACATTCAAAAGAGGTCACCACATTAGCTGTCATGTCTATTAATCTATCCCATAATGCATTGTACATGACACAAGAGACATCTGGTGGATCATAAATGTTAAAACTCAAGCACTCAGAATTGATGATTCAAGTCAACATAATCAGATAGGCAGTTTTCTCAACCGTTAAATACACTGAAGAGCAGTTACTGGAGTGAAATATTAAATATCAATGACAACAAAAGATCAAAACAAAACTTACAAACAATATAAATATGGAGGTTCTTGCAAACATGGCGCCCCCTGTAAGGCAGACGATGAGACAGAGGAAGAGGACGGCGGTGGCGTAGAGATAGGTCCACCACTCGTTGTTACCGGGGAACACTTTCACCAGCTGACCTGCCGAGGAAACGCGCATTCCCCGTATTAGTGGGCTCAAAACACACGTTAGTTATCATTAACTGTACAGTTGGTCAGTATTTATTACTGAGATATTATAAAAATATCAATATTCTGATTATGTCAGTAATTACTAATTAGACAGGTACAGGGCAGTCAAAAGACGCAAAAAGCTTTCTTCTTGTCATTATGTGACATTACGTACAATCTCTACAACGTACTGGAAGTATTTATTTATTATAATGTAAAATATGTAATTAACTGATAAGTCCTTGAGAGCTGCAAAGTATACAAAAGTAAAAATAGTAAAAAAAAAAAAAATAGTAAAAAAAAAAAAAAAAAATCATATTGAACAAAAATTAAATAAAAAATCTCTCCCATCCTATTTTTTCAGGGCATGTTATAAGAAACAAGGTTTTCTTTTGGCCTTTAGAAGTGAGTGGGTGGTTACCTCCGGGGCCGAAGTTGTCCATAATTCCCTCCACACATCCGGATACATAGAGGGCGCATGATATGATGTTAGCCAGGAAGAACAGGAACCCGATGCTGCCACCGAACTCTGGACCCAGCGCTCGGCTTATCATGACTACATCTCTGTTAAGGAACATTCGCGCCTCCTAAACATCGCATTGTATCATTGTGGAGATTGGTAAAATCTTATTAATTAAAGAAGAAAAAAATGAAGAAAAAAAATGAAGAAAAAAAAATGAAGAAAAAAAAATGAAGAAAAAAAAATGAAGAAAAAAAAATGAAGAAAAATAGGCATTGTTTGAGCTTGCCCTGATGCCTTAAGCATGCAACATTTGGCTCAGGCCAGTAATTTTTTAAAGTACATTTATCCATTATTGCAATGAAGAGTGCTACATTTGCATGGAATCTGGTACATACGGACAAACTTTTTGTGGTTTTCCGGGCATTTTAAAGTTATCTTTGTCTTTAATTTTTATGGGTATTTTTCAAAGATTTTGAAACAAAGATATTATATAAGTGAGACAAAATATACAATGAATGAATCTCTGCTCTGTATGCTTATCATATAAGCCACCCTACCTGTAGCCAAATATGTAATGAGATTGGTGTTGTCTTTTAACCCATTCCATATTTTGTGGGTTTAAAGTAATCCTAACTGATTTACAATTTGTGATACTACTTAAAGTAATCCTAACTGATTTACAATTTGTGATACTACTTAAAGTAATCCTAACCGATTTACAATTTGTGATACTACTTAAAGTAATCCTAACTGATTTACGATTTGTGATATTACTTAAAGTAATCCTAACTGATTTACTATTTGTGATATTACAAAGGAGGTTTCTAAAGTTGGACCAGTGAGTGTGAAGGATACAATAGGCTCCGCCCCCTTCTACAGCGCCATTTGTTGATATTGCACAGATGGAGAGGATGGTAAGGTACAAGATGAGGTACGCGAGCACGAACTGTACCAACGTCTGGATAAGTCCCGCCTGGCCAACCACAAAGCCTGAAATCACACAGAGACATTGGTGAGTAACAATTCAACCAAGACATGCTCAACACACATTATAGATCAAATCTGGCTGGCACGTGACTCCAGGGTCCTGTCATGTGACTCCAGGGTCCTGTCATGTGACTCCAGGGTCCTGTCATGTGACTCCAGGGTCCTGTCATGTGGCTCCATGGTCCAGTCATGTGACTCCAGGGTCCTGTCATGTGACTTCATGGTCCAGTCACATGACTCCATTGTCCTGTCACATGACTCCATGGTCCAGTCACATGACTCCATGGTCTTGTCACATGACTACAAGGTCTTGTCACATGACTCCAAGTTCCTTTCATGCACGTACATGTTCATTTAGTGACACAGTAACCTTTACTAGTGAACACAAAAATATTAAATTAGGCCAATTTCTGAACACAGGTCAGTCTGACCTTTACATGTTTAATGCATTCCCTTGCACTTAATAAAACCTTTGCATGCATGCACACACACACACACACACATACACACACACACACATACATAGAATAGGGGATGGTACAACTTACCAAACCTCAAGGAATAGGGGATGGTACAACTTACCAAGCCTCAAGGAATAGGGGGTGGTACAACTTACCATGCCTCAAGGAATAGGGGGTGGTACAACTTACCAAGCCTCAAGGAATAGGGGGTGGTACAACTTACCAAGCCTCAAGGAATAGGGGGTGGTACAACTTACCAAGCCTCAAGGAATAGGGGGTGGTACAACTTACCATGCCTCGAGGAATAGGGGATGGTACAACTTACCAAGCCTCAAGGAATAGGGGATGGTACAATTTACCAAGCCTCGAGGAATAGGGGATGGTACAACTAACCAAGCCTCAAGGAATAGGGGATGGTACAACTTACCAAGCCTCAAGGAATAGGGGATGGTACAATTTACCAAGCCTCAAGGAATAGGGGGTGGTACAACTTACCAAACCTTGAGGAATAGGGGGTGGTACAACTTACCAAACCTTGAGGAATAGGGGATGGTACAACTTACCAAAACTTGAGGAATAGGGGATGGTACAACTTACCAAACCTTGAGGGAAGGGGATGGTGCAACTTACCAACCCTAAAAGAGAAGGGTTGTTT
Organism: Amphiduros pacificus; assembly: GCA_949316495.1. NCBI lineage: Eukaryota > Metazoa > Annelida > Polychaeta > Phyllodocida > Hesionidae > Amphiduros > Amphiduros pacificus. The sequence continues at coordinate 30,102,807 of OX439012.1, read as the reverse complement.
CAACTTACCAACCCTCAAGAATACTACTGTGCTGAACTGGCCAAGAGCCACAGATGCGAACACTCCCCCTAGCCACCCCAGGGAGCGTGCAGTGCTGCCATCTGGTAGATCTAAGAGACATAGGCCATCATGATCCCTGAGGCTGCGACTGTCTACAGCCTCAACAGTGTTGATAGACTCTCTAACACTGCGAGTGTCTACAGCCTCGACACTGTTGACATACTCTCTTACACTGCAAGTGTCTACAGCCTCGACACTGTTCACATACTCCCTAACACTGCGAGCGTCTACAGATTCGACACTGTTGATAGACTGCCTAACATTGCTAGTGTCTATAGCCTTTGCACTGTTGATAGACTCTCTAACACTACGAGTGTCTATAGCCTCAACACTGTTGATAGACTGTCTAACACTGCGAGTGTCTACAGCCTCGACACTGTTGATAGACTCGCTCACCGAGTTCCGCAGCATTTTGTCTCAGGCTTCACAAACCAGAAACGAAACTGTCTGATCATGAATACACTTGAATTCTGACTTCTCTGACCTCAATCATGTGTTCTTTACTCAAAAACACACATGACCAGGCAATTTCTGAAAACAATTTCTCAACTGCTAAGTCACATAGAAGATAATCCTTCACTGCACTTTGTTTATCTCCATATTTTTTTTTGGTCAAATGTTCATGACCATTGTTTTATATTTCTTGTGGTCTGAGTGAGGTAAGAAGTGACAAAATTTTGAGATAATTAATTTATCCATAGTACAATAGATCCAGGCAAGTTATGTTCAATAATCAATAATATTGTCATCTTTGCACTATTTTATCAGTTAATCTATGTTCAGATAATCAAGATTATCACAAAATATTGATTGAACCTTACTAAATTGTCAGAAGTAAAACCAAAGTACTCTTAGACTTAGAATTTTCAATTTGTGAATTCTATCTGTCATTGATGTAATCAGTCAACATTATAATTACAAATCATTGTGATAACATGCAGGAACTGAATTTAATTTGGACAGTAAACATGCTGTTATCTTGATCTGTTGTAATTAACAGTGCAATACATAATATGATTACATGAAAAACATCTAATGACACTGTAACGAATGTCACTAAATCCAGCTATTTGTTCAACATTTAATATACTGTATACAGAGAAAAATTCGCGCCTAGTTATTTTCGCGCCATCGCCGTTTCCGACAGGTTCGCGCCGTTTTATTTTCGCAAATTTTGGATTTCTAAAATCTATGGATTTCACAGAATCTGCACGCGAAATCCGCTTGTTGATATCTTGTTTAGAAGCAGAGAAAATCGAGTTTGAAATCTGCTAAAATTTTATTTACAGTGAATTACAGTGAAATGATCCTAAAACATCGATTATCTCAGCTGTCAGTGGGTCAATATGGTCATGCTTGGTATCAAAATGACCGGGAGAGTCCCTTCTTCAATTTCGCTTCCATTTAATTTCGCGAATGACGTCCTGGCGCGAATTAACTCAAAAATAAAAAAGTCACGAAAATTTGTCTGTATACAGTATGTGCCCAGGAGTCATGGTAGGCTTCATATATATTTTGACCCTATAATTAACACCTGAAGAATAAGTTTGATGTTGACATTTGAAAAAAAGGTGTTTTTTTACGACCTTTTCAGCAATAATGGCCATATCAGGTCTATTTAAAGAGCCTTTTAACCAGTATAAAAGTAACACTGCCGGCATTGGAAGTAGAACCCACCGCCTCCCGTCCTCCACTAAAATAAGCAACAAAGACACCTGTAGATCCTTTGCTCTACAAAGGCATTTTGACCATATTTCCCTCTCTTTGACTGCAGATTGTTATTCGGGTCATGCACTTTTGACTCCAATCAGCAATATTTGACCTGGCCCCCTGAAAAGTTAAAATATGGTATTTGCACTTGTTACTTGGGGAAAACATTTAGGGGAGGTAGGGAGATGTTTTAATTTTGTAATATTTTAATTTTTTTGACAAGCCAATTACCCAACAGTTTTAATGTGATATTTTGGGGAGTGGGGGGGGGGGTATAGGTAGGGAAAAGTGCAAATCTGACATTTTGGGGGCCCAAGGCTAGCTGGATTTAAATACTGCCGACAATATTTAGGTTGGTGCAGCATCACGTGTGACTGCTTTCAATCAACAAATAAAACAGCTTTACTGGGAACATGAACACAGCATAAATGTTTATCTACAGGAAAAAAATGTTTGCATTAAAAAAAAACATGTCCTTTCCCTTTTTATATCCTATTTATATCCTTAACATAATTGTAGTACTAGTACTAGTTTCAATGATTTAGATTAGCTGTGGGCTCAACCTGATTTTATGCACATATATAGAACCAGGACCTGCTTCACCCTTGACAATCCTTGTCCAACCCCAAAGTAGGACAATCAAGGAGCTCTCATTTAAACGGGTTTGATTTGGTGGTTTAAACGGGTTCAACTCTGTTTATGCAGAGAGCGACTGATGTCATGATTGTTGAAGATTGCTCTGACTGGGTCACCTAAATATACAACAGGAAACCCCTGAAAGTTATGATGAAATTTCAGTTGCTGCCCAGATGTATGGTCGGAATTCTGGCATGAGTGAAGGAGACAACAAAACATGCATCCTGAAACTCCTAAATGACCTGGAAAAACATCCTTGTATTTGAACCAAACCAATTTCATAATGTACAGAGTTGTCCAACAACCCTACCAACATGCCTTCATACTCTCACGAGTGAAGGAGACCATATTGATTTCCCAACTTGACTGTTTTTTACTCGTCACATGACGCCACTGGCTGTGTGGAGCATCACCTTTCTCCTCTCCTGTCATGTGAGGCATTTGTTCAGATCAGCGTTATAAAAATCACGGGAGAGAGATACCCATTGTTCTTGTTCTGATATAACTAAATATTAGTACGGCTACGTGTGTGTATGTGTGTGTGTGTGTGTGTGTTTGTGTGTGTGTGTGTGTATGTATATCTATATATAGAAATGTAGGACCTAGATATAGGACTGAATATGGGCCCAATATTAATTCTTCAATTAGATTATTTGGTTAGTAAATAGCTTGTTTTTCGTTGATATTTGCCATGGCACCTTTGGCAGGTCATGACTGTGATCCGCTGGAGCTTAAAATGTTATGTTCACCTGAGGTCACTTCTCTATTCTCCATACATTTGCTAATGAAGCGGATTTATGAAGTGTGGAGTGCAGGGCTTCACATTAAGGGATTTAATTTAAGGCCAAAATGGCCAACACATTCTCAGATCAGCTGGACTTCTTCTCAAATCTCTTGTCTAATAGCATAGAAATAAAAAGAGACAAGAGAAATAAAAGAAAATACTTTAAATGTAATTTTTAAAAAACTTTTCAATACTGGCCCAGAGGTTCCCAAAACCCTTTATGTCCAGGTAAAATACTGAATCCCTACATTTTGGCTTTGATTCAATTTAAAGCCATGAATTGTTTTGTTCTGTTTACAGTGTATTTCCCCATGACACCATCAAGAGGTGACTGAGATTCAATTCAACTCAATCCTGAGCTTTTCTCTATGTATTTCATGTAATGAAATATATAGTTAATATATACGGTTTCTAAGGACGGCCATTATCTAGCGATATTATGCCTCAGTCACATTTGCACCGGGCGCCGGCCGGGATGTATACATCGGCCGACTTCCCCGTCTGCCGGGCGCCGGGGAGTTTATAAGCAACAATCTGAGATATGCCGTAGCTGTGGTCACATTATTAAAGGGCACCGCACGGCACGTGCAAGACTGAATGACACAGACGTCTGCAGGATATCTTAAAGACGTCTGGATCATTGACAGACGTCTGTAGGATATCCTAAAGACGTCTTTATCATTGACAGACGTCTGAAAGACATCCTAAAGACGTCTATGATATATCGCAGGGAGCCCGTGCGATCATCTGACGATGGTCTATGAACACATGAAATAAATATAATCCTATTTTCACCGCACGATGCCACCGGCAGCCCTAAGATAATCTGCCGATGTCCCTGCGGGACACTGCCGGGACCCTGCCGTGCACTTTAAGATGATATTTGCTGATAAGACATCGGGGAAACGCCGGCAACTTTTATGTGGCAGCTAAAAGTTCCCAATGGCCAGGCCGACGTCTTAAAGATGCCCAATTGTGGCCGATGATCTCCCGGTGCCCGCACGGCAATCTGAACTGCCTGCCGATTTTGTAAAAAATACCCATCGGCCGGGCATCTTTACTGAAATCGGCGCAAATGTGACTGAGGTATTAGTGGAAGTTCACAATTCTATTCAGACTGAGCTCCACATACTTGATGGGATATTTTCACAGAAGAAATATATTGTTTTGAATAATCACTGTTTTGAATAATCAGTTTTGAATAATATATATATATATCTAAATCTATTACATAATCAAATTTCTGTTTGCTCATTTGTCATCACTTTTTGTTGTTTGAGAGTCATGTGTACATAGTTCAATTGCTGGTCCCATTTTTATTTCCAGCTGAAAACTACATTCTGGAATTATTTTAAAAAACTGAATTGAAATTGTTCACCATCTCTGCAGCTATGTAGTCATTATAATAAATAACAACCAGCAACCAGCCTTCAAAATACCATGGATAAAATAGATGTGTATTTATTCCATGATAATACCCAGATGACAAAAATAAACTTTAGACTGACAATGGGGTGATTATAGTGGATATGATTGCACTCGTGTTATTGGGTTCATGAGAGTGGACTGCAAAACATGGGAGTTTTTAAATGGGTAAATCTTGGTTGATGATGATAAAACTATATGAAATTTTCAACCACAAGATAGAAATGGTTGCTGATGTCATAATACTCAATTGTTTGCAAGGGCACAGAGTTCACAGATCATAAATAACTTTCACTGATTAATCGAGTCTGACAATTTTGTTTAAGGGAGGGGGGGGGGGGGGTGAAACATTAGTACTGACCTGGTGGCCCAGAGGAGATTTTGAACCTCTATGTCAATATGGGCCAGTGATTTTTAAATTCTACTGGCCTAAATTATGTAAAATTTCTTACATTTCACTGTTTGGCATTTGTTGGCCAGTAGTTGACGACAAATTGTTCAGTGAATTTCAGGGCAGTCTAACATTTTTGGGGGCCAGTGATTAAAAACTTTAATATCAATGCCTGACAATTTTATTGATTGACAGAAAGGTCCAGGAGTAAATAACAATGAAAAAAGCTAAATCGAACATTTTTTGATGGGGTTGAATTTCCATCCCCCAGTCGATAATCTGTTTGTACCAAGGCACAGACGTGCTGTCGAAGGTGAACATAATTGCAGAGTTATTATTTGACAACATTAAATAAACAGAACTCTGGGAATTGTTGCCCACTAAATGAATCCATTTATTCTGACTTGGTGAAACAGACACTTCTCATAAATTCCAAATAATGACACACACGTATACATGTATATGAATTGAGAAAAAACTCAAATCTGTGAAACCAGAGGTACAGTATATTAGATCATTGTTTAAATACGTAATTTCTGGAATATCCGCACACCAATGTGAATGCTACCATCCCTTTTTTTAAACTGTTTATGTTGTGAGGGTCCATCCTTTCGGGGAGGGGGTTGAAGCTCAGTCAATAAATGAATTAGATCTGTTTACTTTTTGGCAAACAGGGTCATCCCTTCACCCTTTCTGTACTTGGGTTGTATTTAATGTTGGATTTGTTCATTTTGTGTTTATCAGAACAATGTGAATATATATGGTCACACAGAAACGTATTATATAAACAAGAATTTGTTTTCTTAAAATGTACTCAACTGACCCCATCCGGGGTGACCCCATCCACCGCCTCATCATGACAATAGTCAAAACAATAGTCAACAAAAAAATCACATCTTCCTATCCTCGTTCACAACTCACCTAAACGTAGAAATAGAACTGTGCTGAACATGGAGAGAGCCACGGGGCAGAAGACTCCGGGGAACATGGTCAGGTTCCTCCTGGGCCGAGCGGTGGCACTTCCCCGGGAGGATTGGGCCGACTCCGGGTCGTGGCTCATACTTCGGTCGAGGCTCCATCTTTGGAGACCGCTTGGGAGAACGGGCGCCGTGTCACTGCTACTGCCACTGTGGCCGAAGTCGATGTAATTCTCCGCGCCTATCCGCTCCTCCGAGGAATTCGCATCATCTTCTGATGATCCCAGAACGCGCACTAAAGGCGAACTTCTCGCATTATCCATTATAATTTGGCAAATTCCGTTTTACCTTCCCTCCTCTCGGTTTGTTTCTTTTCACTGACCTAGTTTCTAGTCACGCGCCTACTGACGTCATCGCCGAGGACACAGGGATATCCCTTTGAGATTGGGGCACGGATGGGATATCTCATAAAATGTTAAGATCCGGACTCCCTCATAAATATAATCAGGGGTATGATGTCACCAAAAATACACCAACAGACTGAAACAGTCTGGCGGACGTTCTGACGACTCAGTCTTCAGTCGGCATTAGACATTGCTTTTGTCCGTGGTTCAAATAAAACAAATATATCTCACATGCTGGCCTTGAAGTTTAAAATCCATCAATTTTTAAATCGTTAGCTTTGTTGCCTTAGGTTTCTTAACGAACGTGTCTGAACTTCAAAAAAATGTTTAAATAGAACTCCAATACAAATATTTCATCTCTGTTTTCAATATAAGGTCATTACATTTTTGTATTTTCTATGTTTACAAATAAGAAAAAGTTGTGCTCCACATGTAACACGGTCTTACACGGATGGGAAAAAATAACAAACAAAACAAATATTACAACAAACAAAACAATAATTACCCCCAAAAAAACCAACAAAAAACAAAAACAAGATATAAAATATACAAAATATTTCTTGATGATTCTATATCATTGCCACATGGACTGGAAAAACATAAAATATCAAAATGTTCAATTGAGCTTAGTTTACAAAATTCTTAATAAACCAGTATTTGCGCAAACAAGGAACGTTCTCTTAAATTTCAGGTGACAACCCAAATTAAACCAGATGTTCATTTCTTAAAGAAATCTAAAATGGCGATGGAAGTTCTTACTTATTACTTTCCTAGAACTTTTAAGATTTTTGATGTGGATTTTTTTTTATGTGAGTTTGTTTGTGGGTTTCACTTTTTTGGTCTTGTTATTAAAAGATTTAGCAACAAATATATGACAAAATAAAAGATACTCTTTTGTCTCTACTTACCTTGAAACTGAGAGCAATGATAATAATCATTGCTTTCAGCTTGAAAATGCTTTGGTGAGAAATGAATAAGACTATTTAAACTTTAAGCATTTTTACCAGGAGATATTCACTATAAAACCTATCACCTGAATGTTACGCATAATGATTAGTATGAGAAAAAAATACTGTTTCTTATAATATCTTGTCATTCGTGATTTGTGGCACTCTAGGAATCTAGTAAACGATAACCTCAGATGACACGCACGTCACCACATTACAAGACCGAGTGCAGGGGCGGATAAATCACTCCATCCCTGTCCTCAAGGCTGTGATTTAGCCCATGTTAACGTCACGTGATATGTAAATCACCGCATGCAAAGAACCATGATAAACCAGCTTAACAAAATGCACACTTTCCTCAAAGGCATTGTCATTCTTGGCTACATGTACACATCCGGACTTTTTGTTATGAAAATAATACATGAAATGTAACATGTTGCTCTTATATATGTAGTAAAAGTCCTCCTACGCTAAGGTCACGAGAGAAAGAGACAGACAGACTGACCTTAGGGATGGACCATTATATATTCAGAGGGCTGAGGAAAGTGGAAAAAATATCGACTTGATTGGGGACGACTTGAAAGGGGGAAAAATGAGAATGATCTTGAATGAAAAAAAACGGCAAATTTATTTTCTTCCCTAAATATATAATGGTCCCTCCTTTAGAGTAATACGTATAAGGGGAGACAGAGACAAACAGACGAGAATCAGAAAGAGCATGAAAACTCTATTACCGTGAAAGCCTAAATCGCTGGTTCTGAATTATATAACTTAATCTACCTGAAGCAGGAACAAATCTATGAAAACAAATCATTTAAAAATAAACATGTGATGTTTTTCTCTTCTGGGAATTAATTCATGCTAAAATCATAAAAGACGCTCCGAATTAACACTGAGAGACTGGCCTTGATTGACATTGACGATTTTGATTAATGGCCTGAATGAGTGAAGATATTTTCAGATTCGCTGGATTTCTTCTGTAAATTCTAATGCCCTACAATATGAAACAGTGAAATTATATGCAATAATCACTCAAACCTGGATCAGTAAATTTTTTTAAATAACCAGCCCATACTGACACGTAGGTTTCAAAACACTTCAGGGTCAGCAGGCAAGTACTAATGTTATGCCCTGTAAGGACTTTAAAGAAGAAAAAAAACAGAAAGAGAAGAATGCACATTTTTGCGATGAAGGTTTATGGGGACACCCTACCAGCATTCAGGTGTGTCGACCCCTAGTGCTTGCTGCATGGATTATTTTATGCATCTCATGACCCTATTCAGGACCAAATACTGTATACAGAGAAATTTTCGCGACCTTTTTATTTTCGCGTTAATTCGCGCCAGGACGTCATTCGCGAAATTAAATGGACGCGAAATTGAAGATGCATTACGCAATATGAGGTCGTCATGTTAAAAAGCGGGAGTGACGGGGACAAGCTCTTATTTTTGGCGCGAAAACAATTGGAGTCTATCAACACGCATTGAAATATTAATATATTGCGCAATGATGGATCCCTGGCTTCTCCTCGTGTTGCGGACATGAATTACCGCGACGTCACGTACATGATATTTACGTTTTACTTCATGGATAAATTCTCGACCTGCGAAGCATAATTTGTGATAATATTGGGTAAATACCTTTATTTATCATTTAAAACGCAATTAAGATCGATCCACGTGTGAAAGCATTTCTGTCAACAGGGAAGACACGACTCAAAGCAGTGGAAACAAAGACGAAATGCAAAACTGTGAACGCTGATAATTGGAATCAGTGAGAACAAAGTCAAAACAAAGCATTTCGAAATAATATGTTTTAAATGATATATAAAGGTATTTACCCAATATTATCACAAATTCGCTTTGCAGGTCAAGAACAGAACAAAACCATCCATTCATTTAACATGCATTACGCAATACTAGCGTGAAAGCAAATATCGGACAGGCGGACTACTGTCTACACGTGGTTGAATATTTCTTTGTGTATTACACGCTTTGTTTTGATGCTAAGAAGTGTTTCGAATTTTTTTGTTTTGTTCTGTTCTCGACCTGCAAAGTATAATATTTGATAATATTATGTACTAGAAATCCAAAATTCGCGAAAATAAAACGGCGCGAACCTGTCTTAAACGGCGATGGCGCGAAAATAACTAGGCGCGAATTTTTCTCGGTATACAGTACCTCATTATGTGGTCATAATTTGAAGGGGAAGCACATGATAACATTATCCGTTTCAGAATAGAACTCGGCCACTAATGAGATGAGAGAAGAAACGGTGCAGATCGGTATAGAACCAATATATATATATTTTTTTTTTTTTTTTTTTTTTTTTAGCAATTTGTAAAAATGTCAAACACCCAACCTTCATTGGCAATAGGGGGCGTTATGGTATCCTATCAAGAGGTTTATAACATAGTCGCTCAGGTTGTATTCTCTAGTTTTCATTTTGATGTAGTAAGTTAATAGTTTGAGTGAATACCGTTAGAAGTTAGTTTCAGTTAGAGTGAATGCAGTTTGAAATTAGTTTCAGTTGGAGTGAATGCCGTTAGAAGTTAGTTTCAGTAAGAGTGAATGCCGTTAGAAGTTAGATTCAGTGTAATAACTGAATGAGAAGTAGCGATGTTTTGAAAGTTCTAGCTGCCATAATACAAAAATGCTCTGTTTTATATGTGATTTATGGACATCTGCCACTGTGCTGTTTTCTATGACCTCGCTGATTATAAAAAGACTATGGTTTGTGTGATTTTGCAAAAGAAATTTTCCCTGTCACTCTTCGAAAAGTGTAGGGTATTTGGTCACGGTGGCAGGCTCCTGTCTTGACCTGATATAGCTTAAATAGTGATTAAGGGGTCGTTAAACTTCAATACAAACAAGACAGCTTTACAATAAGTTTGGTACTTTCCAATAATCCAGATAAAAGATGATCCACTCTAAGACGTGAAATCCAAATCTACCATAAGAAAAGAACAAGGCACAAATATATCTCCACAACTTGAACTTGTATTGAAGGATTTCTGGCGATAATGATAATTTCACCATGATTGAGATGTTGCGGCAAGATCAAACAAAAGATCAAAGGCGCCGACTTACCCACTCGAAGGAAGGCTAGGGTGCTCAACTGCCCGAGTGAAATGGATGCGATCACCACCCACCATCCAAGAGTTCGATTGGTTTTCCTTTCCACAAAGCCTTCCCCATCAGCGCCCCCGAACCTGGACAGACTGCGGGTAAGACGGAAAAGAGGGGCCTTCTCGGTGTCTTGAAGGTTGTCAGCCACGGAGACTCCGTCCACCGCCTGTCCGGAATCCCCTGAGTGCCTCTTCTCTTTCACTCCGCGGTAGATCGCTTCTGTGCTCTCACTTAATTCCATCACTATGCTCCCAGACATCTCAGCACGGCTCTTCTAGAGTGTCTAGAGTGTCTGTCTGGCACAAAGCAGGCTCCGCCGTGCCACTGACAATGTGTGTCTGCCAGGGTTCCTCGCCTGCTTCTCTCTCTTTGGGCAGCCACCACCGATAGGGGGAATACGTCTGACGTCACAACTATCTGGGAATCCTCCAAGTTCTGTCATCCACGCATCACTAATGATAAACACACGCGAAAGACTCTAAAATGAGCCCATCAAGAACTTGGCCTCTTTGAATGACATTTAAGTGTTACGTTTTACCATGACAGTAAAACTGGCCTTTTCCCGCACTTTCATTAAATCAATTTTCTTCCCGTGATATCCAACTCACAAAAGCACAATTTTCCTTTTTCATCTTCGAATAAATAGACATACTGCATGTGTTTTATCCACGCATATACCTCAGCATCTGTGTATATATGTCGTTTATATTACTTGTTCCCAATCGCGACGCATGTCAAATGATGTGATCGCAATGAGCGCGGTATGCTTGTCACATGACCGGGGTGGTGAACGGGAGGTCATGTTTGGCACACGATGTAGTTCTATCTCTTGACATTTTATATAATGGTTATAAAGGTACACGAGAACAGAACCCACGAATGCCCTGGATTTTTTGTTATGGCTGTGCCTTTTAAAGGTCACAAAGTAGGCCAGGGGGATGCGCTTATATGCTTTATAAGGCTCGACACTAATAACTGTCCATATATATATTTGGACGAGCACAGTCTATTATTGTAAGGCAGTAAACTGGTGCCGCCACCTTTGTATTCAATGTTCTTGACACACGGCGGAGGACCAGTCCACGTAAGGCGGTAGTAGCAGATCGAAATCGACCAGCTCCTCCTAAAAAAAAAAAAATAAAAAAAATAAAAAAAAAATATAAAAAAATATATTAAAAAAATAAACCAAATCCACTGGTCATATGATTTTATTTGATAAAATGCATATATGTTATTTTAAGATATGTTACAATAACAATTTGTGTACTACCCTCCATAACAGGACTTCTCTCTCATATGAATAGCAAATGAATGCTACCTATGTAATGCAGAGTACTTGTTTACAATAATAACTGAAATACGCCAACTAAAACCCCCAATCTATACAGGTCTATGGCGTGTTCAGAAGTTTTTATGTTCATGGATAAATCATATTTAAGATATTTAGACAGAATAAAGATACATTTCTCAATGCACAAGAATCTTATTTCGATAATTTGGTTTTTCTCTTTTAAAAATGTTTTCTTTAAATTTGTTACTAAAAACACCCAAATAAAACATTTGACACGATGATATATAGCGCTATTTTCCACATTCGCTTTGTATTTATGGATAAATTATATTTCAGATATTTTATAACAAAACATACCGAGTCGGGAAGCTGGGTGAGCGGATTCAGTGAGTTGGTGATTGCGGACGGATACCCTGAGCCGAAGGCGAAGGGTATCCGTCCGCCATCACCAACGAACTGAATCCGCGGTCACAGCTGACCGACGAGTGTATGTTTTGTTTTTATACCTCAGACAACTACTGTATTTTTAAAAAATGAAACATGAAACAAGATATTTATCGTTACAAACATTTGTAAACAAAGCGCACCTCATTTGACCCCGTCACGTGACCCGAAAATGGCGCGTACAGCCATAGACTGGTTGCCGCCATCTGTGTATAAACACGATGTTCTTGACACTCGATGGGGGACCAGTCTAAAGATGGCCGACGCAAACTAATCAATATTTTACAAATAATCGGCATGCGCGTATTCATTCGAAATCGCATCAATACGCGCATCACTGAGGTATAAATAAAGTTACATCTCTCAATGGACAATAATCTTATTTTGATTAAAATGTTTTTATAAATAATATTTGTTACTCAATACACCCAAATAAACCATTTGACATTATAATATATAGCCCAAGTTTCCACATTCGCTTTGCTTTAAGCGATCAGTGACAAAATCAGACAAATAAACACTGATGTTGTCAGAATTGTTAAAGATCCCGTGAGAGAATAAAGAGCGAGTTGTGACAATGTTTGATCAAATGACATTAAATACATTTGTGTACAGTAAAGTAAGAAAGTAAACATGGAAGCAAGCTGGTCTACTTACAGATTCGTTAAGCAGCGTGTTAAGGACTTTAAATAAACGAGTATACCCAGAAGCTGAATACAGGAGAGAATGGGGCACATATGGGGAAAATATCCTCTCCAAACCGACCCAAAAGGGTTGATAAATCAGTGGCGTAGCCAGGGGGGGGGGGGGGGGGATGGGAAGTCCTGTTATGGAGGGTAGTACACAAATTGTTATTGTAACATATCTAGTACTTTGGGGCTGCAAAGGAGGAAGGGGGCTGATAATGACTAGGTTGTCCAACATATCCAGATTTCAGCCCCCCCTTCAGAAAATCCTGGCTACATCACTGTAAATGGCACTTAAAACTTTCATTAATTTAGATTTTCAAGCACTTTTTCCTTCCACAAATGCATATACCCCAAATTTGATGACCAAATGTTATTACCTATACGTATATACGTCTGTGCAATTTGAAATGAGATGAGTCTTCTTCTAAAATCCAAATCATCCATTGAATACGTTTGTCAACACTTTTTGTTAAGCTGACCAGTGATGTTTAGCAAACAATTACCCAGTAAATTGTTGCTTACAATGGGACACCTTCGGATTGGGACGCTAGAGTGATTTAGCTCACAGAGGCCTGTTTGTCCATCAGGATTTATCTATTAGTGCAGGCCTACTACCCACCTTTACGGATCACAACAGTGACCTTATGGGTACATCGTCGCACTTAGTACTTTCTGTAAAACACAATAATCATATGGCAGGTGTATTTTGCTTGATTTCAGGGAGATAGATTGTTTGTATCACAGTTGCATTTTGACTATATATCTTTTCTAAATTCCCCGAAACCTCCATAATTTTAGGAAAGCTTTCACTTTAACAGTATCTGTCTAGATCCGTCTACTTATTACTGAACCCATTAAAGTTTTCTTTTATCAGATTGTTTATATATTCCCTCACGATGGTGTAGATAGATTTGATCTGTTCAAAGTTGCCATAAATGAAACTTAACTTACACTTATAAAAAACAGTAAAACTTCTTATTTGTGTAAAACTAAATGAAAAAAAAACCCACAAAAAAAAAAAAAAAAAACCACTCATTTTGCTTTATATATTTTAATTTTGGTTATTTTCATAATTTCAATATAGTGTGGTGACTTTAAACCAAACAAAGGGAGTGAAGTCAGATACAACACAACATGTGTTTTATGTGTCGTAGCCGAGGGAGAAACACTTAATGCCTAACGTTAATAATCAACTGTATATGCAACCGTTTATTTCATATTATATTTATTACATTCCTCACTAAGAAATCACCAACACTGCCAACAAAGGGCAAATAGAATTGGTCTCTTTAAAGATAGGGACTTGCAGGAACACGTCCTGAGTGCAAACATGAAGTGGCAGGGCTCTCACAGGGGTCTCTGGCATGGTGAAAGTGGCCGGATCTGTTGTATAATTCTGGACATGTTTTGTGCAAACATTGACACTCTCTTTATTGGCTGGGTTCGCTGATTAAAGTGATAAAATTGGGGGAGAGAAACATGGGCATTTCTTTGAAAAAATGAAAGGATAAATCACAACAATATTGCAAAAATATGTGCTCGCCCAAAACTATTTTCAGTTATTAGGAAGTGTCAAGATATTTAGATATATTTGGTTGAAAAGATTTTGAAATCAAACAATGGTAAGTTTCTACCCCTGACTAAAATGAACCCTTCCACTATACCACGATCTGGGAGAACACTCTTATATGGTAGTAACGAGATCATATATCAGACTGGATTAACAGAGATGTTATCACCTTGATATATGCAGTTATTGTCCCACTTAGGGTAACGGATTAGGATTATCGCAAGACACTTTTAACTATTCACGAATAGAGCTTATTTTGGAGGATAATCACTTATAGGTGAGAAATGTCTGAAAGAGCTCGGGAATCGGAAGAGGATTACGGTGAGGAGGAGATGTATGAAGGTGAAGAAGAGGATGGACAAGAAGAGGATCTTGATGAGGAGGAGTTAGATGATGAAGAAGGCTCACAGCAAATAGAAGCAGAGGAAGAGGAGGGGGAAGAAGATGAGGTATTAAAGTACATCATTTTAATAGCATATTAAATTAACCCACCTGTAGAGTTTAATAACCACGATCTAAATTACACCCCTGACCCCTTGACTTGTTGACCCCAATGAACACGTAAACACTCAATATTTTTATTACTGAGAAATGGTTTGGTTGATTTATTTCGCTTACCTCACTCTTATTCTCACTCTGTCTCTATGGAAGGATCATTCTCACTCTGTCTCTATGGGAGGATCATTCTCACACTGTCTTTATGGAAGGATCACTCCCACTCTGTCTCTATGGGAGGATCATTTCCACTCTGTCTCTATGGGGGGATCATTCCCACTCTGTCTCTATGGAAGGATCATACTCACTCTGTCTCTATGGGAGGATCATTCCGACTCTGTCTCTATGGGAGGATCATTCTCACTCTGTCTCTATGGGAGGATCATTCTCACTCTGTCTCTATGGAAGGATCATTCTCACTCTGTCTCTATGGAAGGATCACTCCCACTCTGTCTCTATGGGAGGATCATTTCCACTCTGTCTCTATGGGGGGATCATTCCCACTCTGTCTCTATGAAAGGATCATTCTCACTCTGTCTCTATGGGAGGATCATTCCGACTCTGTCTCTATGGGAGGATCATACTCACTCTGTCTCTATGGGAGGATCATTCCGACTCTGTCTCTATGGGAGGATCATTCCGACTCTGTCTCTATGGGAGGATCATTCTCACTCTGTCTCTATGGAAGGATCATTCTCACTCTGTCTCTATGGACGGATCATTCCCACTCTCTCTCTATGGAAGGATCATTCTCACTCTGTCTCTGTGGGAGGATCATTCTCACTCTGTCTCTATGGAAGGATCATTCCCACTCTGTCTCTATGGACGGATCATTCCCACTCTGTCTCTATGGGAGGATCATTCCCACTCTGTCTCTATGGGAGGATCATTCTCACTCTGTCTCTATGGAAGGATCATTCCCACTCTGTCTCTATGGACGGATCATTCCCACTCTGTCTCTATGGAAGGATCATTCTCACTCTGTCTCTATGAAAGGATCATTCCCACTCTGTCTCTATGGGAGGATCATTCTCACTCTGTCTCTATGGAAGGATCATTCCCACTCTGTCTCTATAGGAGTATCATTCCCACTCTGTCTCTATGGGAGGATCATTCTCACTCTGTCTCTATGGGAGGATCATTCTCACTCTGTCTCTATGGGAGGATCATTCCGACTCTGTCTCTATGGGAGGATCATTCCGACTCTGTCTCTATGGGAGGATCATTCCCACTCTGTCTCTATGGAAGGATCATTCTCACTCTGTCTCTACAGGAGTATCATTCCCATGCTGCTTCTATGGGAGGATCATTCTCACTCTGTCTCTACAGGAGTATCATTCCCATGCTGCTTCTATGGGAGGATCATTCTCACTCTGTCTCTATGGGAGGATCACTCCCACTCTGTCTCTATGGGAGGATCATTCTCACTCTGTCTCTATGGAAGGATCATTCTCACTCTATCTCTATGGGAGGATCATTCTCACTCTGTCTCTATGGAAGGATCATTCTCACTCTGTCTCTATGAAAGGATCATTCCCACTCTGTCTCTATGGGAGGATCATTCTCACTCTGTCTCTATGGAAGGATCATTCCCACTCTGTCTCTATAGGAGTATCATTCCCACTCTGTCTCTATGGGAGGATCATTCTCACTCTGTCTCTATGGGAGGATCATTCTCACTCTGTCTCTATGGGAGGATCATTCCGACTCTGTCTCTATGGGAGGATCATTCCGACTCTGTCTCTATGGGAGGATCATTCCCACTCTGTCTCTATGGAAGGATCATTCTCACTCTGTCTCTACAGGAGTGTCATTCCCATGCTGCTTCTATGGGAGGATCATTCTCACTCTGTCTCTACAGGAGTATCATTCCCATGTTGCTTCTATGGGAGGATCATTCTCACTCTGTCTCTATGGGAGGATCATTCTTACTCTGTCTCTATGGGAGGATCATTCTCACTCTGTCTCTATGGAAGGATCATTCTCACTCTGTCTCTATGGAAGGATCATTCTCACTCTGTCTCTATGGAAGGATCATTCTCACTCTGTCTCTATGCAAGGATCATTCTCACTCTGTCTCTACGGGAGTATCATTCCCATGCTGCTTCTATGGGAGGATCATTCCCATGCTGCTTCTATGGGAGGATCATTCCCATGCTGCTTCTATGGGAGGATCATTCCCATGCTGCTTCTATGGGAGGATCATTCCCATGCTGCTTCTATGGGAGGATCATTCTCATTCCTATCAGGTTGGATCATTTGCACTCTTCCCCGTAAGTATATCATGGCTCTAAATATATTACCAAACAAATCACAAATTGAAATTCAGATGACATTTTAGCAGATTACTACATGTGCATGCCATAATAAAGCTGATATATGAAGTCTTAACAAAAGTAAACAGAAACCTTAAAAATCAACTTCATTTTGCTCATTTCGTAGATTATGTGATTTTCTTCCTATTAGAGTGATTTTGAAATGAATTAAGATGATTTGTGAAAGTCCAGTGCAATGCAATAGTTCCAAATGTTTTACCATAGGTCTGAATATGTGCATTTACCTTCACTCATGGCAAGATTGCTCACTCAACATTTTGCAATCACACATAAGATGTTTTCAGAGATTATCTCCCAAGTAATATTTATATAATCTCAATGTCATTATTAATTTTCTAATAAAATCTTCCTTCAGAAAGTTCCGCCCAAACCATTGACTGAGGAAATAATGAGAGATGCACTATCTATGCTGGCAAGAACTGGACCTGGCCTGTCCCACGCATACTGCAGACTGGACCTAAGATCAAAGTGAGTTTATATAAAGACTGGACCTGAGATCAAAGTGAGTTTAAAAAAGATTGGACCTAAGATCAAAGTGAGTTTATATAAAGAATGGACCTGAGATCAAAGCGAGTTTAAAGAAGACTGGACCTAAGATCAAAGTGAGTTTATATTAAGACTGGACCTAAGATCAAAGTGAGTTTATATAAAGACTGGACCTAAGATTAAAATGTTTTATCAATAGCCTGGATATAAGATCAAATGTGTTCACATTTAGGTTTGTCCAAAATGTGTTTTCACATAGACTGGACATAAGGTCAAAGTGTGTTTACATATAGACTGGAGATTAAGTCAAGTGAGCTCACATATTGACTTGAACTGAGATCAACGTAAAGACAATTTAGATGAGAGCTTGATTATGTCTCTAACCCTTTTGATATGTAAAGAATTAGGTATGTTCACATGACCATTACTTGTATAATCATCAAGTGAAACATGACGATTATACAAGTAATGAACGAGTGGCTATATCTTATCTGTTTTAAATTATGGACTCACAAAGCACTGAAATTGATTTTATTTCATATTTTGAGGTTTAGTGAATTGATATCAGTGTGTGAATGTATTTTTCAGGCCTATCATATCATATAATCATTTTCAATTTCTATAAATTTCAAAATCATTTTTTTAAACAGTGAACAGACAAAGCCATTTACTTTATATCACACTTTGGATAAAAAATGAATGAGCCTTGATTTCACTTCTGACAATCATGTTCTGGTTGGATAAAAAAATAATCATTACAAGCAGTATCAAAACTGAAATATATATAATACTTATCCGTATTGTCAGGTAAGCTTAGCAATTCACAAGTCTTTAAAAAATAGTTTTGAGTTTATTTATTTCATAACTAAACCAAACAAGAATTACTATTATGAATCATGCAGTCATGATATTTCTGTTGCAAAGTTGCAATGTATTGTGTTACAGTTTTTCATTAAATTTATTTAATTTATGATTTTAGAAATTATAGATTTTGAACTACTGGCCTCCAGATTTTGAGCCCTAAAACTAAAATTAAAAGTTCCCAATTACACTTGCAAATTAACAATTGGTAGACCCTGTAATGTAATGAGTAGAATATATAAAAATTTCGACCTAAAAACATTCATGCAACAAAGTTCTGTAACCCATCATATCCACATCTATACCAGAATGAGTGTTGTTAAGGATCGATGAATAGCCATGAAATCAATTATATGTTTGTATTGAAATGTGGATATGGATCTAGGCAATATGTTGAGTGAGCAATTTCTCTGTGAAGGTATAAAATGAGATGAAATGAACCATGCTGTACCATAAACACTCTATCCATTTTAATTACCCCACATGAACCTCTTTAAAATCATTACATTACAGGGTCAACTGGTTTAGATAAAATTGTATTCAAAGAGGGTGTTTAAAAAACACAGGTAAATTCAATATTTTAAATTATTGCAAAAAAATAAAATAACATAAATATTACACATAGGTACTAAATCTGTTGGGATTGGTAGTCATGTGTTTTGAATAATGTATTTTTTTTAACCTTTGCAGGGAACTGACAGATATATCCTTGGCTCGAAGATTTATACATATAAGATATGCAAATATATCTCAAAACTTTGTAAAAGATATAAGCCCTCTTGGATCCATGTCCAACCTTCTCACCCTAAAGGTATTCACATTATGAGTGTTTAAAATCTTACCTGGACGGTATTTACATTTCATGAAATCGTCTTATATTCTCACTGCAAATTAATCAGACAATTATGAAGTGCATAAAAGGCACTTAAAAAAGTGGGCCTAAAATCATATTAAATTCCAGTTAGAATTTTATGCTCTTCCTTATGAAAACTTTAGATTTTAAGTTTCTGAAAAATTTAAAACTCTCATATTTTAATGAAGAACCAATATGCTAATCAGGTCATGTGACCAGACTAAAAATACATTTTTCATAATTGAAATCTTTTGAGCTCTCCATAGATGTATCAAACACGCTGATTGGACATGTACTTTTGAAACTGTGATCAAAAACTCTCCAAAACTGAAGAGTTCAAAAACCAAAAGTATGGAGAGCTGTGCCTGTGTGTGAAATATATACATAAATGGATTGCTGAACATACATACGAATTACTGTTACAGGCAGACCACAACAAGCTGACCAGTGCACGTCTTGATGAGTTGCCATATCTGCAGACTATCAGTTGTAGTGATAACCAGATTAAGACTCTGGAAGGAATCTCACATCCCATGCTGGAGAAACTCTCACTGGCATGTAGGTACCAATGACACATGTGCAGCTAGACACAGGTTGTGGGTTTGATTCCCAGCCAATTCGTGTTTAAATACATGTTATAATTTCTTAGATATGCTGAGGCCTGTACCAGAAGGGTTAACCTGTTGTCCTTTAAATCTGTGATTGGGTGTGCTTTTAAGGCAATCACGCATGACTTGACAATTAAGTGAGGCAGCACTAAATCTGCTACAAGTAGGTTTTGTCAAGATATGACTGAAATAATGGTGACGAAAACCACAAAACACACACATAAGTCATTTCTTGTAAGTCTTGTTAAAAAAACACAACAGAACACCTATTTCAGTCAATTAACATTTCTAACGTAATCCTCAGATTTATCTCATCAGAAATATAGCTGTCAACACTTGAAATCAGCACCTGATAACTGGTGAACAAAGGCTGTGCGCGTAATTAATATAATCATATCTTTTGAGATAATGAAAAGGAAATATCTTCTGAAATTATTTATTATAACTCTGGTATTTGTGTTCTATGCATAGAAAGAAACAATAGATTTTGGTGTTACCCTTTCTGGAGAATTGATGTAAAGTATAGTTAAGTTATCAAAATGTATATGGGCAATGATCTGTAAAGGGAAATTATAAAACTGTTAAAATTATTAAAAAGACATCTCATAAATTCATTGGAATTTATATACTTTCTTTTTAGATAATCAGATTGCTCGTCTGAGTGGGTTAGATCCTGGTCGGTTAAATCGTCTCACAACTCTCGATCTTAGGGGAAATAAACTGGAATCTACCATGGCTGATTATCCCCCAAATATAAGAGAACTATATCTGGTAAGTCCAAATAATACAGATATCCTGTCATTATACAGAGCTTTAGCTGGTAAATCTAGACACTAGATATCCTGTCATTATACAGATTTGTATCTGGTAGATCTAGACAATATATATCTCCTGTCATTATACAGAGCTTTAGCTGGTAAATCTAGACACTAGATATCCTATCATTATACAGAGCTTTAGCTGGTCAATCTAGACAATATAGATCTCCTGTCATTATACAGAGCTTTAGCTGGTAAATCTAGACACTATAGATCTCCTGTCATTATACAGAGCTTTAGCTGGTAAATCTAGATAATACAGATCTCCTGTCATTATACAGATCTTTAGCTGGTAAATATAGACACTAGATATCCTGTCATTATACAGAGCTTTAGCTGGTAAATATCGACACTAGATATCCTGTCATTATACAGGTTTATATTTGGTAGATCTAGACAATATAGATCTCCTGTCATTATACAGAGCTTTAGCTGGTAAATCTAGACACTAGAGCTATCCTGTCATTTTGCAGAGCTCTATATCTGTTGAGTCTAGACAGTAAAGATATCCTGTCATTTTGGAGAGCTCTATATCTGTTGAGTCTAGACAGTAAAGATATCCTGTCATTATGCATAACTCTAAATCTGTTAATTCTAGACTGGTAGATTAGGCTGGCAGATTACATTTAGAACCATCCGGATATGATTTGGGTCCACAAAAGCTTGGTCATCCCCAATGAAAGAACCTCATATATTTGATAGCAATAACCATTATTATTGCCTATCACATTCAAAGTAGAAATATTGTCAAACATCATTTTCAGGTTTAAATATTGTTAATTTGCCTTATATATAGAAATTAAGTTGTCTAACTTCAGCCGGGCAACATCATCACCTCAGTAGAAGGTCTGGAACGTCTACGGTCTCTAACAGTGCTTCACCTCAGGGATAATCAAATATCCAATTTGGATGGGTTTGCAGAGTCCATGGAATCCCTTCAATATATTAATCTTAGGTATTTTCTAATATATTTACCATTGATTGCTCACTATTCCTGATAAATTGTATTCACGATTGAAGCTCTATCATTTTATCCATAATATATTTTTCTCACAATGCAGGGGTAACGTTATAGAGGATATATCAGAGGTGAAAAAGTTAAAATGTCTTCCCAAGTTAAGAGCTTTAGTTCTTATTGGTGAGTAAATATATATTATATATCATTATATTATAAATAACTATATATATATATATATATATATATATATATATATTTCCATGTCAAATTTATTAAAACAGTGCCATGTTGAAAGACATTGACAACAAAATCCGTCCTAATCTTGGTTCTCTCAACGTCTTAAGACATCGTTAGTTTGTGTGCTCACGGCAGTCTATTAATGGTATTTAATGAAAAAAATACCAAACCCACAAATGTCAGAATACATGCAATTTCGTATAATTCAAACAATTTTGTTTGGAAGAATAAGAATACCTTTCACACTTTTTATGCATGAAAATACTTCACGAGTGTGTAAATTTTTTCGTTTTGAACACAACGCTATTATTTCTTTTACAAAAAAAAAATTCTTGTTATTCTGCAGTTTTAAGGGAGATACAATATTTTTGTTTTAGTAAACCTCCATATAACAAAATCATAGTGTCTCGAGCTTGAGTTCAAATGAGCAATGATAGCTGTATCCAGAGGACAAGTTAAACAAAGCTTCACTGACTGAAAGCCAGAACCAAACCCTTTATTTTATACTTCACTCCTTTTTAGTCAGATTCTGTATTATATGGACCTTCGCCCTATTACAGTAACAAGCTTGATGCACAGTCAAGAAATTAGGCAATAAATGTGATGTACTACAGAAGGCCATGGACGGGCCATAAATGATGCTATTTTAAGAAGCTTAACTTAAATAATAGGTCAGGTTTAAGATAAATTTGGAAAAATAACAAGATATTTCATAATACTATTATTTACAGAGTGTTGTTTACAATATGTGCTCAAGAAATTAAATAAATGTCTGTCACCAGGATTCTTCGCAACGCGAAAAGTGGGGGTCATTAAATTGAGCTGCGTGCGTGCGTGCCTACGTGCGTGCGTGCCTGCGTGGTTCCGAGGTGAAGTACTTGCGTGCACGATACAGACACAACCGTTTTACATTTACCTTATATATTGCACACATGCACTCCTGCAATGAAAATCCTAAAAAAAAAAGAATTATCAACACATTATATGGAACGAGTGGGAAAAAAACTAGCACAGGTCAATTTAAAGGTCACCAAATTTGGTATGATGGTTGAGGGGTGTCCAAAGATGTTAGCCATAAAACATCTGAATAATGACCTATGAATGGCGAATAAGTAATAAACTTCACACACTTCTAATTTTGTGGATAAATGCTTTATAAATGGAACAGATACAGATTTGCAATCGAAGAAGAAGCAATTTTAGGAATGAAAAGAGTGATGTATCATTCAAGCCTACAAAAGAATACGGAATTGACATTGTGAACCTAGTTTATAAACCCGGCAGTTGACTGAATTGCCTTACGTTTTAGGGGAAATTAAAGCATTTGTATTGAGCTCTGTATAAATTGGTCATATAATGTATGGAATTGTCCACATTTGGAGTCGAAAAATAAAATGTATGTCTCCATAATCCATAAAAGGAAAAATATGAGAATTTTCAATGATGGCACATGTATTTCTAGGTCTAAAAGCAGTCTATGATGAGTCGATATTGATGTCAAAATTATCAAAAAGTTGAATAATATCATTTTCCTCACGTTATCGGCTCACGTGGAGAATGGAGTAATCATAGCATCCATTCCCTAAATAACTAGCCCTTTCCTAAGGATATTTTATTAGCATTTTAAACATTTTGAGCAGCTTAGGGATCTAAAATAAACAAAAGGCAAATTCACTGCAAGAGGGGGGTTACTCTCATGATTTTAACCCGCGGAGGCTGGGATGGAACTGAATACCCCAGAGCCTGATTTAGGGAAATATTCTATCATTATTGGTACCCTGATTTAGGACTAGCTGAAATTTGGTACCCCGATTTAGGACTAGCTGAATTTTTGATACCCTGATTTAGGGATGATGCAGAAGGAGGAGATTTGGAAAAGGGGATTGTGATCCCTGTTTTAGGGAGAAATTTGTAAAACAGTACCCTGTTTTAGGGAAAATGATAAAATATCTTGACCCGTCTTAGGGAAAATATCAGCGAAAAGGACCCTATTTAGCCCAGCTTCCCCGGTAAGGCTGACTATGAGAGTAGCCCCCCCCCCCCCCGGGATTACATATAATAAAAAGAGGGCATTTTCAATTCTAACAGGATTACGTAAGCAATTCATATACTCTCTTATATAATAACACAGATCATAAACAGAAGGCATTGTTATAACTGACATTCTATTGCTCATATTTTTATTACCACACCTAGCAGAATGTATAGATATTGAATTATGGTTTGCCAAAAGATGTATTAACTTCCTTAAAATGGCAATGAAGTCAGAAAATGATGTTGTACGAACGATCACTAATATGGGATTTAATGGACTACACTCTGTTATGGGGGGCAATATGAGAGCCATGATGTCTAGATTTAACATGGAAGTATGCAATGTGTATAAAACATGGAATGCAAGATGTAAGAATGATACTGAAAGTATACGATTGTGTGAACAAATTAGAGTTATGTGAGTGGAGGGATAAGTGTAACGACACATTCCTAAGCAGAGAGGAGGAAAACTGTCATTGACTTTTTATGTACTTTTTTTGGTGCTATTTATGTTTTAAAAGTGCCATATCCTATGAGCGAATAAAGAATTACATACATACATACTGTCTTGAGAAGCACAAAAAAAATTAAAAAATGAACTGTGAACTAGGAAATAACTTCCCGCACGTTTGAGAACCACAGATCATCAGATGGCATTGTGATACCTATAAAAAATTGTAATAATCACACTGACGGCATTTTACCAGCTATCAATTATAAGCTTTTCCTAATTGATCTGACATTTGTATTTCTGTTGCTGTTTCAGAGAACCCAATTACAGATGAGGACAATTACCGCTTGGAAGTGTTGATGGCGTTTGACCTTCTGATGACCTTGGAGAGGTTGGATAAGGAATCTTTTATAGAAGAGGATTTGGAGGAGGCAACAGAGCTGTATGAACAGAGGAAAGAGGAGGTTAGTGCCTAATATATAAATGGTGAAGTACAGCATAATCTTAACACCTTTCAAGTCTTTTTTCATATATTTTGAGGATAGGAACATGACCCTGGTGTTTATTTGTGGGTGGGGGATATGATCCTGAAATTTAGCACAGACTTATTTTGAGGATATGATGCTAAATCCTAAGCAAAATATTGGAACAAGACATGTCAGCACAGTCTGAGTGATATAAATGATGATATAAATGATTCATAGACACTCCTGAAGGCTAGGCTAAGACTCTCAATGGCTATAATAACTATAACTATAAATTTAGCATGATCTCCAAAAGTGTAAGTTTGCCTAACAGTTGCCCACAGAAATCAGGCTGAATCTGAAATTAGCAAAAAGTCAGACTTGAGCCTTCCAAGTATTGGACGCTTGGCATGGTCTCAGGATTTTAGCATTCCCGTCAAGGT
This sequence comes from Amphiduros pacificus, assembly GCA_949316495.1. NCBI lineage: Eukaryota > Metazoa > Annelida > Polychaeta > Phyllodocida > Hesionidae > Amphiduros > Amphiduros pacificus. Next base: position 30,077,367 of record OX439012.1, on the reverse strand, counting down.
GGCATAGAAACTGTAAAATGATTTGAATTTACTGGGCGGTTTCAGGAGGCAGCTGCAGCCGTAGCAGCAGAGGCAGAGGAGGAGGAAGAAAATAGAACATCCCGGGAACCCACCAACAGCTCTCTATAGAAGAGAGAACATCCCGAGAACCCACCAACAGCTCTCTATAGAAAAGGGAACATCCCGAGGACCCACAAACAGCTCTCTATAGAAGTGAGAACATCCCGAGGACCCACCAACAGCTCTCTATAGAAGTGAGAACATCCCGAGGACCCACCAACAGCTCTCTATAGAAGAGAGAACATCCCGATAACCCACCAACAGCTCTCTATAGAAGAGAAAACATCCCGAGAACCCACCAACAGCTCTCTATAGAAGAGAGAACATCCCGAGAGCCCACCAACAGCTCTCTATAGAAGAGAGAACATCCCGAGAGGCCACCAACAGCTCTCTATAGAAGAGAGAACATCCTGAGAGCCCACCAACAGCTCTCTATAGAAGAGGGAACATCCCGAGGACCCACCAACAGCTCTCTATAGAAGAGAGAACATCCCGAGAGCCCACCAACAGCTCTCTATAGAAGAGAGAACATCCTGAGAGCCCACCAACAGCTCTCTATAGAAGAGGGAACATCCTGAGAGCCCACCAACAGCTCTCTATAGAAGAGGGAACATCCCGAGAGCCAACAGCTCTCTATAGAAGAGAGAACATCCAGAGAACCCACCAACAACTCTCTGTAGAAGAGAGAACATCCCGAGAACCCACCAACAGCTCTCTATAGAAGAGAGAACATCCCGAGAACCCACCAACAACTCTCTGTAGAAGAGAGAACATCCCGAGAACCCACCAACAGCTCTCTATAGAAGAGAGAACATCCCGAGATCCCACCAACAGCTCTCTATAGAAGAGAGAACATCCCGAGAGCCCACCAACAGCTCTCTATAGAAGAGAGAACATCCCGAGAGCCAACAGCTCTCTATAGAAGAGAGAACATCCAGAGAACCCACCAACAACTCTCTGTAGAAGAGAGAACATCCCGAGAACCCACCAACAGCTCTCTATAGAAGAGAGAACATCCCGAGATCCCACCAACAGCTCTCTATAGAAGAGAGAACATCCCGAGAACCCACAAACAGCTCTCTGTAGAAGAGAGAACATCCCGAGAACCCACCAACAGCTCTCTATAGAAGAGAGAACATCCTGAGATCCCACCAACAGCTCTCTATAGAAGAGAGAACATCCCGAGAACCCACAAACAGCTCTCTATAGAAGAGAGAACATCCCGGGAACCCACCAACAGCTCTCTATAGAAGAGAGAACATCCAGAGAACCCACCAACAACTCTCTGTAGAAGAGAGAACATCCCGAGAACCCACCAACAGCTCTCTATAGAAGAGAGAACATCCCGAGATCCCACCAACAGCTCTCTATAGAAGAGAGAACATCCCGAGAGCCAACAGCTCTCTATAGAAGAGAGAACATCCAGAGAACCCACCAACAACTCTCTGTAGAAGAGAGAACATCCCGAGAACCCACCAACAGCTCTCTATAGAAGAGAGAACATCCCGAGATCCCACCAACAGCTCTCTATAGAAGAGAGAACATCCCGAGAACCCACAAACAGCTCTCTATAGAAGAGAGAACATCTCGTGAACCCACCAACAGCTCTCTATAGAAGAGAGAACATCCCGAGAACCAACAGCTCTCTATAGAAGAGAGAACATCCCGAGAACCCACAAACAGCTCTCTATAGAAGAGAGAACATCCCGAGAACCCACCAACAGCTCTCTATAGAAGAGAGAACATCCAGAGAACCAACAGCTCTCTATAGAAGAGAGAACATCCCGAGAACCCACAAACAGCTCTCTATAGAAGAGAGAACATCCCGAGAACCCACCAACAGCTCTCTATAGAAGAGAGAACATCCCGAGAACCCACCAACAGCTCTCTATAGAAGAGAGAACATCCCGAGAACCCACCAACAGCTCTCTATAGAAGAGAGAACATCCCGAGAACCCACCAACAGCTCTCTATAGAAGAGAGAACATCCCGAGAACCCACCAACAGCTCTCTATAGAAGAGAGAACATCCCGAGAACCCACCAACAGCTCTCTATAGAAGAGAGAACATCCCAAGAACCAACAGCTCTCTACAAAAGAGAGAACATCCCGAGAACCAACAGCTCTCTACAGAAGAGAGAACATCCCGAGAACCCACCAACAGCTCTCTTCAGAAGAGAGAACATCCCGAGAACCCACCAACAGCTCTCTATAGCAGAGAGAACATCCCGAGAACCCACCAACAGCTCTCTATAGCAGAGAGAACATCCCGAGAACCCACCAACAGCTCTCTATAGAAAAGGGAACATCCCGAGGACCCACCAACAGCTCTCTATAGAAGAGGGAACATCCGGAGAACCCACCAACAGCTCTCTATAGAAGAGAGAACATCCCGAGAACCCACCAACAGCTCTCTATAGAAGAGAGAACATCCCGAGAACCCACCAACAGCTCTCTATAGAAGAGAGAACATCCCGAGGACCCACCAACAGCTCTCTATAGAAGAGAGAACATCCCGAGAACCCACCAACAGCTCTCTATAGAAAAGGGAACATCCCGAGGACCCACCAACAGCTCTCTATAGAGGAGGGAACATCCCGAGAACCCACCAACAGCTCTCTATAGAAGAGAGAACATCCCGAGAACCCACCAACAGCTCTCTATAGAAGAGAGAACATCCCGAGAACCCACCAACAGCTCTCTATAGAAGAGAGAACATCCCGAGAACCCACCAACAGCTCTCTATAGAAGAGAGAACATCTCGTGAACCCACCAACAGCTCTCTATAGAAGAGGGAACATCCCGGGAACCCACCAACAGCTCTCTATAGAAGAGAGAACATCCCGAGGACCCACCAACAGCTCTCTATAGAAGAGAGAACATCCCGAGGACCCATCAACAGCTCTCTATAGAAGAGAGAACATCCTGAGAGCCCACCAACAGCTCTCTATAGAAGAGGGAACATCCCGGGAACCCACCAACAGCTCTCTATAGAAGAGAGAACATCCCGAGGACCCACCAACAGCTCTCTATAGAAGAGAGAACATCCCGAGGACCCACCAACAGCTCTCTATAGAAGAGAGAACATACCGAGAACCCACCAACAGCTCTCTATAGAAGAGAGAACATCCCGAGGACCCACCAACAGCTCTCCATATCAAGTTTATAATGGAGACAATATACATCATAAAAACAAAACTCCTGGGAACCAAAGCTTTTTTGCTAGGTTATTATGCAGCACAATAAGGGAAGCTTAACCTGTGACCTCATATGTGTAGCTTTGGGGGCGATTCAACACGTCAATTTCTTGTGGGGTGTCTTATGTTGAAATGAGAATCTATTCCATCTGAGAATCCTTCCTGGGGTTCCTGTTGGGAACAATCATAGCCATTCATAGAAATATCACAAAGACCTGTATTCAGTTCACAGGGAGGCACCACTAGGGGATTATAATTCTGAGAGGCCTCACAGGAATCTCCTACTGTTGTCATCGGGTTCTGCATATCAAGATATTTATTCACACAAATATAAAAACTGTGATACAGTAAATGTTTATTTTTTTATCTTTTTATGTAATGTAATTCCACCTTGAAAAACAATTATATATGTAAAAATACTTTTTTTGAGTTTCTTTTTGCTTGTAATCTCTTTACTGGGTAATCTATTAATGAAAATACTAAAATATTTGGGCTGTATATTTGATACAAGCCTAAAAGTAAATGAGAGGCCCTACTGTTAGTGGAGAGAGTCATGGTCATGATGTGGCTTAGTTGGTAATATGTCTGCTCCCCATACTGGAGGCCTGGGATCAATTCCCGATTTAGGTGAATCCCGTGATCAATGCCACTTTGAGTTCTGTCAGATGGAGAAAGGTGCAAATCTGTTTATGACTTGTTTCCCACTGTAAGTGCCCCACGTCTAGTTGTGGTGTACCTGATAATGCAGACCCGAGTCACTCTTTGAGATGAGCAGGGCCTTGAGTCCTAGTGACGGATATACATTCGACTTTATAAAGCCTAAGATGTAAGAAAAGGCTTAGTACACACATACATTTCCAGCATTCCAGTTCTGTGAAAAATATGAAGGCACAAATTTGGGCGAGATGTTTTTTTGAGACCCTTTCTATCTGCAATGAATACATTTTTTGGTTTCGTTTCATTTTTTCTAAAATTCCTCAGTCTTATTGCCCTCTGCTCTCAAGAATAACATGCAAAATATTAATTACTTCCGGATTATCAACTCCAAACATGACAGAGTAATGATGACTTCAATTGTTTATATTGGATTAGCATTGACAGCTGGCATGGCAACTGTTTTTGCCGATAAGAGACTTTTTTCAGAGGAACTTTGTAAGACAGAGCTAGCCTAATAACTCCTGTTAAACCATGACCAATGTATACATTAAAACACAAAAGACAAATGCAGATTGATATTAATATATTTTATGTCATACAATCTCATATTTTCCTAAATTTGGTTCAAGTTTAGTGCCATATCAATCCTTAATTGCTATTACAAGTATACTAGAGGAAGAATATAATCTGAACCTTTTTTTAAAAGCATACTGGGTACCACCTTGCCTTCTGCTTTGGTGCAACATATATATTATGTAAAAACAGCAAATCAAATGAATATTCTATTCAAATATGACTAAAATCTTAGTGGAAAGACTTATTCGTCATGATTCAGTGTCTTAATACATTCCTTATTTCTCTTTTATCAGATATTAAAGGACTCAGTCTTTTTTTTACTTAGTCACATGCTTAATCTATCTCTATATTTACAAAATATCTCATTGGTACTTAATATTCATATTAAGTGATAAATATATGTTTCCCATAATAAATATACACAATGTACATACATCTCAGCAAAAACTTTCAAATTATTTACAATTAATGGTTGAAATCACATACATGATATGTGTATTAAATATTATAGTTTATTGATTAAAGTAAACAAGATTTCAGCTATCATCATACAGCTATTTATTTCCCTTGCATGGTTTTGTTAATTTAATCTTATTGTTAACAAATTTGTCAAAACTGACACATAATTATGAGATTTAACAACCGTTGCCTTTGATAACAACCAGTTTTGATGATGTTTGATAAATGTTTCTGTTGTAAAGTATTGTTGATTTTCTCCTTGTCATATCACAGTTTAATTTAATTAAATTGTTGCTTCCTGTTGTAATTTGGTCCTCAACTCCCTAGCTCAACACCAAGAGACGTTTGCGCTCTTGTAAGCTGTAAAGAGAAGAAATCACAAGTTATTAATTACACCTGGACACTAGAGTGTTGGCGGAAGTTTTAAGGAAGTACATCATTGTTGTTGTCTAGATCATGGACACATGCCAAATTATAGTTGTTAAAAGACCAATGACATTTAGGTTTTCATCACTGGCCTAAATGGGCTAAGTTGTCTTGGATGGACTGGACTTTTCATCAAATCTAGTGGCCCATAATATAGAACAATGAAAATATAAGAAACTAGACCACCATTAGCTGCCCCAAGTGATCCTGTTGCCAGTTAATTTGATTTTTTTCTCAGTTGTTTAATGATTTGTTGCTTTCAGAGAAGTTTAATATGCTGACCCACCTTCACCCACACAGCACAGTAGAGTGATAAGTTATATATGCTGACCCACCTTCACCCACACAGTAGAGTGATAAGTTATATATGCTGACCCACCTTCACCCACACAGCACAGTAGAGTGATAAGTTATATATGCTGACCCGCCTTCACCCACACAGTAGAGTGATAAGTTATATATGCTGACCCACCATCACCCACACAGTAGAGTGATAAGTTATATATGCTGACCCACCTTCACCCACACAGTAGAGTGATAAGTTATATATGCTGACCCACCTTCACCCACGCAGTAGAGTGATAAGTTATATATGCTTACCCACCTTCACCCACACAGTAGAGTGATAAGTTATATATGCTGACCCACCATCACCCACACAGTAGAGTGATAAGTTATATATGCTGACCCACCTTCACCCACACAGTAGAGTGATAAGTTATATATGCTGACCCACCTTCACCCACACAGCACAGTAGAGTGATAAGTTATATATGCTGACCCACCTTCACCCACACAGTAGAGTGATAAGTTATATATGCTGACCCACCTTCACCCACACAGTACAGTAGAGTGATAAGTTATTTTGGCTGATAGGTATGTACGCTGACCAAGCTTCACCCACTCAGTACATTTATAAATGATGTCATCACGCCATCATACAAGGCTTCTGAATGGCTCCATATTATTTTTAGAAGTTTTCAATACAAAATGAATAATAAGACAGAGTGTGTGAGAAAGACTCCATAAGCATATCGTATATAGAAGTCAATATCATCATCAAAAAGTAATCATATATACTCACTCGTAACCTTGGGCTGCATGTGTCAAATAAGTAACAAATAGGTAAATCACACAGTAGTATTTTCAATGCAAATTTACAATCTCTTAAGGCTCCTATTAACATTCAAATATTATGATGAACCTGGTCTTTATGATATGTGTAAAGATGAATTTTTAATGATCTTTTTTTCTTTGGATTTAAAACATAGGCCACATGCCTTAGAGTTGGCTGACAATTGCATTTTTTGTTATGTATGGAAACATTTCATGAAAATACATGCAAAGTGTTTAATAATTCAAAATTTTAAGGATCATCCAGCTTTGCAGGTTAATGCAAAAAAAAAGAAAGAAAAAAAACATTTAATATTGCAAACATTTAATATTGCAACCAACTCCATCACTTTGTAAGCTCTTCTGACAAAGTTGGCACAGCTTAAACCATGACATTTTCTCTTATCTGCTCTACATATACCCACTTGTTAATTCTGGGAGCTGTTTGTGTGTGCAGTAAATGTTTGTCCGTGTATTCTGAGAACTCTGGCCACTGTCCCCGGCGAGACTCTCGGGCAAGCTGCTCCCCCGTCTTGATCTCCTTATACTGGGCCGTACTCTTCCGGTACATTGAGTCCATCACCTGCGTACGATTCAGCGGTACTGATGAGCCGAACCAGGTAGTTTTGGCTGAAATAGAAATGATTAAGATGTCCGATTACAATTTGATCTTTGGAATGTAGTTATACAGTTATAAAAGTTTGGAAATTTGATGCCTGGTATGGTCAAGGTTTAGGAATATGAGGCAGGGTTAGGGAAGTTCAGGAATATGAGCCAGCATTTGGGAAATTTAGGAATATAAACATTGTTCCCAGTATAATTGCCATTTTGTTTAAATTTAATTGAAAATATATTTTGGAACAAAAATAATTACCATGAATTATTATAAATTATGGTATTGCAGTGCTTACATGGGTATTTCTGGGCAAAGTAACCGTCCGCTGGTCTTCCACAATCCATCACAACTCGGCCGGGATAATTTGTTGGGTTACGTCGGTACATGTCTATATTTGTATACCTGTCTATGCTCTCACCAAAAAAGTGACTCCTTGTGCGTTCACCTGTTTAACAAAATGTAAAAATGTAAAAGCCATGGAATTTCAAGGGAAATTCAGCCATTCATGAAACTGAATTTGATATAACATAAAACTAACAACAGATCTCTAGCTTCATATATATGTATATATATATATATATGTCAATATCAAACCAAAATGTATATTTATGTGACATTATCCTTTTTAATCTTTGAAAAGAAAAGACCGACCCAAAGAAATATAGTTTGTAGATTTACACTATCAACAACATAAGTAATAGCTCACCTGCTTTGTTGGGGCCCCATCTAGCAGAAGCTCTCCCACGACATGTATTGTACTCCTCGGGTGGAAATCGTCCCCACTGATAATCTATCCATCCATAAGGCTGTGTGCCTGAGATGCCTCGGGTCAGGTGTTGACTGGTCACCTTTGTGTATCTGTCCACATACTGCCGACCGCCAGGTTTAGTAATGAGACTTTCCAGAGGCTTATCGGGTTGAATTGTGTGAAAGTGTGGAGAGACTTCCTGCAAATAATTATTACCGGTATATCATATAACATTTGTGATAAATTTGTAAACATGTGCTGGAAACATGGGACTGTCATGATAAGATAACATATAATTAAATGATCTAATTTTGTTCCAGTGCAAATCAATAATGTAGCCTTCTTCCATGTTTCACCAGGGTCAACCAAGGTGGCAAAATCTGTTTTAGTTGTTAAATATATAAAATTACCTTTTTTATGTTGCTTATTTGTTCATTGGTCAGCAGTGTGTATGGTTCATTTGGGGTCCGGGGTCTGCGTGTAAGCGAGTCAAGTTCAGAAACTGAGGTGTGTACTGCTGTAGCCATCTTGTCAATCTTTAACAATAATAAAATGGAATAAGGTATGTTAAATATACACATTGTACATGTAAAATAATATTTGGACAAAGACTTCAAAGAGATAATAATTTATTTTATCTCCCATCTCTGCATCTACATAAATTTACTCTCATTTACTCTCCTGAGAAAGAGTGAAAATCAAGATTAGACACATTTTAGCTTGTAGTAAATCTATTTTCAGGTCTGCTTCTTTTCCCTGGTACATAAAATTATAATAAAAATAATATCTGACTTCTAATCACTCTCAGTGGGGTGCCAATTGGTTTTGCCAAGCAAACTTATAGAGCTAACAACCATAGGATTCGCACAATCATAGGATTGGCTGATAATTAGGGAAATGCATACGTAAACAAATAGAACATTAAATTTTTTGGCATAGAAAAGTTTATTTGAATAGTACGAATAAATTGCTATGAAAATTGCACCACTGACCTCGTTTTCATCACAATGTGCATGTGCGTAATTACCAGCTACAATTTGGCCCTGCTCTGTCAGTTTTTGGCCGATTTACATCATCAAATGATCATTGACAACTCAAAATTAAGCTATTGAGTTCCTCTCTTCAAATATGTAAGTCAGATGAGTGATATATTAATTTTCATCTTTTGGCATAGGAGAGAGGTCAGTGTATGAAGGCTATGATCGTATGCAAAGACATGACTCTGACTTGAAAATCTTGTAAGAATTTTATGTACTATCATTGCTTTATAAGATTTAGTAATATCAATTGTTACTAGTGGGTATACCCCACTAAAGTCTAAAGCACACATATAGATAACTGTTCATATTATGTCAGATTATTTATCTATTGACAACGGGCAGTCTTTAGCCCTTCTATCAAGCTATAGTTATAGACCGATTGCCGATCTCCATGTTGTTGTTTTTTCTCCCATTGAAAAGTACACACCAAAACTGTCCAACTTTATTGGAACCAAAAGTGTATGACTCCACTATATTTAATCATTGGTCAGAGAGATTGGCAGGGGGCCTATAATAGATTGATTGTGGTTATAACGCCAAGGAAAACTTTATTTAATTCGTTTGGTATGCTTAAGTGCAAATTGACTTTTCTGAAAAATATCTTTAGTATAAATAGTAGTCAAATATCAATTTGACTATTATGGCTGTCTAATTTTGACAAAATATCTCAAGTGTATCAAACTATCAGTATCATATTTGATATGATGAATGCATACATGCATGATAATAAACTTGAATTCATTGTTTTTTCACAATTTGAAGCTTAATTTGCCAACTTCTCTGTTGATGTCACAAACTATTATACCACAAGAACAATAATTATATCAAGTGTGAACGTTTCACGTGGACACAAAACAAACAGATAATGATCTGACGTTTATTTTAAGAAAATGTAAGACAAAAAAATACTCACGGCAAAGTTTGTGTACAAAATGGCGGCGTTGTCAAGAAAGGTCCGTGACTAACATATTCATAAAAATAGGAATTACATTTATCTGACACCGATAAATAAAACACGACCAAATCAAAATTATTGATAATAATACATTCATCATTACTAAGTAATAACTTAATGATTCTGAAAACGTAAGAATTATTTTCTTGAAATTTATTTCATTGTTCTGCGGTCCTAACATTTGGCCATGCGCAACACACGAGATTCCGGTTTCCGCGAAAATTGAGAGAAAAGTGGCAAGAAAGGTGAGAAAAGTTATCAATATCGACTAAAATTAGTCGGCTTGCATTTATTGAGCAGAAAAGTTTCATCGGAAATGTAGGTAGAGGACGTCCGAACGGAAATAAAAACCCGATTCATTCATTTTCTGTCGGAGATAGTGGTCAAAGACTCAAAATGCACGAGATTGACCCCTCCGGGTACTGTCTGGTGTTGACCTTTGACATGATGAATGAAACATCATCTTCTGGTTTATGCTTCGATATCAGTGATGCTTGATTCACTTTTCCAATTTAGAGAAACATGCTAAGTGGAACCAGGTAGCTCGGCATCCTTCAGGAACTTCCTAGCTAAAGTATAAAGGTTGGCGACAAGCTGCTGGTGTGGGTAAAACAACCGCGATATGTGGTCAAAACAACTGCGATATCAAGTGGACCGCGGTATTGAACCGCCACATTTAACAGCGGTCAACCGGCTGAATTTGGATATTTTATCAATGTAAATTATCTACAAGTGTCAGTTGCCAATCTTAATATTGATGAGCTAATTTCCGCCGTAATTAGACCTCATGTTCGGCATATAATTCTGTGAATATTCTCACTTTTCACCCAGGCCCAACATTAGAACTGCACATTCAAGTTTGGCGGCCATTTAATCTTCCAAAACGTAAATAAAATGCATTTCTTAGCAAAGTTAAGGCTCACATATTTTCTAATTTACAATTGTTGGTAATGTACATGTACATTGATAAATTGCACAGATTGAGCAGCTTGAACGTGGTTCAATGTGACAGTCAATATCCCGGCCCACTTGCTATCGCGGTGATTTTGACCATAATTCATGGTGTGTACCAGCTGCACCCCTTAGTGCAACTTTGCACTCTCGGCAGGATGCCAATTGGCTTTGCTGAGTAAACTTATAGATGTAGATGAAAGTGTTGCTACATAGACTTGCAGCATACCAACCACTAGCAGAGCAATTGAAGGTTACCATCTTGTCATTTATTGGATTTTATAGGAGCTTTTTGTGCAATTTGTATATGCCACGATTGAACAGGAGAATGGTTGAAAACACCAACCAGCAACCTTTTTCCTCTATTTTCACATGTACCATTGTAAATGAATATATGTAAACAAAGGAAAAAGTATGGGTAATGACATCAATATTTACAAAACAAAAAGATCAACTTCATATCTTCTTCATCTCCCATCAATGTGAGAAATTATTGGTTCATGATGCTTGGAAAAGGGAATTCTAAATTTGTTAAGCTCCAATTCGGTGTAAATCAGACAATTGGAATAGGAATATAATGAAAGTGTAGGGTTGAGCGCCTGAGCGATATTAGAGGAATCTCTGCATCTATTTCAGCCAGAAAATCTTTTCGACTTTTTTGTGCACATGTTGGTTTCAATGGCAACCCACAATCGGCCAATAGATATCGTACTTACTCCTCTATTCACTGATAATTGATAGCACAAGAAAATTTGGAAATCTCTTGTCTCAATTTCAGTTTCAGTTGATTTTATTTATATTTTTATTTAATTCTTATCTTACTTATTTCCCGGACATTTTAGCAGTGGAAGAAATCACTGCTGAACCAACATGAATCAATAATAGTGTGTTTTATTGCAGACAGTTGTGTTTCTCTTTCTCTCAGATCTGACAATGGCAACTAATCATGTTAATGGCCTGGACTGCTCACACAAAGTGGTCATCTTAGACGCTGGAGCACAATATGGCAAGGTAAGTAACAGACTTTGATCAGGCAAGTATTAAATTCACATTAAATTATACATTGGAGCCAAAAAAATGGCTGCAACCTTCATGATTTCGGTGAACTATAAAATAAGTGAACTATAAAATAATTTTATGGTATATGAAGTGACTCTTATTTGTTGATACAATGAGATAGTGCGTGGCTTTAAAGGGATTAAGCACCTTTGGTGAAATTGAAAGCTTAACCACATTTGAACATCATGACAAATTAAAATTATAATAGAGTAATAATATAAGTTATTATAAGACATAAGAGTTGCACTCCCAGCAAAGGTCTGTCTGAGCCATAAGCTGCATGTGACGGGTAAACACAGGTAGCGTGAACTTTGTTTGACCTCAATTGAGGCTCAAAGCAGGGTAGCACTAGACACTCCACATAAAAATGACGTCAAGAAAGAAGTGTGCTTTCATAAAGGGGCAATAGATTAGGGTCTTGTTAAAATAGAATTAACAGGCAAACATGGGGATACTTCAATAAAATAGAAAATAGACAACAAAATAGACATAATTTATCACCAATATGTGAATTTTAAATGTTTTTTTTTTTCAAAATCGGTGCTTAATCCCTTTAAAATGAGGTCATGATAGTGTATTTGACTGTTGCCATGACAAAGGGAGAACTCACATTACAGAATAATTAATGAAGGGATCATTTTAACACAGAAATTACATAAGTGCTAGGCCAGTAATCAGAGAGTAGGCCTAGCATTGCTGGGTAATAGTGATTGTGAACGTGACATATTTGTTATCTTTCAGGTGATAGATCGCCGAGTGAGAGAGTTGTGTGTGGACACAGACATATTGCCGCTAGACACCACAGCTAAGTCTATCAAGGACAAAGGATACAAGTCAGTTCATTTTCATTTCGTTTACTTGAAGTGCTGATTAACATGTTTCCAAGCAATTTAGCTTATTAATTAAATATAAATTTGGTGAAGCAAAATATGACCAAATGTAGTCTCATAATTATACTGTAAAAATGGGCAACATTATAATGGCTAGCTAAATTGATGTTTTAGATTTGTCTGAATAAGTTTTGATTACACATGGCTTCTGCATTTAAAAATCTGAGTTTTAAATGTCAACACAGAAAGAATCTCAATGACAAATTGTAGTTGAAGTCATACAGATTGGGCATATTAAGTGATTGCAGAGGCAACTCTCTAGTATGGTGAATCAAGTAAACAGGACCTTCAAAACATATTAAAATTCCTTTAGCAGTGATGAAAGTCTTCAGGAAATAACCTGAATTCAGGTTTTTTTTCTTCTTCAAATGAGAAATTCAAAATGGTCTGAACTCAGTCTGAAACATCCAAAAAGGACATTTCTGAAAGGGGGTAGGGGTATCTTCAGGTTCAATTTTTAAGGGTTTCATGTTTTTTCCTGAATGTTGACTTTCATCACTGCTTTAGAGTATTGTGTTTGTCAGGGTGATGATGATGTTGTTGGTGTTTTCAGAGCCATCATCATATCAGGAGGTCCCAACTCCGTGAATGATGCAGATGCTCCTAAGTACGATCCTGCCATCTTTAAGTGTGGGCTGCCCGTGCTGGGTATCTGCTATGGCATGCAGGTCAGTAACTCTCAGCCTCCATCTGATCTGACATATTTGAAAGTTAGCGTTTTTATAAAGCTAAATTTGTATTTAAAAATAAAAAACAAGAATTTTTTCCCGCCAATTCAATAGATGCATGTATGTTATTTTTTTAGTATTTAAAAAAAAAAATTGGGGTTCAGTGATAAAAGTCTTCAGGAAATAACCCAAATTCAGGTTTTTTCTTCAAATGTGAAATTCAAAATGGTCTGAACTCAATCTGAAACATCCAAAAATGACATTTCTGAAAGGGGGTAGGGGTATCTTAAGGTTAATTTTTAACCTCAGTGTTAGTCAAACAGCGTATAGAAATGAATTTTGTATCTGACTTTCAAGATTTCAAATCACATATCAATAGTTTGAATTTTCAGATTAGATAATTTTTTCTCTTCCTTTTGAGTCGCACCACTTATGAACTTATGAGATTATTTGAATATAAAATTATTCATATATATATATATATATATATATATATATATATATATATATACGGTATATATATATATATATATAGATGTATTGTGTCTGTTCTGTTGAGTATCCTCGGAATGAGTTTTATATGTTGGGCTGGTTTCAGATGTTGAATAAAGAACTTGGAGGCACAGTTGAGGGCAAACAAACCAGAGAAGATGGCCAGTTTACCATCCAAGTTGACCCCAAGTGTCCAATTTTCAAGTTAGTTTAGTATTTTATCAGGTTTAATGTTGTTGGTTTGTTTAAATATAATTTGTAGAACTGCTGAGCCATCAAGAGATTAAAAATTATTGGCAGATTATCACCTTATTTTAGTTTACTGGAAATTTCATTCAGAACATAGACCATTTGTCATCGAGGTATATTTTATTTATGAATTTTAAAGAAATAATTTGATAAACTTAAGGCAGTTGAAAAATGCATGATTATTTTGAACTGAGCTAATTTTTGAACAAATGAAATTGTTCATATATTACATGTTTGTGATCCTATGTGGTATGGTCATAAATATATGTGTAATCAAATATATGTGCGAAATCCACTATTTTTAAATAATATAAAATTGTTGCAGAGGTTTACAAAAGGACCAAAGTGTATTATTAACGCATGGAGACAGTGTTAACAAAGTGGCCAAAGATCTGAAGGTGGTAGCAACATCGGGCAAACTTGTGGCAGGTAAGTCTTGTCTGCCCCATGAATTAGGCCAAAAAAAGCGGTAAGCTTGTTTCCGATTTCCGACCTCCCCTGGTTCAAAGTTTTTTTTTGACTTCTAGCTGAAAAGCATAGATTCAGTGATAATGTCTTTTAAATATATCCATTTTTGATATATATATATAATTCATCACTTTTAAAAAAGTAATGAAAAAAAAATTAAATAAAGATCTGTCCCCAATCCTATTTTTTCGGGACACATTATCGGAAACAAGGTAATTATTATTTTTGGCCTTGTGACAAGATCAGTATCAAACCAGTCATTGAATTCACATGTATATGAGACAAATACAATATGTAAATTACATAAATATCAATATTTTTTAAGGCTCCACTACTGTTTGATGAAAGAATGATAAACATTTTCTGTAACCATGGTAATCCATTTCCAGTTACCATAGTAACCCATAATGTCGAGCAGGTTGAGTGAGTGATAGCATGTTAATCACTATTGCAAATATTTCTGGGAAAAGTTCAGACAATGTAACAGTTGTGCTTTTCAGCATTGGCCAATGAGACGCAGAGATTGTATGGCGTACAGTTTCATCCGGAGGTAGATCTCACAGACAACGGGAAAGCCATGATGAAAAACTTCCTCAATGACATAGTAAAAATGAAACAGACCTACACCATGAAATCCAGAGAGGAAGCATGCATTGAATACATCCGAAAAACAGCAGGCAATCACAAAGTACTGGTGAGGAAACTTGGTTAAATTCAATAATATGGGGATCACAGAGTATTGGTGAGAAAACATGGTAAAATTTATGCAGGGGGATCAAAAATAATTGGTGAGATAATACAGTGTATCTCAAGTGCAAGTTCTATTTTATATTGAATAGCAACGTACTAAGGAGAAAACAGGGATTTCTATAGGCCAAAAAAAAGCTCAGCCTTGTTTCAGATTGCTAACCCTCTCTATATCAAAACCTGCAATCCTAAAGGGTATTGCAGTCTTAGTGAGAAAACAGGATCAAATTCTAGTTTGCTGGGGATCATGTGAGAAAACAAGGTTCAGTTCTACAAAAACAGAATGAAATTCTAACATTTATCAAGGAAAATACTTGAGTACTGCTTAGTTTTTATTTTCCTCAGCAGCCACATGGGAGAGATCATTTCTGCAGCACTTGCTTAACTAGTTTTGTTTCTCTCTGTGCCAGATGCTGGTGAGCGGCGGTGTCGACTCAACAGTGTGCGCAGCACTGCTCCATAAAGCACTGAAGGACAACCAGGTGATCGCACTCCACATAGACAACGGTTTCATGAGGAAACAGGAGTCGGAGAAGGTCATGTACTCCCTCAAAGTGCTGGGCTTAGGCTTGAGAGGTGAGTGCTGTTCTGAGCTATTCCTGGACATGGTGTTGTCTGTCCCATCTGTCCACGCATAGAATAACATAAATGACCCATTTTGTGAAATGTCAGGTTTTGACAGACTAAATCTATACCAGGTATCTTGGGATTTATCAGATATCTGTGGAAAGTGAGTGGTTTTGACACCATCCATTATGGAAAGTGGAGCAATTGTCAACTTATAGGTTTTGTACAATGTGTCTGTATTTTATTGGATTTTGCACTATATGTTTACACAGTTTATATTTCATTGGATTTTGCACAATATGTTTACACACAGTCTACATTTTATTGGATTTTGCACAATATGTTGACACACAGTCTATATTTTATTGGATTTTGCACAATATGTTGACACACTGTCCATGTTTTATTGGATTTTGCACAATATGTTGACACACAGTCTATATTTTATTGGATTTTGCACAATATGTTGACACACTGTCCATGTTTTATTGGACTTTCCACGATATGTTGACACACAGTCTATATTTTATTGGATTTTGCACTATATGTTGACACACAGTCTATATTTTATTGGATTTTCCACGATATGTTGACACACAGTCTATATTTTATTGGACTTTCCACGATATGTTGACACACAGTCTATATTTTATTGGATTTTGCACTATATGTTGACACACAGTCTATATTTTATTGGATTTTGCACTATATGTTGACACACAGTCTATATTTTATTGGATTTTGCACTATATGTTGACACACAGTCTATATTTTATTGGATTTTGCACTATATGTTGACACAGTCTATATTTTATTGGATTTTGCACTATATGTTTACACACAGTCTATATTTTATTGGATTTTGCACAATATGTTTACACACAGTCTATATTTTATTGGATTCTGCACTATATGTTGACACACAGTCCATGTTTTATTGAGTTGCCAAATGCAGAAGATATTAAAGTCCTGCATTTAGTTCTTGATGTAGTCATTGAGATGATCAAGTTCTCCGTGTCTTTACTGAGCGTTTCTACCCTTCTCTCCAGCTTTGAATGCCTCGCATACCTTTTACAACGCCACTACATCCATCTTTGAAAACAAAAAAGATCCAAACTCCCGGAAACAGAAAAGCCGGATTCTGTGTCAGACGGTGGATCCGGAGGAGAAGCGCATGATTATAGGAGACACCTTTATGAAGGTAAGCCTAAAAAATATTACATAATCTGCACAGGATTTATTCTATGCTCATTTATACTGATTTATTCTCCTGCGATTTATTGTCTTTACTGCTTTGGTAATCTAGATGTATCCATTTTGTATTAAGAATTCATTAAAACACCTTCACTACATGAACTTTTCATATTTTTTCAGGTCGCCAATGAATTAATAGAAGAATTAAATTTGAAGCCAGAAGATGTATATTTAGCACAAGGTCAGATTTCCCCGTTTATTTACACTTGTTCTCAAGTAATATGTTTTGAACATAGAATAAATAACTATCAATAACATGAAAAGGAATAATAGAATCATTAATTAATTCAAACATGATAAACACTGCACAGATTGGATTCATCTTGGGCTCATTTGAAAGGAAAAAAATACATGTTTAAATAATCTTGCTATAAAGTTATGCTTACCATCATACAGTCATGGAGTCATGTTTACCAGCATAGTCCTATAGAGACATGCCTACCATTATAGAGTCATGCTTAACCACCATAGAGTCATATAGAGCCATGCTTACCACCATAGAGTCATATAGAGCCATGCTTACCACCATAGGGTCATATAGAGCCATGCTTACCACCATAGAGTTATATAGAGTCATGCTTACCACCATAGAGTCATATACAGTCATGCTTACCACCATAGAGTCATATAGAGCCATGCTTACCACCATAGAGTTATATAGAGTCATGCTTACCACCATAGAGTCATATACAGTCATGCTTACCACCATAGAGTCATATAGAGCCATGCTTACCACCATAGAGTCATATAGAGCCATGCTTACCACCATAGAGTCATATACAGTCATGCTTACCACCATAGAGTCATATAGAGCCATGCTTACCACCATAGAGTCATATACAGTCATGCTTACCACCATAGAGTCATATAGAGCCATGCTTACCACCATAGAGTCATATAGAGCCATGCTTACCACCATAGAGTCATATAGAGCCATGCTTACCACCATAGAGTCATATACAGTCATGCTTACCACCATAGAGTCATATAGAGTCATGCTTACCACCATAGAGTCATATAGAGCCATGCTTACCACCATAGAGTCATATACAGTCATGCTTACCACCATAGAGTCATATAGAGCCATGCTTACCACCATAGAGTCATATAGAGTCATGCTTACCACCATAGAGTCATATACAGTCATGCTTACCACCATAGAGTCATATAGAGCCATGCTTACCACCATAGAGTCATATAGAGCCATGCTTACCACCATAGAGTCATATACAGTCATGCTTACCACCATAGAGTCATATACAGTCATGCTTACCACCGTAGAGTCATATAGAGCCATGCTTACCACCATAGAGTTATATAGAGTCATGCTTAACCACCGTAGAGTCATATAGAGTCATGCTTACCATCACAGAGTCATATAGAGCCATGCTTACCACCATAGAGATATATAGAGTCATGCTTAACCACCGTAGAGTCATATAGAGTCATGCTTACCACCACAGAGTCATATAGAGTCATGCTTAACCACCGTAGAGTCATATAGAGTCATGCTTAACCACCGTAGAGTCATATAGAGCCATGCTTACCACCATAGAGTTATATAGAGTCATGCTTACCACCATAGAGTCATATAGAGCCATGCTTACCACCATAGAGTTATATAGAGTCATGCTTACCACCGTAGAGTCATATAGAGCCATGCTTACCACCATAGAGTTATATAGAGTCATGCTTACCACCATAGAGTTATATAGAGTCATGCTTACCACCATAGAGTCATATAGAGCCATGCTTACCACCATAGAGTCATATACAGTCATGCTTAACCACCGTAGAGTCATATAGAGCCATGCTTACCACCATATAGTTATATAGAGTCATGCTTACCACCATAGAGTCATATAGAGCCATGCTTACCACCATAGAGATATATAGAGTCATGCTTAACCACCGTAGAGTCATATAGAGTCATGCTTACCACCACAGAGTCATATAGAGTCATGCTTAACCACCGTAGAGTCATATACAGTCATGCTTAACCACCGTAGAGTCATATAGAGTCATGCTTACCACCATAGAGTTATATAGAGTCATGCTTACCACCATAGAGTCATATAGAGCCATGCTTACCACCATAGAGATATATAGAGTCATGCTTAACCACCGTAGAGTCATATAGAGTCATGCTTACCACCACAGAGTCATATAGAGTCATGCTTAACCACCGTAGAGTCATATAGAGTCATGCTTAACCACCGTAGAGTCATATAGAGCCATGCTTACCACCATAGAGTTATATAGAGTCATGCTTACCACCATAGAGTCATATAGAGCCATGCTTACCACCATAGAGTTATATAGAGTCATGCTTACCACCATAGAGATATATAGAGTCATGCTTACCACCACAGAGTCATATAGAGCCATGCTTACCACCGTAGAGTCATATAGAGTCATGCTTACCACCACAGAGTCATATAGAGCCATGCTTACCACCATATAGTTATATAGAGTCATGCTTACCATCAAAGATATAGTCATCACTGTCATGCTTAACGTCATACAGTCATATTGAGTCATGCCTACCATCTTGTTTTCAGGAACCTTGAGGCCAGACCTAATAGAGAGCGCTTCAACCTTGGCGAGCGGCAAAGCAGATGCTATTAAAACTCACCACAATGACACAGACCTGGTGAGAGAGCTCAGGAAACAGGTAAGCACAGAGTGAAATAGGCCTGGGAGGACTTAATGCTACGTTAGCTCGCAACAAGAAATGATATCAGTTGCATGGATCCGTCTTATTACTGCCTCAGCAAGATGCTTGGTACTGCAGCTTCCACTGTGACGTTTGTTGGTGGTTTAAATGACTCAGTGACGACAAGATAGATGAAGAAAAACAGTTTAAACAGTTTAAAAAGGTCATTTATTAAATTCTTGTTTATGTCCTGAACAGTTTAAAAAGGTCATATATTAAATTCTTGTTTATGTCCATGACACTCAGTTGTTATTAACAATTAAATTATATGCAAGGTTTCTTGTCACATCAATATTAAATAACATATATGCAAAGTTGGAGCCAGACATTTCTTTAAACATTAATTTTCCCCAATAAGGTCTGGGTTGTTGCCCACTCTGCATACTGAAGAAGGTTTGCTTTGACCTCTTCTTTTTATTTACCCATAATCCTCATTCTGAGCATGCCCAGTATGGTCATAAAAGCATATGTTTCCTGCTCATAGAAACATCATTGTGATGTCACGAGCTACCCATTTTATATATCCTTTTTCAATGCAGACTTTTATAAAGCAATAATTTTACCCATCCTTTTTCAGGGAAGGGTTATAGAGCCATTGAAAGACTTCCACAAAGATGAGGTGCGGGCGATAGGCAAGGATCTTGGTCTTCCCTCAGAACTTGTACAGAGACACCCATTCCCAGGTTCGTGGTACTCAGACATGTTAGCTTGATATTGAATGATGTGATATTTTGGGTACAGAGTTTGGTTATGCATGTGAGTCATTTGATAAGAGCTGGGTATGTTACATTTATGTCATTTGATGAGAGCTGGACATACATGTAATGAGATATGGGTCATCAGAGATATGGGTCATCAGAGATATGGGTCATCAGAGATATGGGTCATGGTGAGATATGGGTCATCATAGCTGGTCATGGTGAGATATGGGTCATGGTGAGATATGGGTCATCAGAGATATGGGTCATCATAGCTGGTCATGGTGAGATATGGGTCATCATAGCTGGTCATGGTGAGATATGGGTCATGGTGAGATATGGGTCATCAGAGATATGAGTCATCAGAGATATGGGTCATCAGAGATATGGGTCATCAGAGATATGGGTCATCAGAGCTGGTCATGGTGAGATATGGGTCATCAGAGATATGGGTCATCAGAGATATGGGTCATCAGAATATGGGTCATCATAGCTGGTCATGGTGAGATATGGGTCATCAGAGATATGGGTCATCAGAGATATGGGTCATCAGAGCTGGTCATGGTGAGATATGGGTCATCAGAGATATGGGTCATCAGAGCTGGTCATGGTGAGATATGGGTCATCAGAGATATGGGTCATCATAGCTGGTCATGGTGAGATATGGGTCATCAGAGATATGGGTCATCAGAGATATGGGTCATCAGAGATATGGATCATCAGAGATATGGGTCATCAGAGATATGGGTCATCAGAGATATGGTTCATTAGAGATATGGGTCATCAGAGATATGGGTCATCATAAATATGGGTCATCAGAGATATGAGTCATCAGAGATGTGGGTCATCAGAGATATGGGTCATCAGAGATATGGGTCATCAGAGCTGGTTATGTTTCAGGTCCTGGTCTTGCCATCCGTGTGCTGTGTGCGGAGGAACCATACATGGAACGGGACTTTGCAGAGACAAATCTTATGCTGAAAATCATCACAGAATTCGTAAATTCAACCAAAAAGGTGATTAACACATATCAAATGATGTCATGCCTGCCATGATTTTTATTCCTCACCAAGTGATAATTTGCAATTTGTAATATTGCTTTTAAACAAGCAACTTAGAATGATTCTTGAGTGACACATGTGCCTCCTGCCCATCCAAATGTCCGGGTTTAATTTAAACTCTTCGCGGAATCATGGAGGTTTGCTGATACTTGTAAGATTTACATCGACTAGACTTTTGAAAAAATCTGCTGGCCCCTCATCCTGAATCAGCAGTCTCTGAGATCTAAAATGGAGCAAAATGGTGAGGTTGTGGGTTCCCATCCTGATCTTTCTAATAATTTTATTTTAGAGAGCTTTAAGTGCACTTCCATTTTTTTGGATGCACTTGCATATTGATTTGATTGGGCAAGATGGTGAACTGCAATCGTCTTATGTCAAAAGTAATACTGTAAGCATTAGTTGCCCGTCTCTTGTGTATATGTGTGTATGCGTATGTATTTGTTGTGTGTTACTTGCAGTCGCATTCCCTACTGGGTAGGATCACAGGAAGTACGACCGAGGAGGAGCAGGAAGTGTTACGACAGATCAGTAGCGATAGCTCGCTTGTCTCAACTCTTCTGCCCATCAAAACTGTGGGAGTTCAGGTCAGTATAGACGAGCCAAGACAAACTCTACATCAACCTGCATCAGTAAATTAACCTGCTTCAGTAAACTATACGTCCAGGTGGACAATTAGTGGTTAAATTATACATGCACCTGGTTCAGTGACCAAATTATGCATCCACTTGATTAAGTGACCAAATTATACATCCACTTGGTTTAGTGACCAAAATATACATCCACTTTATTAAGTGACCAAATTATGCATCCACTTGGTTCAGTGACCAAATTATACAAATTATATGTCCAACTGGTTCAGTCTTTCAAATGTTTGATTGATGTTTTTATTGTCTTTTTAGGGTGACTGCAGAACATATAGTTATGTTGTAGGTTTATCATCAGATGATCCACCAAATTGGGAACATTTATCAACACTTGCAAAGCTTATACCAAGGATATGTCATAATATTAATAGGTAAGTCGTCTTTATACCTTGGAGTATACTGGTAATTGATGGAGGTTTGTGCACATGCTGCCACAGAAAAAAATATTTGTAACAATGGAATAGTTTCCCATTGATCGGAAGTGTGTTACTGCACATTGCGGTCAGTGCAGGGGGCTATTTATGGTTATGCGGATTAATTGAAAGAAATTTATCATATGATTTCAGAATTTATAGGTTTCAGGAATTTCAGTGTGAAATTTCTGATATTTTCGATTAAATTGGCTATTCCCTGTAAGCCCTTAAATTTGCTATGTACATTTTTTTCTTAAATTTGCTATGTACGTTTTTTTTTTTTTTTCAAAGACTACAAAGCCTATATAAATATTTCACACCAGAACGTGCCATCATTTTAGCCAGAAACGATTTTTCATTGATATAGTGCTATATTCTGACAGGTTTATGATTATGCTTATTATTGAAAATCAGTAAGCAAGTGATAGGTTATAAGTTCGACTAATGGAGATTGCCTCTTACTCTCAGGGTGGTGTACATGTTTGGTGGGGCAGTGAAGGAATCTGTGTGCGACATCACTCCGACTTTCCTCACTCCCATGGTGCTAGGCAAGCTACGACAGGTTGACTATGTCGCAAACCGTGCACTTCAAGATTCAGGTAAAATTATATATATAGCATTATATCTTATCGTCATTAATAACCTCCATTTCAGGCAGGCAAGTTATCAGTTTTCTTTCAGCCAGGTCAAAATGTATGGAACATATCACTACATAAATATATACAAATGACATTCTTTGATGATATTCAAGGTCATCATTTGGCAGTAATGTAGGCTAATGATTTGGGACATTATTTCAGGATACTCCGGGAAGCTGAGTCAGATGCCTCTCATCTTAGTGCCGCTGCATTTTGACCGTGACCCCACTCTCCATCTGCCGTCCTGCCAGCATTCAGCTGTCATTAGAACCTTCATCACAGCCGACTTCATGACCGGTATTGCAGCCATTCCCGGCAAACACATCCCAGAAGAGGTATTGTACTTTATACATCTCTCCATGACTGGGTATTAAACCTTTTGTGCCCTTAACATATACATCCCAGATAAGGTATTGAACCCAAAGTGCACTACATGTGCTTAATTGTTCAACCCAGAAGAGGTGTTGGGCCCTTTGTGTGCTAAACTTGCACATCCCAGAAGAGATATTGGCCCCTTTGTGTGCTAAACTTATCCATCCGAGTAGAGGTATTGGCCCCTTTGTGTGCTAAACTGATCCATCCGAGTAGAGGTATTGACCCCTTTGTGTGCTAAACTGATCCATCCGAGTAGAGGTATTGACCCCTTTGTGTGCTAAACTTATCCATCCGAGTAGAGGTATTGACCCCTTTGTGTGCTAAACTTATCCATCCGAGTAGAGGTATTGACCCCTTTGTGTGCTAAACTTATCCATCCGAGTAGAAGTATTGAGCCCTTTGAGTACTGAGAAATATAACATGCTCCTGATCTTGTTGCACTTTGTAACACAGATTCTTTTATTTCAGGTTGTATTCCAAATGGCGGAGGACATTCTTAGTGTAAATGGAATCTCCCGTGTGATGTACGATCTCACCTCCAAACCTCCAGGAACCACAGAGTGGGAATAGCCTTCACTCAGTTATTTAGGATATTTATGTGTTGTCCAAAATGTATAAATGCTCAGAAAAAATGGCCAGTGTACAGGTCTGCCACCTGGTGGAGAATGTGTGCTGACACCTGGTGATGAATGTGTACTACCACCTGGGTGTGCCTGTGTGTTGCCACCTGTCAGTGAATGCATGCTGCCACCTGGGGGTAAAAAAGGTCCCGACTATGTGATGAAAGGAGGAATGAATGGAATAATATACATATTACATAAAGGTATTTGTGAATAGTCAGGAAGATTTGTGATCTCCACACTCTGATATTAAGAAGGAGGACGGGAGATAAGCAGTGTCATGATCCAAATCTTCCCATATCCACTGCCCTGAAAAGACAAATATCTGAACAGAGAACTTCTATTTTTAAGATATGCCTTTTATAGAGATGAGGCAAACTTTAACTAGCTGATGAACACTTTTGAAATAAGTTCAATTTTTATTTTAAAATTGAAAAAAAGATAGGACTTATCTAGGAATTCTATTCATAATTCAGCATGTTGTGATTTTAATTATAATACAATATTTATGTTAACATTTAATGAGACCTTGTTATTTTTTTCCTCGAAAGCAAATACTCTGTGTCATAAAATATTAGTTAATCTGGCCGAAATAGCTCAATTGGTAGAGTATTCGCCTTGAGATCCAGGGGTTCTAGGTTCGAATCCTGGCCAGTTACTATCAACCGCTATGAGCAGACATTGTCTGGTATCAGCGGTATATAAATGTCAGCTTTACTTTTACTTTACTTTAGTTAATTTTTCCAAGTTTGAACAATATTTTAAAGGCGATGTCTCCATCTCCATATTGTCAGACTAAGCCGTGAGTGAGGTCTGGGCTTGATTATGGTAATTTAAAAGGATGAACAGCTGACAGAGGAACATCTACACTATCTTTGTGGAGGAAAATGACTCTGTAATGGCTCAAAACTCACAAACTCTACCAGAAGATCATTTGACACTAAAGACCTTTACTTACCCTTTACACTGAACGTGATGTCTTATCTGATAATTGAGTAATTAAATACATTCACTTACATGAATGGAGTAAAGAGAGGTGGCTGTAAGCTCCCTCTCCATAAAATACACTTGGATGGAGCAACGAGACTAGAAGAGAAGAGGTCCAGCTCTGGATTTATGGCATTATGTAATATAATTTTAATTTACCCCCTGCCATCACTGGGCCAAGATGCCTCAGATGAAGGCGGAGCAAGCGGCCAACTTCTGAAACTGATTATGTAACTCACTGTTGATAAGAATCTGACTCCTGGGTCTGTGGCCGATGTTCTTTTCGCTGTTTACTTTATTTTCCATGATTTCCCATCAGTCCCTCAGTAAACTTAACAAATTTCTAGGATTATACTGGATAAATATCCAACCTGCGCAACACTTATATCTTTGTCCCTGAAGGTCTCATACATGCGCACTCTACATTACTGCATTCAGCACATGTGCTTTAACATAATATGTCAGTTACTTCAATCTGCAAGTGATATTCTTCCTTCTGCACCATTCTAAAGTGAGAATAAGGTAATTAGCAAATATTTTTATCAATAATTAACATCAATTTTGACTGTGTTACGGTCACTTGACCCCTTAACCATTCAGCAGATGGGCAGAGGGGAGTATTATTTACTGGCATGCATGTTTGTTTTAGGTGTCAACTGACCGGATCACTTCTTAAAACTGGCTTCTATGTGCACATGCATGAAACATGTGTGAAGTCTTTTGTGAGTGTGCTGAATATAAATACACTGAGTGAATGGATATATGTATCCATTCATATATGCTGCATATAACTACCTTTTTACTTTGGACTAAATATATATATTCATTCATTTGAACAAATTTTGATATTTTTCAACATTTTTATAAATGGCAATTGTCTTAGTATGCACTCTTATTTGATTTTCAAAATTATAATGCCCAATTTTAACCAAGTCACACACCTTTTCAGCCATGGCATCAGGATACAGTAGAGATCCTTGCAGGTTTTGTGGCCAGGACAGGGTGACCGGGAAAACGTTGGTGAAAAAGCAGCAATATAATATACTTTATAAATATGTATTGCTCTGTAAAATAGTTTAGCAGAAATTAGATAGTGTGTCAATGACTGACCCCAGACAGGGAGATTAAGATAGCTAACTGCATAGGAAAACAATGGGGACCAATGAGTATTTGTTGTTTATTTTCACAGGAAATAGGCTCAAAGTAATCTTTTTTTTTAAATACAATAGAATTTCCCATTCAGTAAAATGTGTTTAGTGCAGTCCAAACTTCAGGGGCAAAGTTCCCAGGACCTCATCTGCATACACTCACATGTGTGGCAAGCAGGCGGGCAGATACAATCAGAGGGTGTGAAAGTGTTATCTAATATTACACAGCGAAAAGAACATCGGGACAGGGGTACTTGTGGGAGCTGGACCTCTTCTCTTCTAGTCTCGTTGGATGGAGGGAGTCCCAATTTTAAAATGAACCTTTTGATAATGAGTGACCTTGGCCAATTTTCAATTGTGTACAAGGTCATATACAGGGTTTACAGGGCTTTGCACAGTATTCTTTCATTTTTTTGCGTAATATAATTGGCACAGGAATCTTGCAATTCTGTGCTCCAAAGTTTTACTATTACATTTTGTTTTGGATTAGGGGCATCCATTATTATTTAAAATATTTTCATATATTTCAATTCAAGTGTTAAGTTATGCTCAATTTCATATATATATATATATTAAAAGACCACACCAATCCAATTACAAATTTATCACATTAAGTAATTTGATTGTGTTGGCCTTTATTTCAAACTGAGAGCGATAAAAAATATTGCTCTGTTTAAAAGAAATGTTGATAAAATGTTAATAAATTTTGAGAGTACATGTTTAAATGTCTGTTCTTTCTACACATTGCAGATGAAGTTTCATAAGAGCCTGAAGCTCAGCATAATACAAATTTAGAAGACAATGTATTTGGCATATAAAACGTTTATTTAACAATTCTGGCATATTGAGATATTTCTGTTCATCACAGATACACACCTCCCTTTATTATACCTTTTTGGCTTGGAGCCAAACATCGATTTGGTCTTGCTGTATCATGCCATTACTGATCACAAGGCTGCTGTTTTGTGCCATAAGTGATAGACTGTTGTTCCATGTCAATATTGATCATACATGCCTTGTGTGTGACAATATTTGGTTGCATAATGATCCTTCATGACCTTATTTCATCATATTTGTGCATGACAAAATGGATTTTTGGATCTTAATTTGGCTTATGGTTCCCCTCAAGTCTCCCGGTTGATATACCAAATTATCCCCACTTAGCACATCCCGGTAGTCAGTTCTGTCATGCCAGGTTACACTTTACCATGGCGCCAGTTCACCCATGTTGACCAGGAAAAAAATACCATCTTATTTCTGTTTTTTTTTAATGTGCTTGGTTATCTACGGAAAAAAAAAAATACCCAGTAGTCCATATGTTTTAAAATTAGATTGCAGTTTCACCTGGCTTTGTTTATTCCTGAGATATTTAAAGTTATTTTATAATTGAAGGTTCTGCTATTAACATGGTAGTGTTAACACTTTGTCATCTGTGAGAATTCATTGTTTAAGAGAATGCCCTCCTTATAGGGATAATATGGTACTCGTATAATACAGTGGAAAAACCCTAAATTAGGTGAGATTAAATGTTTAATCTCCAGTATACATTCTGCAGTACTTATATTGGTAGTTCTATAGAGTTCTTGCACTACATTTGCCCCATCTGATCAACTGAACTGTAAAGGCATGAAATAAATATTAAATACCAGAAAATCACTCATTTTACAAAGACATACAAAAGAGTAAGTGAACTTGAACTTTGACATCAATCATTTGAAAACTGATATTCAAGTGCTGTGCCTCGACATCAGCTAGCTCAACCCCATCTTACTGCATTCGCTTTCTGAAAAAGTCAGCACAGCTGAACATTTGAGAGAGGAAAATGCAGGTGTGAAATGATAGGATTTGTGGGGTACACCTTGTGGGCGGGCCAATTTAGTGAACTGAGCATGGAAACATCGCCCATTTTACTCATAGACGTTCCTTATTGTATCAGTTATCCCACCGAGTGTGCCCACAATAGTGTCCTCAAAGTATTGTTATAGGTCACCTTGTGTACTCATGGTAGTGCCACCTAGTGTACTTACAGTAGTGCCACCTAGTGTCCTTATGGTAGTGCCACCTAGTGTACTCACAGTAGTGCCACCTAGTGTCCTCATGGTAGTGCCACCTAGTGTACTCAGTAGTGCCACCAAGTGTACTCACGGTAGTGCCACCTAGTGTCTTCATGGTAGTGCCACCTAGTGTCCTCATGGTAGTGCCACCTAGTGTACTCACAGTAGTGCCACCTAGTGTCCTCATGGTAGTGCCACCTAGTGTACTCACAGTAGTGCCACCTAGTGTCCTCACAGTAGTGCCACCTAGTGTACTCATAGTAGTGCCAATGTATTTATGGTGGTGCCACCTGGCATACTCATAAGAGCCAGCTGGAGTATTTTTAGGTGCCCTCCATTGTATGCATGATTGTGTCACCTACTAATAATAGGGCCACATGATGTACTAATGGTGGTGCCATCTATTGAACCTGGTAATGCCACTTAGCATACATGTGGTGGTGCCACCTAGTGATTATTATTTTTTTATACCCAGTGATTATAGCTATATTTTCCACGAGTGGCTAATTCAATGGCTGATTCGGGGCTACATCAATTAAAAATATAAAAATACACATATATACTTTATATACAATCCTATAACTCATAAATTACCAGTATTTAATACATGTCTTAACAAGTACTTGATATGACAAAATATCATAGGGAATCATACAATATATATCTAAAGAGACCGGTGAAAAGGAATAGACACCATAGTTTAATAGTCAATAGAAAAATGGTATGCTGGTTTCAGACATTAATATATCTGGATATGTTCCCTGCTTTGATTATCTCACTCTATTTTTTTTTTTTCATCACAGGGCTCATTCAGACTTTCACAGGATATATCGTTTATGCTACGTTGGTA
The DNA here is from genome assembly GCA_949316495.1 of Amphiduros pacificus. Classification (NCBI taxonomy): domain Eukaryota; kingdom Metazoa; phylum Annelida; class Polychaeta; order Phyllodocida; family Hesionidae; genus Amphiduros; species Amphiduros pacificus. The sequence goes on along the minus strand of OX439012.1, from coordinate 30,047,972 downwards.
TAGGTGGCATTTATCTGAGTCAGGCCTCGACAGGTTATATCGTTTATGCCACGTTGGTATAGGTAGCATCTATTTGTTTGAGCCAGGGTAGGACCAGCTTGACTTTGCGGCGGTAGTTGGGATTGATCTTGTTGGCACTATCCGGATCCCTCCAGATGGGGTTCCGCTCCAGGTAGACACACTCTAGCGTCTTGATGGGAGTAAGTTGCTCCAGATCTCCCCACTCACCAAGTAGGTTGTCATTAAACTGGAAAACAATCAACCACATCATTAAAGCTATTATGGAAAGAAATGCCTCCCCTCATTTATGTTTTGTAAAGGCACTGATATCTAAAAGTTGGAACCTGATATCAACTAGCTGCTGGAACCTGATATCAACTAGCTGCTGGAACTTGATATCAACTAGCTGCTGGAACTTGATATCAACTAGCTGCTGGAACCTGATATCAACTAGCTGCTGGAACTTGATATCAACTAGCTGCTGGAACCTGATATCAACTAGCTGCTGGAACCTGATATCAACTAGCTGCTGGAACTTGATATCAACTAGCTGCTGGAACCTGATATCAACTAGCTGCTGGAACCTGATATCAACTAGCTGCTGGAACCTGATATCAACTAGCTGCTGGAACCTGATATCAACTAGCTGCTGGAACCTGATATCAACTAGCTGCTGGAACTTGATATCAACTAGCTGCTGGAACCTGATATCAACTAGCTGCTGGAACCTGATATCAACTAGCTGCTGGAACCTGATATCAACTAGCTGCTGGAACCTGATATCAACTAGCTGCTGGAACTTGATATCAACTAGCTGCTGGAACTTGATATCAACTAGCTGCTGGAACCTGATATCAACTAGCTGCTGGAACCTGATATCAACTAGCTGCTGGAACCTGATATCAACTAGCTGCTGGAACTTGATATCAACTAGCTGCTGGAACCTGATATCAACTAGCTGCTGGAACCTGATATCAACTAGCTGCTGGAACCTGATATCAACCAGATGTAATGTCAAAGATTATAATATATTTATAATGTTTGTGCATTTACTCAAAAACTACACCTACTAATGTAATGTTTTCTGACTCAGAATTGAGGGGTATCATCTGCTGGTTTTCACTTGTGTGGATAAACATTTTTGTGAAAGACTAACCCAGTGTGTTTATTGTAGAAGTTATTAGAGTTATAGCTTTCGGGATCACCTATGTTCATTTATAATGCAAAAAAGCTTGATATGAAAGGCATGTATACACTATAATACAATTAATAATAAAATTAACATTTGAGTGCACAACACTTTTGAATGAAACATATTTAAACTTTTGTTTGATGGAGTATTGACTGAAATGTTGGTTTAAATTTAAATAGAAAAAATATTTTACCCAGAATTCTTCCAGTTTGACAAGATGGCTGATATTTTCTATCCTCTCAATTCGGTTTGAAGCTAAATCCAATGTTGTCAAGTTGACCTGCAATTTAAATTATGCATATATATATATATATATATATATAATTGTCTCAGCCCAAAAGCATATCTATATAATTATTAATTTATATAATTATTATTCCTAATTATCGTTCATATCTGGGCATTCTCACTGCAGTTCTCTGATATTATGTGTGTCCAGTTTGGTTTTGCAGCCATGAAGGTTAATAACGGCTTACTTCATGACAAACTATCTTGACAATGAACATAGTAATGCACCTTGGCCCTCTACATGATCCACTTACCAGTTTGTCTAAACCTTCTATCTTGGTGATTCCATTATGACTGAGGTAAAGCTGGTCTAAGTTTATGAGCTTGTCCAAGTTTTCTATTGTCAAGATTCGATTACTCTGCAAATAAAAGCATACAATAAAAAGTTTAACCTTTATCAACAATGCGTATCTGCTAAAAACTGACATGTTCTGAGGATTAATTCTTCTCTTTGCTTTATATTATAATCTACAATCTATCAAATATCTAGTGATATTTTAATTACGTATGCGTTGATGACTCTGAAATCTGGAGAATATGTATAACTGTATGCTGATGACTGTGGGTTTTGGACTGTATGTTTACCTGTATGTTCAGGACTGGGAGTTCTGGACTGTATGTTTACCTGTATGCTGATGACTGGGAGATTGGACTGTATGTTTACCTATATGCTGATGACTGGGAGTTCTGGACTGTATGTTTACCTGTATGCTGATGACTGGGAGGTCTGGTCTGTATGTTTACCTGTATGCTGATGACTGGGAGATTGGACTGTATGTTTACCTGCTTCAATGGACCTACAAGGTTTTTGACAGTACATGTTTATTTACCTGCATGCTGAGAACTGTTAGGTTTTGGAATGTGTCCAACCCTTGTATCCGGGTAATTTTGTTCTTTCCTAAGTACAACTGCTCCAAGTGAGTGAATGTTTCTATATTTTCTATACTCTGAAAAGTAAAATATGCATTTTCAGTTTCTGTGAACAAAATTTTCTGAGACCTCAATGATGTGTCCTGATTTAAATCTGTGACATCAAGCACAAAGCAATTTTATGCTGCATTTATTATGTTTTATTATATACCAGCCTGCCCCCTACTGGGCATTATTGGCAGCACAAATTGATTATTATTATTATTACCCTTATTCTGTTTGAGCCAAACTCCAGACATGTCATCTCTGTCATGTGACTGATGTTTTCCATTTTGGAAATTTTGTTCTGGATCAAAAACAACTTTTTAATTTTTGTGAGAGTCTCCAGTCCTTCTACTTTCTTAATGCGGTTGAAAGATAATTCCAGAATTCTGCAAAAAAACACAAACACCATGACATAAAATATATGCATAATCAAACTTCTATTTCACACAAATGTTTAAGGTTTATTTTTTAAATAGTTTAAGATTTATAAATATATTGTGCCCAGAGGTATTTGATCAATTATTACATATATATTAAAAAAAGCATGAACGTGATCAGAGAGGAAGTGTGGCGAAATTTGAAAAAAAAAAAAAAGTAAAATTCGCCACTGATCTCGATGTTGCGTTTTTACGTTACCCTCTGGTGGACGCTAGACAAATCTCCACTTCAGTTTTATTTTGCAAGTTTATGCGATGTTTTGCCTAATATGTATATTTGGAATCGAGTAGATTTCGGTTATTTTTTGTCAGAATCATGTCACATATGAAATTTTACCCACAAATTGCCCTTATTTCTGTATTAGAGCTTTGTTTTTAACCATCGGGAATTTGACCTAATTCTTGACCTAGTTTCATTAAAAATACTATTGGAGGAGAGGGAGAGAGGGGTTTATTCCAGACTGTTTTGGATATCTAATTTGAGCTTCAGATAACTTACTCATGGCTGGATCACACACTCAAGTTTTGAATAACTTACTCATGATTGCATAATTTACTCATGTTTTGATCAATTACTCAAGATTTGGATCACTTACTCAAGGTTTTGATCACTTAATTATGGTTGGATCACTCACTCAAGGTTTGGATCCCTTAATCAGAGTTTGATAACTTACTCAGGGTTGAGTCACTTACTCAAGCTTTGGATAACTTACTCAGGGTTGAGTCACTTACTCAAGCCTTTGATAACTTACTCAGGGTTGAGTCACTTACTCAAGCTTTGGATAACTTACTCAGGGTTGAGTCACTTGCTCAAGCTTTGGATAACTTACTCAGGGTTGAGTCACTTGCTCAAGCTTTGGATAACTTACTCAGGGTTGAGTCACTTGCTCAAGCTTTGGATAACTTACTCAGGGTTGAGTCACTTGCTCAAGCTTTGGATAACTTACTCAGGGTTGAGTCACTTGCTCAAGCTTTGGATAACTTACTCAGGGTTGAGTCACTTGCTCAAGCTTTGGATAACTTACTCAGGGTTGAGTCACTTGCTCAAGCTTTGGATAACTTACTCAGGGTTGAGTCACTTGCTCAAGCTTTGGATAACTTACTCAGGGTTGAGTCACTTGCTCAAGCTTTGGATAACTTACTCAGGGTTGAGTCACTTGCTCAAGCTTTGGATAACTTACTCAGGGTTGAGTCACTTACTCAAGCCTTTGATAACTTACTCAGGGTTGAGTCACTTACTCAAGCTTTGGATAACTTACTCAGGGTTGAGTCACTTGCTCAAGCTTTGGATAACTTACTCAGGGTTGAGTCACTTACTCAAGCCTTTGATAACTTACTCAGGGTTGAGTCACTTACTCAAGCTTTGGATAACTTACTCAGGGTTGAGTCACTTGCTCAAGCTTTGGATAACTTACTCAGGGTTGAGTCACTTGCTCAAGCTTTGGATAACTTACTCAGGGTTGAGTCACTTGCTCAAGCTTTGGATAACTTACTCAGGGTTGAGTCACTTGCTCAAGCTTTGGATAACTTACTCAGGGTTGAGTCACTTGCTCAAGCTTTGGATAACTTACTCAGGGTTGAGTCACTTACTCAAGCCTTTGATAACTTACTCAGGGTTGAGTCACTTACTCAAGCTTTGGATAACTTACTCAGGGTTGAGTCACTTGCTCAAGCTTTGGATAACTTACTCCAGGTTGGTGAGGTTTTCCAGGTTTTCTATCTTGGTGATTTGATTATCATAGAGATCCAGTTCCGTTAGTGTGGTTAGCATTCCCACATTTTCTATCTTTTTGATCAGATTCTGTCGCAGACATAAGTTCTGAAACAAAATACCAATTAAACATTACAGGTATTACACAGATCTATCTTTTTTAAAGCTTCATTAGACCCCCATTAATTATAGCAAATGACAAAATATTGCCATATATTTGTTACATATTAGTCATTAAAGAAAGTGTTGCCTACCTCGCATTGTGTCAGCTGTTCAAGATTCTCAATCTTGCCGATACGGGAATGCGTGAGATCAAGCTCCTAGATAAAAATAATACAAGAATGAGTCAGAACAAGTTCCAAGATATAATTAATACAGGATGAGTCAGAACAAGTTTCTAGATATAAATAATACAGGATGAGTCAGAACAAGTTCCTAGATAAAAATAATACAAGAATGAGTCAGAACAAGTTCCAAGATATAATTAATACAGGATGAGTCAGAACAAGTTTCTAGATATAAATAATACAGGATGAGTGAGAACAAGTTCCAAGATATAATTAATACAGGATGAGTCAGAAGAAGTTTCTAGATATAAATAATACAGGATGAGTCAGAACAAGTTCCAAGATATAAATAATACAGGATGAGTCAGAACAAGTTCCAAGATATAATTAATACAGGATGAGTCAGAAGAAGTTTCTAGATATAAATAATACAGGATGAGTCAGAACAAGTTCCAAGATATAAATAATACAGGATGAGTCAGAACAAGTTCCAAGATATAAATAATACAGGATGAGTCAGAACAAGTTCCAAGATATAAATAATACAGGATGAGTCAGAACAAGTTTCTAGATATAAAAAGTACGAGAATGAGTCAGATTGAGTTCCTAGATGTAAATAATACGAGAATGAGTCAGAACAAGTTTCTAGATATGAATAGTACGAGAATGAGTCAGATAAAGTTCCTAGATGTAAATAATACGAGAATGAGTCAGAACAAGTTTCTAGATATGAATAGTACGAGAATGAGTCAGATAAAGTTCCTAGATGTGAATAATATGAGAATGAGTCAGACCAAGTTTCTAGATATGAATATTAGGAGAATGAGTCAGATAAAGTTCCTAGATGTGAATAATATTAAAATGAGTCAGGTAAAGTTCCTAGATATAAAAAATACAATTTCTTAGATATGAATAAAGTATGAATGAGTCAGACCAGACAAGTTCCTCGGATATAAATTTTACAGAAATGAGCCAGTGAACAATATTGTTAAAAACTGACCGTATCACCAGAGTAAATACCGGCGACACATGGAATTTTTTTTTTTGAAGGCAGCAAAAGAGTTTTGATCATTCTACATTTTTTCAGTATTCATTCACTTGCAAAAAAAAATAGGTATATAGTCAGTGGGTTATGTGAATTAATGCGGTTCCCTTCTACATACCAAGGCATCAGGATCCACGATCCTTAGCTCCTCGACCAGCTCCTCTGGACCGTCCTCCTCCTTCTCGGCCTCCTCTTCACTCGAGACTATAATATTAAACCAAATGTGATGTACAAAGGTTGTGTGCTGTTGTGGGTTGTATTCCTGCTATGTGAAAATACATTGGACATATTGCAAGATCTGTTGGAGCCTCAGTGTTCATAGTGGTGAGAGGATTTATTGAATCCAGTTGCCCTGACTTGTACCAAGGAGGGTAAACAACAGTTGTATTCAAAGAGGGGAGAGAATTTATTTAATCAAGTTGCCTTTACTTAACTTTTCATTTACCTCTCCAATATGCCACACATTAATGTCCTTTGTTGCAATGATTTGTTATGTAGTCTTTTTAAATCTGCACTGTGATGTGACTAATCATAAAAAAACAATTATTTAGAAAAAAATCAGAATTCTGTTTCTTAACAGTACCTTTAAAAATGGGTTTTGTCCAAAAAAAATCAACCTTTTGGATGTCCATCATAGAAGGTTTGCCAGTTCTAGGCTTTACTTTGACACAACTTAGGATAATAATTTAGTAATATTCATTAAATTAATAATAGTAATTACAATAAATATATATTCCTGAGTAAATGTGAAGAATTACATTGTAATTGATACAAGGATGGGACTGTTTAGGCCTTGACAGAAAGAGACAAATGATGGTTGCCCAGCTGGGCCACCACAGCATCACTAGAGAAGTGATGGCCCAAAGTTTCTGAGGATAATGAGATGTGTGTCTGAGTGGCGATTACTTGTCCCAATCAAAATTTACAAATCCATTGATCATAATAAAAGATAAATATCTATCAAGGATTAAAATAAAATCAAGATAGTCTGGGCCACTAAAAGACCAAAAATATGGTTGCCCAACTGGACCACTATAACAGATCATTCACTAGCCCAAACAGATGATCTGGTGGTGCGTATGTCAAGGCCTGCTGTTTCATGCTTTGGATTACTACTGTCAGAATTTTTCATAAAAATAAAAATAATGGTCAAACCAAACCTTGTTTTTTAAATGGCAATAAAATCTGGTTCTCAACTAACTTGCCATCAGTAATAAACTTAGGGCAATGTGAAGCAACAACACTGGCAACAGGTTAATTTTATTCAAGGCTGTCCTGATTGCACATAATAATTCCTACATTGTGCAAGACAAAGTAGGAATTCTTACATTGTGCAAATAAGTAGGAATATCTAAGTCATGAATCCAAATGTTAGAAACCTGGATGAGGAGGTTTAGGGTATATAAATGTTGAACTTAATGAATGTAGGACTGTTATGAAAAAAATAATAATATGAGCATGCAATATGAGCATGCACTGATATCAGTTGTGTGCATAAAACATGATTTTATCTGTGCTGAAAGTTGTATATGTACATTTCTGATTGGCAGTTAGGAAGATAACTGGGCGTGAACCTGTAAGCATATTATTATGATACTATTCTAAAACAATAGTTTTTTGTATATTTTTGTCAAAATAACAATCAACATTTCTATTTCCACAGATGTCATATTTCCATTACAAAGTACGAGTCAATCAATATTTGTAGCCAATGTTCATATCCTTTAAATTTAGTGCCAATAATGTCCAATTAAGCCAGAAGTGTCCATCATTTTTTTAACATACCAAATCTAACGTAAAACTGATAAAGATTGTAATTATATTGGCCGCATCCGGTCATCTCAGTTATTGATATATCTTAAAATTCCTATTTATTTGCGCAAAGTAGGAATTCCTACTTTGGGCAGTTGCACAATGTAGGAATTCCTACTGGGACACGATTCCTACTGGGTGCAAGACAGTCCCATATTGTGATAACCAAGCTATTTTGCTTGTAACTGGTTTCATGAGTCACCTGTCAGTTTGAACAGTGTTAATCAATGTGGATGACAGATCAAAAGTGTTAATACTGCACTGCCTGAACGCTGCAGTCTACAGTGTTCAACTAAATTCTCCCTATCTGCTCTCCCATATACGCTGCATTTTCAGAGCGCTGCGATCGTATTTGATCCAATTCTTTGCACACGGCACATCCGGGAACAGCGGCGACAGCCTGTTTGGGGCATTGTCGCCTCTGCCTTTCATCTTTCCATCGTTGTTTATCTCACTTTTGCTTGTGTAATGTTGACATGAATTACGTAGATTGCAATATACTTATATAAAGATTACACAACAAACACTCATTAGCGCTGACATTAGCGTGTCAATGTACAATGTCAGTCTGAAATTTCCCTCCCATCTTGAAGCAAGGTGGGCGGAAGTTTACAGTGCAACATCTTTCCCGTCATGCATCGCTCTCTCGCGCCAATCCCGTCATTTTCTCACGGACCAGCTAAAAAGCTGCGAGAGCAGATAGCGAGAATTGGAAAGACTTGATGTTTCACAAAGGCCAATGGACTGCTGTTATTTTTAAACATTCACAAGATGGAGAATTCTCAAACAGAAAACAATATCCTGAAGTCACATTTGTCGTGTGTGCTGCCTTTTTCTCGTCCAGGTCTGATTTCATGAAGACAGTTCGTTCGTGCATGCATGCAAGCATGATTGCAACACCATTGATTTACACTTTCAATACTCGCGCTGGACCAGTTTCCGCCGATGAAGTAGACTGGCAGCGGCTACTAGGGTCGTCTCCAGCTTAGCCGCTGTAATCGGCGGTTATTAGTAGCGACGGAAAACTGGTCCCTCACGAGTACTACAATTAGTACAATAGTTTCATTCCAGTATTCTATTTCTAACTCAACGACAGGCAGAGGACAACACGGTGAACCTATCACTAGTAATAGTTTGCCTCTGGTGGATAAAATTTTGGGTCACTCAATCAAAGCAGAATCAAGCAGAATCAAGCACAAGATATTGCTACGGTATCTGGCAATGTCAGCGGTATGCATGTTTGGTACTGAATCTGAAGACAGTGAAGTAGTACACCGATAATTCAAGTTTGAAAACCATTCTGCATTCTTTCAAACTCGATGATCGTCCACGAACAAAGTATACTTAAATTCGTGAAATTGTTCTGCACACATTCCTCATTAATTTTTTTTTCATTCTTTGATACATACTATATTTCTAAAGAGTTTACTTACAAACAACATCTTCTGGTTTCACTTCTTCCGCCATTTTGACATTTGTGCCAAACCCAGTTTGTTTCATCGGCTGTGATTGGATCATTTTCATGAGGTTCCAGAAAGGTTATCTGAAAATTATATTTCTCAATCATCGCATATAAGAAAGGTCATATTTTACACACCAGTAACGCTACAATCGCTAGCGTTGCTCGCCACTCACCTGGTGGTTGGCGCTACAGTGAAACTCCATATCAGCTCTATAGGTACAGAAAGTGATTCAAAACGCTATTCATTTTCATGGTCGTCACAACGTTTGCATATGAATTACACAATACAAAACGCCAGTGTCTTATCTGACGTTTGGTGTTGCTTTTTACAGGGCAAACGCTATGTAGAATCTTACATATCAAATCAAATCAAAATCAAATCAAATCAAATCTTGACACTTCTATGAAAACTATCTTATATGTGTGAAAGCATTTCTGTCTGAAAAGGAAGGCATGACTCAAAGGCTGCATGGAACCGTGGAAAATTGACAGTCAACCCTTTGATCACAAGGACTTTGAATGGCAATACTGTGAATGCTGATAATTGGTATCAGTGAAATTTACTTTTTCACCTTTTGTTAAAATTTTGGGCTTTCACACCACTGAATGGGAAGACATCAAAGGCTGCATGGAATCTGGGCTGTATAGAAATGACTTGTTTTTCTGTGTTGCTTTTTTGCTTGCAAACATATACAATATATAAAATAATGACTTTATACACAAAACAAAGATGAAATCTTCATTTTTATACACAAAACAAAGATGAAATCTTCATTTTTATACACAAAACAAAGATGAAATCTTCATTTTTATACACAAAACAAAGATGAAATCTTCATATTGGATATCTATTTGAGCGATATGCACATCAGAACATATCGAATTGAATTGTTATTTGCACACAGAGTATATAATATGACTTTAAAGATGACAATATAAAGAATAATGACTTAATACAGAAAACAAAGATGGAATCTTCATATTGGGCTTCTATTTGAGTGATATGCACATCAGAACAAATAGAATTGAATTGTTTTTTGCACACAAAGTATATAAAAAAATGACTTTAAAGATGAAAATATAAAGAATAATGACTTTGTACAGAAAACAAAAATCAGATCATATAGAATTGAATTGCTATTTGCACACAGACTATATTAAAATAAGATGACTTTCCATACCACAATGACAATAGGGTTCAAGTGATGTAATGAGTATGGAATGCAACACTTCTCTACATCTGGACAGATGTATAACTACTGTCATAACAGCTTAATTTGATCGTATATGGAGTGGGATGTCACAAATCTCTGTCACTTGCCAGATTTAACTGCTGTTATAACAAGTTAATTTGATCAATTTTTCTATGCCAAAAAGTCTGATATTCTATTTGTTATATGCATACAAGATATTTTCCTTATTATCAGCCAATCCTTGGTTGCGTGATTCCTATGGTTGTTAGCTCTACGATCTATCACATGTTAAATTTATTAAGATACTGCAATTGGTTGCTGAGATATTGAAGTTTGAAATATGAGAAAAGTTGGTTCCTGTCTGTCAAAATATGGTCAATTTTTTGTGACACATAGAAAAACTTCAGAATGTTATGAGGATGTTTTGTGGATGTTATAGTCATATTTAATGCATCTTTTGGAATAAAATATAATATTCTTAATATAAAATAGTTTTTTATGTTATTTGGAAATTATTAAGAACATCTTATTAACATCAGCATCAAACAATGTGGTCCTTGAGTTTGATTATTGGTATTGGTATTGGATAAAGTGAGACAACTTACAATGAACATTTTCAAAAAGTATTTATTAATTATAAGCAAGTTCACAGCATACATGAAAAATGAAATACCCATGAATTGTTATTTGTAATAACAATTTAAATTGAATGGCGATTAGTAATGATTACTGCAGTTATTTCTGATAACTTTTCCTTGAATTTCCATTTAAAAAAAAAACTGGAATAACACAGCTTGATACATATACAAGATCAATGAGGGATCATAATTTGAAACTTATAGCAGGAGTCAACCCTTAATCCAATTTTTCATGTAAAAATAGGATTACAATCACATTTAACATTTCCTGAGAATTCCATTTATTTTAGAACTGGAATAACATTGCAAGATTCAATATCTAATTCATATCCTTATCACAGGTATATACAATGTCAATCATGGATACTAATTTGAAACTCATGAGAGGGATCAACCCTTGTTCCAGCATTTCATGCAAAAAATACCATTACCTTGCAAATAAAAAATTTCAGACTTTGATATTTCAGGCCGAAAATATCACATTCACATTTGACATTTACCTGAAATTTCCAGATTGATATTTCATTACATTCACATTTAACATTTCCCTGAGATTTCCAGTTTTTGCGACAACTGGATTATATCACCTGGTTCAATTACTAATTTCAGCGAACAAACCTTTATCCAATATTTCTTGCCAAATTATATTAAACCCTTTGATCACTAGTTTGGCCTTAAATCACATGCTCTTATTATAGGTAACTTATTATAAATTGTTCCATTCTTAATGCCCTATCATGATGATTGAACATTAAATACAAATATGGCTGTTAATTAGCACTTGTGGTGTTTATTTTACAATCTTTTGATGGACTATTTAACAGGAAAGTCCAATTAGTCTTTAATCATTCTGTGTTGGCTTTACAGTTGTCTTCTCTATCTAATTATAGCAAGATGAAAAGTGTAATTTTATTGGCTCTTACATGTTAATTATCATTAAAACTAAACAAATAACATTGTGTGGATATACAAAAGAATTTTTCTACCAAGTTTAATTCAGCAAAGAAAGTTTCTGCCGATTTCTCTGTCCCAGGAAAAGGGCCACATGATGGATAACATTCTCAGCCCGCATGTATGTGATGGTCTTTGCCAGATTCCTAAGGTCAGCATTGGCTTGTTCATTGAGTTGCGAGTTGAGTTTTGCAAGGTGAATATTGGCAGAATAAGAATTGAGGTTATAACCCTCTGAACAGGCAGTGTGATCTCTCATGTGCAGCCGATCTCTCATGTGCAGCCTATCTACATAACTCCCCTGTGGGTGCGGGGATTAAAGAATAGCCCCACTGCCCCCCAGCATGTCGTAAAAGGCGACTAAAGGGGCGTCCTGTTTGCCGTGGGATGCGACCTGTGTCGGGGAGGATATGGAAATAACCTGAATTCAGGTTTTTTTTCTTCAAATGTGAAATTCAAAATGGTCTGAACTCAGTCTGAAACATCCAAAAATGACATTTTTGAAAGGGGGTAGGGGTATTTTCAGGTTATTTTTTAAGGGTTTCAGGTTTTTTCTTGAATGCTGACTTTCATCACTGATGACGCGCGGTGCGTCTGTCCTCGCCGCTCGACGGCGCTCCATATACTGGCCCGATTGCCCTTCCTTACAAATACGTGGTGATATTTCTTTTACACCGCCACTTCATTTCTCACAGTTTTCTTTCCAACTCTGTACCTCTGTTTGTTGGTTTTACGTCATGACAAATCTCCATGCCCAACACCCCCCCTGCCTCCCGAATATGGTCCATGTCCCACGCTTAAAACATTTCGTCATTTCGGGATTTATGTCAGTTGCTCGAGGGCTGTCCACAAGTCGTGGGATGATTATATTTTCTTTCTTTTCCGCTGACCCACGATGTAACTTTCAATTGCCACGTCAACCCTCAGTTTTGTATCCACACGTTTCTTTCGTCTGTTCCGGTTAATATTGTTTTTTTAGGACGCCTAGTTCCCTCGTTCTCATAGAGGAGTTTGTTGCTGTATATGTTTTTCCATGACCCCTTCTCACCCCTTTCACCTTATACAACTTTGAACCGTCTTGCTGATGAATGGCAGCGATGACAGCTCATTCCAATTCTTTTCCATTCTACCCCAAACATTAATTTGTCTCCTTCCTTTTGTTTAGGTTTCTTGCTACAGCACTTTTGTGGAATTAACTTGTGGGGGTCAGCCCATACAAATCAGGTCAATACAGATTTGGAGAAATTTTAGTCAAGGGAAAAATGGCTTTGAAAAAATCAAATCTTGCTCTGAAAAAAGAAGAATTTGAGAATAAATGATTAAAATATAGTTGTATGAAAGTCGGTATGAAAAGGAAAAAAGGCTTTGAAAAAATCAAGATGTTGTATGAAATAGCGTATGAAACACAAATCTGGTTGAAAAAAAGAAGAATTTGAGAATAAATGATTAAAATATAGTTGTATGAAAGTCTGTATGAAAGGGAAAAATGGCTTTGAAAAAATCAAGATGTCGATGAAATAGCGTATGAAACACAAATCTGGTTGAAAAAAAGAAGAATTTGAGAATAAATGATTAAAATATAGTTGTATGAAAGACTGTATGAAAGGGAAAAATGGCTTTGAAAAAATCAAGATGTCGATGAAATAGCGTATGAAACACAAATCTTGTTCCGAAATAAGGTGAATGAATAATTTTTTTTTCTGGGATGGGGTGGGTGAATAAATTTTTTTTCCAAAATCTCCCACCCCACCCCACAAAAATCAAATGGATCGCCCCTAAGAAGAATTTGAGAATAAATGATTAAAATATAGTTGTATGAAAAACTGTATGAAAGGGAAAAATGGCTTTGAAAAAAGGATGAATTCAAAATTTATTTAAATTATTGAAAATAAGTTTCCAACTTAGATATGCCAGACAATAATAAAAAATGAGTTCTAATAAATGTTGTATGAGAAATAGATACATCTTATGAAGACACACACTCGTTTTTTTCGGTCTTAAATCATGACATGTATCCTGTTGCGTTGCATGTTGCTAATTTGGGTTGCTGAAAATTGGCTCTCAAGTCGCTAGTTGAGTTGTACTTAAAGTAGGTCAGAAGAGATCAGTTTCAACAGCCTCTGTGTGTGTGTAGCGTTTCCCTGCCAATACCAATGTACAAGGCGCTGCCGTGGTGGGCTAATTATAACGTGTGAAACGCTAGCGCTCGTAGCGTTGCTACAGTAAAATATCATCCCATTTCTAACTCATCATCGGGCGCGCTGTTTGATGTGTAGAATTAAATATGATGATATATTTGAAGACAAATTTATTTAATTTAGTTTCAGAAATCTTTCGATTTTACATTTTGTTAGAAAAAACTCTCTTTATGATATATTCCCTTTCAGCACCTCTTGAAAGTTTCAACCATTTGGATCCGGCGGGAGTTTCCCAGAATCTCACAAGATACCTCTCACAATCAGGACAGTCAGTCACACAAGACACAAAACGTCCAGAACTGTGATTGAGAGAGGAAGAATAAGAAGGTAAGGTTTGTACTTGTAAATTTAATGCAGCAACATTGCTGTGGCTGACAATATAATAATTGCAATTAACAAGGAGGGTTTTACCTCTATTTTATAATTAATTATTAGTGGGCCATGATTCATACTGAGTGCAAGACACGAAGGAACATTCACACTTGTTAGCTGCAGAAACTGAGAGCAAATAAAATGTCAGGAAATATTATTTTAATTGAAAATCCATGACATGTGGTATACAGTCTACCACAGGAAGAACTGACACAAATACAGTGGTATAAACAAGTACATGGACAATGTTAAAACTGTATGGAAAAACAAAATGTTTTAGTGGTGATGTCGTGCAGAAAGTAGGAATCTTGCACAATGAAGAAATAATTCCTACATTGTGCAGGACAAAGTAGGAATTCCTACATTGTGCAAATAAGTAGGAATATCAGAGTCAAGAATCCAAATGTCAGGAACAAGAATGAGGAGGTTTAGGCAATATGAACATAGGACTGTTATAATAATGATGATATGAGCATGCACTGATATTAGTTGTGTGCATAAAAAATATGATTTTATCAGTGATATGTACATTTCTCATTGGCAAATAGGTAGATATCTGGGTGTGGGCTTGCAAATGTAGATCTACAATTACGATACAAATATTCCAAACAAAAAAATGTTTGTACATTTTTTGTCAAAGTAAAATGACAATCAACATTTCTATTTCCAAAAATGTCATATCTCTATTATAATGTACTGGTCAATCATAAGTTGTAACCACATTCTTTAATGCCAATAATGCCCAATTAAGCCAGAGGAAGTGTCTGTTATTTTTTTCAATACAAAATTTAATAGAAAACTAATAAACATTGTAATTATATCAGCCACATCCAGTCATATCAGTTATTGATATATCTTAAAATTCCTACTTATTTGCACAAAGTAGGAATTCCTACTTTGGGCAGTTGCACAATGTAGGAATTCCAATATTTTATTTTAAAATGATAAAAGTAGAGCATTTTGTTTAGCAGCACAGGAATATTGCAGTCTGATAGGGAGCTATCAGATAACCAACAGAAGCTGTTGACTTGATCTACTTACTAATTCAGAGGCTATTTTTGACACTCATTATTTGCAATGTAAGATGATCATCTTGGTATTTTATATTCAAAACAGTTTAATCCAGGAACTTTATGAGTTTCACAAGTTATTTTTACTTAAATTAAGCAATATCATCATAATAATCATAATGATGAAATGTGCAGAAAACCTGTCCTTTTTTCACCTGTAACACATTTTTATTGTGGTATTTAGGGTACTGTACATATAATATACAATTGCAAAAAATCAAGCGTATAATCCCAAATGGGTGGGAGGGATGTCAGCACACATTATCAGCATGGATGGGAAGGACATTCACATCCCCTTTGTTCTGGTTTAATGATGTAATTTTGTAACATTTTGTAGGGCTGCAACTTGTAACATTGTTATCATGACAGCTCAGATCATGGACTCTTTCAAGTACTTTGTTAAATAATCATGGTTCTAAATTTTATTAATTTATCAATAACACTAGTCCCAGTTACTACGATATAATACTTCTTCACACTATATTGAGTAAATAATTAAAAATTGATAAAAACAGCTTGTCAAATGTATTAAATCCAACATTTTTTTACATTTTGAAACTTAGAAATAACACCTCCTAGTGCTCTGCCTGCAGCACCAGCTAAAGTATTTGCAACAATATTGAAATTTAGGTTTTTGTTAAGGTCTATAATCCACAATCAGTTTGAAGCATTTGGAGAGAACTTCGGGTGGTCTCGTATATTTACGTAACTGCCTTCGGCTCTGGGGCACACGTGGCGGACAAACTCGTTTGCATGAGATTTTAAATACCCAACTCTTTTAGTGATAATTCATATTTTATGCCATGATTATATCTAAAATATCCTATAAAAGCTTGATTATTCTTTGGATGGCATTAAATAAAGAAAATATAAATACTTGATATAAGTCGCCAGGTGCAAAAACTGAGTTGAACCCGTTTTAACAGTAGTTAAAACGGGTTCAATTTAAATAATAAAAATTTAAGACTAGCTGGTTAAGTTTACCTTTTCTGTGCTAAATTAACAAATATCATTACTTTGAACACATTTAGGCCACAAAAACATAAATCTGTCCCAGTTTTTCATTGTGGATTATAGACCTTAAAATAAACTCCAAGATATTTATACTTATCAACAATATCAATTTTCTATCGGCCCATCTTAAATACAAAGTTTGTTTTATTAACACAGTAATATGAGTTATTTCTGAAATGTATAACTTTGATCTTATCAATATTACTTTTAAATTTCAGTTTTCACACCATTTATGTACATAATTTAGTCGTATTTGTAACTGCATCTCATACTCTGCAAATAATACAATTTCATCAGCAAACAATAGAGTACACATTATATCATCATTTATCCTAACACCAATATTCAACTCTTTCAGTGCCATTACTAAATCATTTATTAAAAATGGAAACAATGTTGGTGACAATGTGTCACCCTGCCTGTCACCACTTTCTGTTTCAAACCAGTCTGTACAGTATTTATTTACTTTCACCATTGATAAGGGATGGCTATACAATGACTTGATACATTTATTTAATAAAAATATTACCAAAGTTATATGCCAGCAGTCTATAAAATAAAAGATCCCTGTAAACACAATCAAAAGCCTTAGAATCTATAAAACATGCATATAGGTATGTAGATTTTTTTCCATGATGAAGCACCAGCTAAAGTATTGAAGGTAGAATACAATATTCAAAACATTTAGTATAAAAGTGGTACAACAAGATCATATTTTTGTTTAAGAACATCATTTCATCAATACCAGGTGCCTTTTTACATTTCAGTCTATTTACAATATTTTCAATTTCATCAAAGGACCTTTTGGTTGATGAAAAAAGGGAACTTGTGCTGACTCTCACATAATTTATATCCCAGGAACTTGATCTGACTCATTCCAGTATTGAATATACCAAATACATATAACTTGATCTGACTCATTCCAGTATTAAATATATCAAATACGTATAACTTGATCTGACTCATTCCAGTATTAAATATATCAAATACATATAACTTGATCTGACTCATTCCAGTATTAAATATATCAAATACGTATAACTTGATCTGACTCATTCCAGTATTAAATATATCAAATACGTATAACTTGATCTGACTCATTCCAGTATTAAATATATCAAATACGTATAACTTGATCTGACTCATTCCAGTATTAAATATATCAAATACATATAACTTGATCTGACTCATTCCAGTATTAAATATATCAAATACATATAACTTGATCTGACTCATTCCAGTATTAAATATATCAAATACGTATAACTTGATCTGACTCATTCCAGTATTAAATATATCAAATACGTATAACTTGATCTGACTCATTCCAGTATTGAATATATCAAATACGTATAACTTGATCTAACTTATTTTCATATTATTTGTATCTGGGAACTGACTCATATCCACACGAATAGAAATTGCTAGAAGAAAATGCCTATGTGAGTTTTGTCTTATCATAAACTAAAAGTGAAGAGACAATTCAAAGTTAAATGAGACAGTGTTATATGGCTCTTAAACAACATTTTTTATCAGACAATGTAGACAGGTAGGTAACACATTACCTGCCAATGTTGACCTCACTTTCAAGATGGCAACCAAATAACATTATTTTGGAATATTAACACGACAATCTCAGACCTTGACATGAAGAGAAAAATGTTGGTTGCCCAGTTGGGCCACCAGAGCATGAGAAGTGGTGGCCCGAAGTTTCTAAGGATAATAGGATGTGTGATACAATAAAGAGCATTGTACATAAGGCTGTATAGAGTGAGCATGGTGAGGTTACTTGTCCCAATCAAATGTCTATTGATCGTGATATGATATCTATCAAGGATTAGAATAATAAAATCAAGATAGTTTGGGCCACTAAAATACCAAAAATATGGTTGCCCAACTGGGCCATTACAACAGAGCATTCACTGGCCCGAACAGAGGATCTGGTGGCTCCGGGCCACTGGGCCAGTGAGTATGTCAAGCCCTGAATCTGATGGACTGTATGTCAGACCCAGTGATATATACAGGTATGTGGTCAGGACTGATGAATTGTCATAATATACAGCATGAGTCCTGTCCATGTTTGTGCTCAGATGTGGATTTTGGGGTGAGAAATCTTGCCAGGAGTGAAATTAAATGGATATAATCTGGCCTGTGAGACACATGCTTCCTGATATATCACTTGATAATATTGCATAACACTGGACATATTCCTTATTCATCTCATATCACTTCAATATCACCCATGCATGGAATAAATCATGTTTTATCAACAATATTTACAACATTTGTAGACATTCAGTCAAGGGTTTTCTTTGGCACAAATATGTACTGTATTTACTCAAATATAAGATGATTCGTGTATAAGACGACCCCCAAATTGATGTTATTTTGCTTGAAAAGGCCTATTTCTGATTATAGGAGGAGTTGGTTTTTCTCGAGACATCAGCACTGCTACCATGCAAGTTGGGCGGCCATTTTAAACGTGAAATGTAAATATGCTTACACAAGATGGGGAGAAGCTCTCATTTTTGGCACAAACAATTGGAGTGCCGCTAAAGAATATTCATTCCCATTGAAATATTAATATATTGTGCAATGATGGATCCCTGAGTTTTCGTATTTATGTAGTGTCAGGGATCCATCATTGCACAATATATTAATATTTCAGTGCGAGTTAATACACTGTGGCAGCACTCCGATTGTTTTCATGCCAAAAATAAGAGCTTCTCCCCATCACTTCCGCTTTTCAAAATGATGACCTCATGTTGTGTATACATATTTAAGCATTGTTAAACTCACATTTTCTCCAACTCAGCATTCCCATAAATTTGATATCCTTGGAACTTGATCTGACACATTCGCATATTATTTGATATCCCTGGAACATTATCTAATGCATTCCTCTGATATTTGCGTAATAATAATGTTAATAATCTTTTTTTCTGAAGATTGTAGTCCTAACAGTTATTCTCAAACCATTTATATCCAGGGACTTTATGATGTTTATTTTTATATGTTTATTTTTATATGTTTATTTTTATGATGTTCATTCAAGATTCAGTAAGAAGGCAATGAACTGTAACCATGGCAACAGCAGTGCCAGAAGAACACCAGTTCCAGATTATCAAGATGGAGGAAGTGGATTTGGAATTAAATCGGGAAAAGAGAATTGGCAGTGGCTCATTCGCAAATGTGTATTACGGAAAGTACAAAAAGCTCGGCGTAACTGCAGCCTTCAAAGTGCTGAAAGGCGTCGGAAAAGGTGGATTGGAAGAGGAGTAAGGACAGTTATTCTCTATCTAGCATGTAAAATAGGAGATTATAATTCATGCTTAATTATGTTTTGCGTTTTGTTGGGGGTAGGAATATAACCTGTCAGGAAGTTCTGAGACTTAAGTGGTACAGCTGTGAAGGGAAGAGAAATGGGAGCACAGCTCGAAATGGGAGAGAAAAGGGTAGAAATGGGAGAATACAGTTTGCCTGGAATGTTAGGCAGGGAATAGTCTGGTAGGCAGAGGGCAGGGAATAGTCTGCTAGGTATAGGGCAGGGAATAGACTGGTAGACAAAGGGCAGGGAATAGTCTGGTAGGCAGAGGGCAGGGAATAATCTGGTAGGCAGAGGGCAGGGAATAGTCTGGTAGGCAGAGAGCAGGGAATAGTCCGGTAGGCAGAGGGGAGAGAATAGTCTTGTAGGTAGTGGGCAGGTAATAGACTGGTAGGCAGAGGGCAGGGAATAATCTGGTAGGCAGAGGGCAGGGAATAGTCTGGTAGGCAGAGAGCAGGGAATAGACCGGTAGGCAGAGGGGAGAGAATAGTCTGGTTGGCAGAGGACAGAGAATAGACTGGTAGGCAGAGGGGAGAGAATAGTCTGGTAGGCAGAGGACAGGGAATAGACTGGTAGGCAGTGGGCAGGGAATAGTCTGGTAGGCAGAGAGCAGGGAATAGTCCGGTAGGCAGAGGGGAGAGAATAGTCTTGTAGGTAGTGGGCAGGTAATAGACTGGTAGGCAGAGGGCAGGGAATAATCTGGTAGGCAGAGGGCAGGGAATAGTCTGGTAGGCAGAGGGCAGGGAATAATTTGGTAGGCAGAGGGCAGGGAATAGTCTGGTAGGCAGAGAGCAGGGAATAGTCCGGTAGGCAGAGGGGAGAGAATAGTCTGGTAGGCAGTGGGCAGGGAATAGACTGGTAGGCAGAGGGCAGAGAATAATCTGGTAGGTAGAGGGCAGGGAATAGTCTGGTAGGCAGAGAGCAGGTAATAGTCTGGTAGGCAGAGGGCAGGGAATAGTCTGGTAGACAAAAAGCAGGGAATAGTCTGGTAAGCAGAGAGCAGGGAATAGACTGGTAGGCAGAGGGCAGGGAATAGTCTGGTAAGTAGAGGGCAGGGAATAGACTGGTAGACAAAGGGCAGAGAATAGACTGGTAAGCAGAGGGCAGGGAATAGTCTGGTAGGCAGAGGGCAGGGAAAAGTCTGGTAGGCAGAGGGCAGGGAGTAGCTTGCTTGGAAGGTTCTTAGCTTAAAATTGATCCAGTTAAATATTGTACTTTCTTTTTTCTGGTCTGCAAATGTCTTATTGAGGGATTTCATACTGTGCAAAAATAAGCTCAGTATAAATTTGCATGTGTCACCCTGCAAAATAAAAAGCTATCTACATTTGTAAAAATATTCAATCTGCACTGTGAGCAATAATAAAGTGTCATTTCCCACATTTTTATTGGAGGCTAATTATCATAAAGTATCATGTGTAGATACACTCATTTCAACAGGAATGAAGAGATTTTTTGTGTCAATGAAATGTTTAATGAAATTACTTCTCCACTTGTAAAACATCTGCAAGCCATCTGAAGTTAATCAGAAACAACTGTTTTCTATCTTCAACAGGCATTTACAGAAGAACAACATCCATGTCAGTTTATCAATTTGTGTGTGTGTGTGTGTATGTGTGTGTGTGTGTGTGTGTGTGTGTGTGTGTGTATGTGAATTTGAATATTTTAGGTTTTACATCTTATTTTTTCTTCACTTTTGTATTGCTCAGTATGATATTTTATCATGATTTCAGAGATGAGAAATTACTTATTGAAGAGGCCAAGTCGATGTACAAGTTGAGCTTCAATAATGTTGTCACAATGTATGGCATCATCAACGAGCCGAACCAGGGCCTTTTTGCCCTGGTCATGGAGTACATGGAGTATGGATCCTTGGCAGATCTCATGAAGGTATGTTATATGGGTATGAATCCTTGGCAGATATCATAGGGTGTGTTATATGAGTATGGATCCTTGGCAGATTTTGTGAGGGTACATTATCTGAGTATGGATCCTTGACAGATTTGTGAGGGTACATTATCTGAGTATGGATCCTTAGCAGATTTTGTGAGGTTACATTATCTGAGTATGGATCCTTGACAGATTTTGTGAGGTTACATTATCCGAGTATGGATCCTTGGCAAATTTGTGAGGGTACATTATCTGAGTATGGATCCTTGACAGATTTTGTAAGGTTACTTTATCTGAGTATGGATCCTTGGCAGATTTGTGAGGGTACATTATCTGAGTATGGATCCTTAGCAGATTTTGTGAGGTTACATTATCTGAGTATGGATTCTTGGCAGAATATTATCTTTTTGTTGTGATAAAGTGATAAAATTATATTTAAAATTCTTAACAGAAAATTGAACTTGGCTGGCCACTAAAGTTGCGGATGCTTCTTGACGTGGTGGCTGCTCTAAATTGGTTGCACACTCCTCACCCTCCAAGCAGAAACTACAGAGTGCCACACAGGGACATCAAAGCAGCAAACATTCTGGTCAACCAAGGCTTCATTGCCAAGGTAATTTCTGTTTAATTTTATGAGATGACTGTAATCCTTCATTATCTGTCTATAGCATGGGATGGCAGCTTGGACTTTGCTCAAGATGTTTTGACGTGGTTTTAAACGATTCTCATTAGTCTGTCTCTCTCCATTGAAAATCATGCGTGTTAATGCCATTTAACCTTGACAATTACTCGGATTGCTTTGAAACTTGACTCTTCTTATCAATATCTCAGACATGTGAGACACTTTCCATGGCCTCTTTGGTCTTTCAAATAAGGGCAACATTAAATTTGATTTGTCACACAATAAAACCAATTAAGAAATGATGCCACACAATAAAACCAATTATTCTGTTTTCAAACAGATAACAACAATGCCTTAATTGACAAATTTTACATGGTATATAAGACCGGAAAAAAACAGAATTAGAAAAAAAAAAATTCACATTGTATCCGTTTTTGCCTTGATTTTTTCTTAATTCCAGCTATCCGATTTTGGATTGGCCAAGCTGAAAAAGATATCTTCTTCCAGTACTGGCCGACATAATATGGGAACTCCCACCCACACCCCACCAGAAGTGCTGAAAGGAACCAAAGAACACTCAGAAAGCACTGATGTCTGGAGGTGAGCACACACCTGTTTTATCTGACTTGATGTTTATGCTTTACATGACATAATTTGGCTGGGGGTTACAGTTGGAACCACATTTTGGTGAGGGGAAACACAACCAAATACAAAGTTATTTATTAACTGTAGACAGAGTTATCATTTGACCATTCAAGGTGTATTTAGGCAAACAAAAATGATAAACTTGTTTCTGATAACGTTCCCTGAAAAAATGGTAGGGGGTTAGATTTTTTCTTTCTGTTTTTATGTTAAATAGAATCAAATATATTGAGAATTGAGATATTTACATAACATTATTACTGAAACCTTTCACCTTGAAAGTACAAAAAAACTTTAAGGTAGTTGGTTTGAACTAAAATCAGCAAGGAAATTGAAAAAAGTTTTTGCATTAAATAAGAAATAGAACAAACACCCATGTAAAACATTGTTTCTTGATTTTTATTCAGCTTTGGAGTGACAATATTTGAAGTTGGAAAAGGAACTCCCTTATGGTTTTTGGGTGAGAAATTTTTTTTTATACATCATTTCTTAATTTGGGATGGTGGCATTCCAAACCATACACATCTCAGCAGTTCTCAGATCTGCTTGCAAACAAAAATCGCCTGCGTCACATTAGATTAGGATGGCGAAATATATCATTTTCAAAAAGTAAATTGCATACAAATTCTTTTTTTTTAAAATGTTGTTCTTGTGATGGCAGTCCATGATGCAGATGCCTTGGCAATGTCACACAGCGTGGCTACTGAAGGTAGATGTCCAATATCAACAGAGCAGATCCAAAGCGAGTGTCCGACCCAGCTGAAAAACATCATGATGCAATGTGTGCAGTACAACCCTCAAAACAGACCCTCATTTAAAGGTCAGTGACAAAGTTAATAATTACTACTGTATTTACTCGTGTATAAGACGAGGTTTTTGTACAAAAATCCATAGTTAATGTTTGGGGGGGTCGTCTTATACACGAGTCATCCTATACACGAGTAATTACGGTACTTATAACTTCATCAGTAACTTATCCAAAAGTGATCTTCAGGCAATCTGACTTTTTATCGAGCTGATTGAAATACAAGCTCCAACCTGCATTTATGAAAATATTTTAGTTAAAATTAGATAGGCCATGATTGCCAGTGCAGGTTGGCTTTGTATGCATGTGGACATTGAGTGTCATATTAAGGTCAAAGGTCAAAAGCCTTGTCCTTGACCCAAATCATGAGTAGGGTCTAGGATGGTCCATTGAATGCATGGCTATGATTAACCCGAACGTCTCCAAGTTAGATGGCTTGAGATGTCTGTCTCCCATGCTAAAGGCCTCGGGTTCAAATCCTGGTTGGGAGAAGCATTAAAGTCATGCTGCATGGTTGGAAAAGGTAGATATCTGTTACTGAGTTGTTTCTCACTTCAGCAACTGCTCCATGACTGATTATCAAAGGCTGTGGTTTGTGTAATCATGTCTATGTGATAATGCAAATGAAAGATCTGCAGTCACTCTTTGAAAAGAGCATGCATTGAGTTCTGATGACCTGATATAGGCTAAATAGTGCTGAAAAAGGCTGCTAGTTTAAACAAATCTGACCAACTTATGTGCAAAGGTCCATCCATGCTAATGGTGTGCGTACAGATTGTGTGCGAACCAGTCACTCAAATACATATAAAGTGTGAAAAAGTGCCTTAAATCAGACAGAAATGGGTTGAATGCAGTGGCCAGTTGTGGTCTCTATTCCCAGTCTGGAAAAAAATGTTTAGGCTTCCAGACAGTTGGGCTTGTAAGTGAAGATTTCCATTAGCCCGAATCAAAGTGTACTATCCCAAACCATTTCTTTCCATATTAAAAAAAATTATGTTTATGCACTTTTCTACACAATATTTTATTATTTGTTTTAGTGATATTACATGTATTAATTGTCTTCTGATACACATACATAATTTGATTCTATTCATGTTTATGTTGCAGATATTTCTCAAGTAATATCTCAGTGTTTTGATCAGCTTGAGAGGAATGCATATAATGATGCAATGATTGCTGCCATAACTGTAAGTTGGATTTGAAGACCACTACCTAATGCCATGGATAATAATATAGAAGTGTGTTTGCTTATCATTTCTAATCACCTTTGGAATTGTCAATATATACGATGGAATAATCCAAACTAAATCAAGGTTGAACTTTATAGCAGTGATTTTTTGGGGGAAATTTTCTGTCCGTTAACTTTGATGGAGTTCTTAGCTATTAGTAGTCAAGATTTTGTATTTTCAGGGGACTATCTATTATCCATTAAGCACAGAATCTTTCCCATTTTGTTTTAATTATGCCCTCCTCCTCCGAGGGAGGGCATATAGTAATCACTTTTCCGTCCGTGTGTCCGTGTGTCTGTGTGTCCGTGTGTCCGTGCGTCCGTCACAATATTTGTAATGGCCAACACTCGAAAGTGGCTGGACCACAGGGATGATACTACATATGCCTACAACAATATAGTCCAAGTAAATATTTTCCATGAAAGTTTGGTGACCTAGGTCAAAGGTCAAGGTCACAGTGACCATCGGGTCAACTTTGGCCGTGAGCGCTCTAACTTCTATAAAAATGTTTCAATTTTGACACAAGTTGGTGTACAGGTGTATTTTATGAGGGGCTAGGCTAAGTTCGATGATGGGCGATACTGACCAAATTTTGAAGTCATGGCGGCCATTTTTCAAAATGGCCGACGTGCCGATTTTGTGAATTCTTTTGAGAATACACTTATATAAAAAATTATTACTTATTATCAATTGGTATAAGCTGCAAAAATGTTAATTTATGTAATTGGGTCAGTGTGACCTACTTTTCAGGTGAAAATCGACATCCCCATTAGTATTTAGAGTGGCCCTCATTTCAATGCTGCAGGACATTGGGGTTTGATTCTACATAATGTTTGTAAAACTAAAGACCCCATAAAAAGATTCCATGGAATTTTTCCAACCAAGGTCAAAGGTCAAGGTCGCAGTGACCATCGGGTCAACTTTGGCCGTGAGCGCTCTATCTTCTGTATAAATGTTTCAATTTTGACACAAGTTGGTGTACAGGTGTATTTTATGAGGGGCTAGGCTAAGTTCGATGATGGATAATACTGACCAAATTTTGAAGCCACAGCAGCCATTTTTCAAAATGGCCGACATGCCGATTTTGTTAATTCTTTGCAGAATACACATATATCAAACATTATTACTTATTATCAATTGGTATAAGCTGCAAAAATGTTAATTTATGTAATTGGGTCAGTGTGACCTACTTTTCAGGTGAAAATCGACATCCCCATTAGTATTTAGAGTGGCCCTCATTTCAATGCTCCAGAACATTGGGGTTTGATTCTACATAATGGATGCTGATTCTGTGAATTTGAGGTGCGGGGTAAACTGGCCACTAGGCGGCACTGGCCACAGGGGTATGCAGGAGGAGGGCATTGTTCTGCGTTCTCTGAGCGCATTTTAATTTTTTTCCAAAAATCTAACAGCTATCAGGTTGTCAGGGAGGCTGCCATTTTGAACAACATGGTAAATATTAGCCAATGAGAATCAAGATAACAAGTTTGGGCCAAATTCAATTGTGTAACATGCATTTTGATTTAGTCTGCATTTATGTTTATCCTTTGGTCTTTTGTGTGTTTACATTCCTTGGGGGTGATAATATAAAGACCTTAGCAAAGACTGCTTTTCACAACGCATGAAAGTCAATAATAAAACACCCTTGCATAAAATAACACCATATTTGTCACATGAGCTGTAAGTTAATGATTTTTAAGTTAAAAAGATAGATATTTTGTCAATTTTTATTAAGCTTATTAAGAAAAACTTTTATTAAGCTTATTAAGAAAAACTTATTAAGAAAAACCCAGCAAATTATTATCTAGACACTGATTATTTTGCCTTTTCAGGCACTCAGAGGCACTTATGAAAATGTACCAAGGGGTGAGATTTCCCTGTTAAGCACTTCAGAGAGACTCGAATCAGTTCATTCGGGTGGCCAGCGCACATCATCCATGACTGTAGATGGTTACGTTCCCCCAGAGGATGTGAGAATAATGCGAGACATTGTCCAAGAATACAATAATTCAGCTGTGGACATGACACTGCAACATGTGGAGCCACCTGGTGGTGGCACCCCAGAGACACCTAGTGGTCATTATTTCTCAGGACAAACTCCACCATTCTCAACACGCACGCAATCGTCCTTAGAATTATTAACACCCAGTCATTTCACTGTGTCCTCTTTGGGTGGAAAACCCTCAGAAGATTCAAATTCATCGCCAGGTATCACTGGAAAGAGAGAGAGTGGCGCAGAAGAAACACAGATTCCGAGTCCAAGTGGAGTGAGTGTTTCAGGCAGCCATCAGCCTGTACTCCATCCGCAGATTATATACACAAGACCTGATGAGATCAACCTGCATGCCACCATGAGACAAATTTCTGCTGTTTTTGACGTAATAGATTCTCCTGTTATTCCACTGGATGAAGTCAGCAGATTGACCATGGAGTTGAGACAGGTGTTCAGAGATTTGAACGAAAACGGTGCCATAGATAAGGATATTGAAGATAGAAAGCGTCAGTCATCAGGGAGTTATACACAAAAGTTAGATGAAATCCAAAAAGCTCTAAAGACCATGTCAGTGGTGCCACCTGCTGTTAATGTCCACGTGCACGTGCACCAGGGAAATGGGGAAGTGGTGACCTCTACAATGCCAACACAGAGCAAGGAACCAATTCCGGGGGCAGATGACGCAGGCTTTGCCACAGAACAATACCAGGGGGCAGCACCAGCACTGAGCTCCAATGTACACCAGGTGGCACCAAGTGAGAAAACCCAGAAGGCACCAGGCCAGTCCACTCATCCTCAGAGACTTGAGCAACACCCAAGACAGCAAGCTAATATACAAGCAACCAGTAAAGGATTGAGAAAGGGAAGAATGGTTACAAATTGGAACACTTTTGAAACTGACCTGATAGTAGATGAGCTTTTAGCCCATCTGATCAGTGGACAGGTTTTAAGTCCTCAACAGGCTGATGATGTGAAATCAAGCAGCACTCACCAGGGGAAAAACTTCAATCTGCTTCAAATTTTATACAAAAAAGACGAGCAGGCTTTAATGATATTCCAAGAGGCACTGAGAAACACTCATCAATCATATCTTGCTGACTACCTTGAGCGGAGTGAGGAGGAGCAGGAAGAGAAGGAGGAAGCGAGTTCAGTTCGCACGTCCTCTAGTGAATCAGATGCACAGCCAGAAAGTGATCCTGATGATCTGCACAAGACATGGTCAACTGTATATACAAGGCGTCCTCCTTCAGCAGTGCCCCCTGTTGCCCAAAGTGAAGCGCCACCTAGGACTTGTAATGTGAGTACCAGAGTCGGACCAGTCCTTCTGTGCAAAACACACACACACACACACACACACACACACACACACACACACACACACACACACACACACACACACACACATATATATTGTATGTCCAATAACATACATTTGAGTCTGGCGGTGTTCACTCTCGTGGCAACATCTCCCGACTTCAGTTGAAAAATTTCTTGGAAACTTTTTGACTTTAATGGCAGTACAGCTATTAATTTTTTAGGAAATCTTTTGACCACCTCTACGGCAGAGCACTCGCCTTCCCTGCACACGCCTTGAGCGTGGGAGGCAGTGCCTTAACCCCTGCTTGAGGTATATTCACTATCATTCAATAATTGAACTTTGTTCAATATTTTTTGGTTTTCACGTATAAGTATGCACTAACAAACACACCACACCAACAAACGAACCCCTGAAGCTTACGGTTACTTTCCCGAAGGTAGAAAAGGCTGTATCCTGACCGTGCCTTTTCTATTAGCGGGATTGTTGAATTAATAGCCAAGGGGCCGTATCATGATCTATACACACTTATTTTAGGATAGAATTAGGCAGATTTTCACATATTCACATAGAAATAGGCAGTTCATATAGGTATATAGGCAGAATGGCTGGAACTGGTGGCTTGATTATTTCAAGCCATTAGTCACGGCTCAGTGAACATGCAACACTAGGCAATTGACCCCATTCAATCAAACTTGGAAGTTTTTCACACCCACTCAGTGAATATGTTACACTAGGCAATTGACCCAATTTCATCAAACTTGAAAGTTTTTCACACCAACAGACAGACCAAACATGAAAATAGCTAGCATTCCCCCCTCACCCACTTCACCTAACCTCACTTTACTGCAGAAGTTCACTCTACTGCAGAAGTCCTCCTCTATCCCAGAGAAGGCCATGATGACAGTTCTGAGGGCTAGTCCTTCTCAGGACAAACCCGCTGAACTGCCTGCAGTAGAAACAACCCCGCCACAGGCTAAGAAAAGCCCATACCATTCACTCACTATCTCCCCCCCAAAGATGAAATTAGTTCAGCTTGCTCCTCCCACTCAGACACCACTGAAAAGGATAGCAGACTTCTCGTCCTCTTCAGAAGAGGAAGTGTCTGGATTTTGGCAGTTGCCAAAAACACGTAAAAAAGCCAAGCAGCCCAAAAAGGCCCTACATTTTGAAAGAATGACCCCTAATTGCAATGCAGTAGCTGCTTTTGATGAGGTAGAGGACTACGATTTTGATAATGAGGTTTCCTCAGTCAGAACAGAGAGGTCCAAATCACTCTCACTCACCCCAGGAACAACAGTTACCACAGATGACCTTTCTGAAATAGAGTTTCCCCACATTACTGCTAGCAAATCCCCATACACCAAGTCCTCCACCCCTCTTGTCATTGCCCATCCAGAACTTGTTATTGATACAGGAAAAAAGACTCCTTCCAAGACCCCTGCCAAGCCCACAACCTCCACCCCCCGCCCAGCCACGCGAACTGTGCCAAAACCTACCCCTACTCACAAAACAACAAAGACTCCCTCTACCAGCTCCCTTCCCAAGTTCAAGCTGAACACTAGTAATATCTCTGACACATATCAATTGACCAAAGCCTTGGATGACGTTAGGCCTGGCCTACAGTTCACTGCCCACCCCAACGCAAAAGGTGAATTCATAATCTGCCCAAAATCCCCCAGTACAGTAACTATGCTGGGAGGCATCACTCATCTCAAAGGCAAAGCTGTCAATTTAAGTGAATTGAATCCCAACACAAAGCCCACTAAGGCAGTAGCACTGAGAGTTCCCATATATATATCCACTGATGCTTTCCTTGACCTTCCCCACATACTTCACGCAAAAAGATACACTTTCAATGACAAACCCACTTCAAAAGTTGAGATCACTTTCGAAGGTCCTCCCCCTGCCTCTGTCACTCTCAATCATCTTGGTACCTTTAACCTCGAGCAGTTTAGGACTGAGCCACGTAGGTGCAGAAATTGTCAATCTTTTGGACACATAGCTACCTTCTGCAGAAACTCAGCAGTCTGTGGCATCTGTAGCAAAAAACACGACACCGAACAGTGCCTTGTCAAACTCAGAAATAAAGAACAGGTTGCTCCTTGTTGTCCAAACTGTCACAAAAAGCATCATGCTTGGAACAAAAGATGTCCTGAGAGGCTAAACAGAATTTATGCGCAAAACAAGCCAAAACTTCAACAAGTGCGCCCCCTGATGACCATTCCCACCCATCCTCCTTCTAGGACCTCACCCCCTGCCCCCCAGCCTGCCCCCCAGCCTGCCCCCCTGCCTGCCCCCCAGCCTGCCCCCCTGCCTGCCCCCCAGCCTGCCCAATGGCCAACCAAAAAGGCCAAGCCAGGCCAGCAGGTCAAAAACCCTGCCAAGAAGTCCACAAAAAACACTACCCCCACACGCCCCCTACACCCACTCCCACCCCCACCCCCACCCAAAATCAAGAACCCCCCAACCGTGAACTCTCGTGTGAACCCGACCCCCACCCCTGAACCCACCCCAGGGCCCAGCAAAATGACAGTTTCCCTCCCGACATCTGACTCTCCCTTACCAGAAAATGATAGAACTGACGTTCCACTGACTCAAAGCATCCCTCCCACATCATCAGCCGCACACAATCCTTTACCGCTGTGTGCGGTTCCTGTTAATACTGTGAATGCCTCCCTTGTTCAGGCCCTGTCACATTTAGCCACAGTTACTCAAGAGGTCAGAGACATATCTAGATCAATAGTAAATCTCCTCATAGAAATTTCGGCCAAGTTAAATTCACAGAAGTAAGTCAGAATCTGAAAATCATTAACTGGAACTGCTTCTCACTAAAATCCAAAATTGCCACCCTCAAAGCCTGCATTGGGACAGATGATCCAGACATCATTACCCTCCAGGAAACTTTAGACAAGAAAGATTCTCCCCCCAAAATCAATGGATACACACCCTACACTGAAAAAAGTGAAAATAATAGGAAAGGTCTCGCAATATACGTTAGAAATAAAATTCCATCCAAAAAGATAATTGATCCTCTTAACTGTGGGACAGGCATAGAAGTGCTAGCCATAGAGATCACCCTCTCCACAGGTCCTGTCCTTATATATAATATATACTCCAATCCCAACCCATTCCACCAGGGCAAAATAGATCTCACCAATCTGGCAAGAGTTGCAAGCTCACAATCCATTGCTGTGTTAGGTGATTTCAATGCCCATCACCCCATTTTGTATTCCAAATATTACAATCATAATGGCCATCACATCAATGCCCTCCTCAATGACACTGATGAATTGTCCCTGCTAAATGATGGTACGCCCACTCACATTAGAGGACACTGTTTAGACCTTACCTTTGTGTCCTCAGCCTTTACCCAACTTGCTAAATGGGGAGTACACCCCACCCTAACCAGTGATCACTATGGTACCACTCTCTTGCTTGACATTCCACACATCCCACCCCCTCCTCCACCCCCACCCAAGTGGAACGTTAGGAAAGCTGACTGGGACAAGTTTCAAAAGACAATATCTGACTGGTATGACCAATTTGTCCTACCACAGGACATAGACGAACACTCAGAGGCAGTCACGCAGGCTCTTACATTAGCGGCTAATGAAGCCATCCCTTTAAAGAAAGCAACAGGTACCCATCATACAAACTACTGGTACTATAATCCCACAATAGCTGAGTATAGGAATAGGCTAAATAGGACCAGGAAGATATATAGAAAATATCCCACCCCACACAATAGGCAAATGCTCAGGGAGGTTAGCAAACACCTGCAGGAGATCTGCAGGGGTGCCATGCGTAGTAAATGGGAAGAGTGGTGCGAATCTTTCAATGAGCACACATCTCTCACTGAGCTCTGGAAGAAATTGAAAATTTCTAGTGGCAAGAAAATCTCGCCCATTCCAGACCATCCCAATCCCAGCATGGAATCAGAAAGACTTGCAGCCATGTTTGCCAGCAGGGCCTCGTCAGATAATCTGTCACGAAGCATTAGGCTCAAACAAAACGAATTGCTTAGTGGCAGGGACAAAATCATTAGTGAGGCTTGCCAGGCAACACACAGAGCAGACATTCCCTTCACAATACAAGAACTTTTCAATGCTAGGAAGAAAGGTAGAGACACTGCCACAGGTTCAGATAAGATCACATACAGTATGATCAGCAACGCAGGCACAGCTGGGCAAATGATGATATTAGATCTCATAAATGCCTCATATCAAGCTGGCCAGCTCCCGTCGAAGTGGAAGCTTGTTGACATACAGCCCATCCCCAAGCCCAAAGAACCCACCAAGCCTAGGCCGATCTCGCTCACGAGTTGCATATGCAAAACAATGGAGAGATTAGTACTAAACCGGCTGCTGTATGAACTAGGGCCCTTTCACCACAACATCTTCGGGTACATTAAGGCAGTCAGCACCACCCACAGTATAGCCACACTGCTTTCCATCATCACGACAGGTCAAAGCATTGCCATCTTTTTAGACCTTGAGAAAGCCTTTGAGTTAGCCAGCCCAAAAGCAATTTTATCCACTTTAGCCAGCAAGGGCATCAAAGGCAAGCTACTTGCCTGGGTTGCTTCCTATCTCACAGGCAGGAAAAGTAGGGTGCGCTATCAGGGAACTTATAGTGCTTATCATGCTCACGAGAACGGCACGCCCCAAGGTGGTGTCCTGTCCCCCACTTTATTCAACATCCTCATGAGCAGATTAGTCTCCCTCAAATTCCCCCCAGGTGTACAGCTGCTTTGCTATGCTGACGACTTGGTATTGACAGTCACAGGTAAGGGATTGACCCTCAAAGCTCAAAACTCGCTAGACATCCTATCTAGAGAATGCACAAACTTAGGGCTCAAGATATCTGCCTCCAAAACAAAAGCAATGTGCATCAAAATGAACACACCCAGCTCACAGCTCCAAATACAGGGCCATGCCCTGGATTGGGTCCCTGTGTATCAGTATCTGGGGGTGTGGATAGATAGCGCCTTTAACATGCACTGTCAGGTCAATTACCTCAAGGAAAGATGCCAAAAGAGAATAGATGTCATGAGAGCCCTTTCTTCCATCAAGATAGGCCCCAAAAGTGAGATTCTCAGACTCTACTATTTAGCCACTACACGTAGCCTAATAGACTATGCCACACCACTGTTAGCATTTGCCTCAGATAGTGCATTACAGCAGGTTGAGGTCATACAAAACAAAGCCCTCAGGCTCATATTAGGTGCCCCGTTATGGACTAAAACTGAGAATTTACAACTTGAGTCAGGCATCCCAGCTGTCCGAGTTAGAATAGCTCAGACCACAGCATGCTTCTTAGCCAAGGTTATGCACTCCCATGTAGTAACACCTCTTAGGAAAAGTACCAAGATAGCCCTCGGTGATGGTGGCAAAATGCCCTCCAGGAGAAATCACTGGGCCACCAGGGCTGCTTCCCTAGTGCTAGGGTTTAGAGATGGACTAGTATTACACAAAGGTGCAGACACTCCAGCCTCCAACTATGTCATCCCTCCACCCTGGAAGCCACTCCCGTATAGCATTACATACATGCCTATGGCCAGCAAGAAATCAGACCTAGATAGGGCAGACATGCTCAGACAGGCTCATGCATCCATAGATATTGTTCGCCCCCCGGGAGCAACAGTGTACTACACTGATGGCTCAGTTCAGGAAGATGGCAGGTCAGGCTCTGGTTATTGTCAGGAAGGTAGACAGGAATTATGGAGAAATAGTGACAATTGCTCAACCCTGCAGACTGAGCTCATTGCCATTTCATTTGCCCTCCTAGATGCCCTTCACAACAAGACAGGTCCAGTACTAGTAATCACAGACTCACAGTCATCCCTCAAAGCACTAGAGAAAGGTCACCCCTTAGACAATGTTAAGCTCATCACGGGAGTTTATGTTACCCTGTATAAGTTACAATCAGACAATAGGGCTGTTGTGCTACACTGGATCCCCAGTCACATTGGACTTGAGGGTAATGATATGGCAGACGAGGCTGCGAATGCAGGCTCCAAGCTATCCAAGATATCAGCCCATGTCCTCCCCTCTCTTAGCCAGACCAGACGACTTTTTGTCTCTGACTCAAAGGAAAGGCACTATCTCAGGCACAAATACAGTGTACCCGGTTCAGGAACTGCCAGATGGTATGCCATAGCCACTAGATACATGCCACTCCCCAGACTAGCTGAGAACCACAGATCCCTACAGGTCACCATGCATAGACTTAGACTAGGCTACAAGTGCACTTGGGAATTGTTAGGAGATATGGATAGAGCCTGCGAGCATTGTAGTAGGCCCACCAGTAAACCACTGTGGCACTACCTGCTAGAATGCTTTTACACAATGCCTCTTAGACAATATGACAATAGAGTATATGATGTGGAAGATGGCGCTGACCACACCCAGGCTGCAGCTGAGGTGGTCTATAATGCCTTAAACTTTGTGGATCTGCATTATATCCTGACTCAGTATCCTGTGCCCAGATAGGAACTGGAAAAGATCCCACTAGAACCCATGAAGTAGGCAGCCCGCATGACTGACTGACTGCGGATGGTCAATCAATGGTCACTTAAGAGATCGGGTCACAGTGGCCACTGGCTGATTCCCCGAGGACACATTGACTAATTAAAACGGAAACGAACCTGATCCTACCACTGGCTGCAATGATGGAATGTATGTCCTACATCCCTACATTGACAGCCAGGGTAGATAAACCTAACACATTACTAACACATGCCACCTATAATAGTGAAAATGCCTGGCCTGGGTCACAGATTGCCGGCTTTGGTTTCACAAGAATGACCAACAGCGGTTGCAGAGATATTCAGTGTATATCCTGCCCATAGTCGGCTTTCAGTGCCCCAAATCGGGCCATTTGCACCGATAATCACACACCACCCACCCCATAGCAATTTCAAATAAACTATAATTAGGCATTTATACACATAATAAGATGGAACACATAATAATATATATCTTCTGAATTATTCTGTCATCCAAAAGCAAACAAAACAAGCATAAACAAAAAAGGTTCACTTTTGCCTATGGACACCCCACTGGGTAAAATGCAATTCTCACTACTTTTTAATCAAAATTTCTACATAACTTCTCATATATGCAACCCACACACAAAGTCTGAACACAACATAAAACCACCTCTAAACTCACTATGGGTAGGTCCCCCTTTGACAATGCCTGGTTAAATTGTCCCCCAGCAAGGTTATTGCTCGCCCGCTCGGATTGGGCGTAAAACGTCGTGGTCCCGTGTATCTGACCCTATCCCAGAGCACGTTAAAGAACCCAGTAGCACTTATCGAAAAGAGTAGGGGGAACCCGGTGCGAATGGTCTCTGAAAAAAACCTTTCAGTTAACCAACTCACAACAACAATAGTCCATTTGTCAATAGCAATAATCAATGACCAAATTTAACAATACATGATTGCAATTCACAGCAATCACACTGCAGGGCCGCCTCTCCAGGCTACGGCCCTCTTGCAATTTAATATTGCATAGATTTCATTCATTCATTCAACATACATGGCAGTCTGGCGGTGTTCACTCTCGTGGCAACATCTCCCGACTTCAGTTGAAAAATTTCTTGGAAACTTTTTGACTTTAATGGCAGTACAGCTATTAATTTTTTAGGAAATCTTTTGACCACCTCTACGGCAGAGCACTCGCCTTCCCTGCACACGCCTTGAGCGTGGGAGGCAGTGCCTTAACCCCTGCTTGAGGTATATTCACTATCATTCAATAATTGAACTTTGTTCAATATTTTTTGGTTTTCACGTATAAGTATGCACTAACAAACACACCACACCAACAAACGAACCCCTGAAGCTTACGGTTACTTTCCCGAAGGTAGAAAAGGCTGTATCCTGACCGTGCCTTTTCTATTAGCGGGATTGTTGAATTAATAGCCAAGGGGCCGTATCATGATCTATACACACTTATTTTAGGATAGAATTAGGCAGATTTTCACATATTCACATAGAAATAGGCAGTTCATATAGGTATATAGGCAGAATGGCTGGAACTGGTGGCTTGATTATTTCAAGCCATTAGTCACGGCTCAGTGAACATGCAACACTAGGCAATTGACCCCATTCAATCAAACTTGGAAGTTTTTCACACCCACTCAGTGAATATGTTACACTAGGCAATTGACCCAATTTCATCAAACTTGAAAGTTTTTCACACCAACAGACAGACCAAACATGAAAATAGCTAGCATTCCCCCCTCACCCACTTCACCTAACCTCACTTTACTGCAGAAGTTCACTCTACTGCAGAAGTCCTCCTCTATCCCAGAGAAGGCCATGATGACAGTTCTGAGGGCTAGTCCTTCTCAGGACAAACCCGCTGAACTGCCTGCAGTAGAAACAACCCCGCCACAGGCTAAGAAAAGCCCATACCATTCACTCACTATCTCCCCCCCAAAGATGAAATTAGTTCAGCTTGCTCCTCCCACTCAGACACCACTGAAAAGGATAGCAGACTTCTCGTCCTCTTCAGAAGAGGAAGTGTCTGGATTTTGGCAGTTGCCAAAAACACGTAAAAAAGCCAAGCAGCCCAAAAAGGCCCTACATTTTGAAAGAATGACCCCTAATTGCAATGCAGTAGCTGCTTTTGATGAGGTAGAGGACTACGATTTTGATAATGAGGTTTCCTCAGTCAGAACAGAGAGGTCCAAATCACTCTCACTCACCCCAGGAACAACAGTTACCACAGATGACCTTTCTGAAATAGAGTTTCCCCACATTACTGCTAGCAAATCCCCATACACCAAGTCCTCCACCCCTCTTGTCATTGCCCATCCAGAACTTGTTATTGATACAGGAAAAAAGACTCCTTCCAAGACCCCTGCCAAGCCCACAACCTCCACCCCCCGCCCAGCCACGCGAACTGTGCCAAAACCTACCCCTACTCACAAAACAACAAAGACTCCCTCTACCAGCTCCCTTCCCAAGTTCAAGCTGAACACTAGTAATATCTCTGACACATATCAATTGACCAAAGCCTTGGATGACGTTAGGCCTGGCCTACAGTTCACTGCCCACCCCAACGCAAAAGGTGAATTCATAATCTGCCCAAAATCCCCCAGTACAGTAACTATGCTGGGAGGCATCACTCATCTCAAAGGCAAAGCTGTCAATTTAAGTGAATTGAATCCCAACACAAAGCCCACTAAGGCAGTAGCACTGAGAGTTCCCATATATATATCCACTGATGCTTTCCTTGACCTTCCCCACATACTTCACGCAAAAAGATACACTTTCAATGACAAACCCACTTCAAAAGTTGAGATCACTTTCGAAGGTCCTCCCCCTGCCTCTGTCACTCTCAATCATCTTGGTACCTTTAACCTCGAGCAGTTTAGGACTGAGCCACGTAGGTGCAGAAATTGTCAATCTTTTGGACACATAGCTACCTTCTGCAGAAACTCAGCAGTCTGTGGCATCTGTAGCAAAAAACACGACACCGAACAGTGCCTTGTCAAACTCAGAAATAAAGAACAGGTTGCTCCTTGTTGTCCAAACTGTCACAAAAAGCATCATGCTTGGAACAAAAGATGTCCTGAGAGGCTAAACAGAATTTATGCGCAAAACAAGCCAAAACTTCAACAAGTGCGCCCCCTGATGACCATTCCCACCCATCCTCCTTCTAGGACCTCACCCCCTGCCCCCCAGCCTGCCCCCCAGCCTGCCCCCCTGCCTGCCCCCCAGCCTGCCCCCCTGCCTGCCCCCCAGCCTGCCCAATGGCCAACCAAAAAGGCCAAGCCAGGCCAGCAGGTCAAAAACCCTGCCAAGAAGTCCACAAAAAACACTACCCCCACACGCCCCCTACACCCACTCCCACCCCCACCCCCACCCAAAATCAAGAACCCCCCAACCGTGAACTCTCGTGTGAACCCGACCCCCACCCCTGAACCCACCCCAGGGCCCAGCAAAATGACAGTTTCCCTCCCGACATCTGACTCTCCCTTACCAGAAAATGATAGAACTGACGTTCCACTGACTCAAAGCATCCCTCCCACATCATCAGCCGCACACAATCCTTTACCGCTGTGTGCGGTTCCTGTTAATACTGTGAATGCCTCCCTTGTTCAGGCCCTGTCACATTTAGCCACAGTTACTCAAGAGGTCAGAGACATATCTAGATCAATAGTAAATCTCCTCATAGAAATTTCGGCCAAGTTAAATTCACAGAAGTAAGTCAGAATCTGAAAATCATTAACTGGAACTGCTTCTCACTAAAATCCAAAATTGCCACCCTCAAAGCCTGCATTGGGACAGATGATCCAGACATCATTACCCTCCAGGAAACTTTAGACAAGAAAGATTCTCCCCCCAAAATCAATGGATACACACCCTACACTGAAAAAAGTGAAAATAATAGGAAAGGTCTCGCAATATACGTTAGAAATAAAATTCCATCCAAAAAGATAATTGATCCTCTTAACTGTGGGACAGGCATAGAAGTGCTAGCCATAGAGATCACCCTCTCCACAGGTCCTGTCCTTATATATAATATATACTCCAATCCCAACCCATTCCACCAGGGCAAAATAGATCTCACCAATCTGGCAAGAGTTGCAAGCTCACAATCCATTGCTGTGTTAGGTGATTTCAATGCCCATCACCCCATTTTGTATTCCAAATATTACAATCATAATGGCCATCACATCAATGCCCTCCTCAATGACACTGATGAATTGTCCCTGCTAAATGATGGTACGCCCACTCACATTAGAGGACACTGTTTAGACCTTACCTTTGTGTCCTCAGCCCTTACCCAACTTGCTAAATGGGGAGTACACCCCACCCTAACCAGTGATCACTATGGTACCACTCTCTTGCTTGACATTCCACACATCCCACCCCCTCCTCCACCCCCACCCAAGTGGAACGTTAGGAAAGCTGACTGGGACAAGTTTCAAAAGACAATATCTGACTGGTATGACCAATTTGTCCTACCACAGGACATAGACGAACACTCAGAGGCAGTCACGCAGGCTCTTACATTAGCGGCTAATGAAGCCATCCCTTTAAAGAAAGCAACAGGTACCCATCATACAAACTACTGGTACTATAATCCCACAATAGCTGAGTATAGGAATAGGCTAAATAGGACCAGGAAGATATATAGAAAATATCCCACCCCACACAATAGGCAAATGCTCAGGGAGGTTAGCAAACACCTGCAGGAGATCTGCAGGGGTGCCATGCGTAGTAAATGGGAAGAGTGGTGCGAATCTTTCAATGAGCACACATCTCTCACTGAGCTCTGGAAGAAATTGAAAATTTCTAGTGGCAAGAAAATCTCGCCCATTCCAGACCATCCCAATCCCAGCATGGAATCAGAAAGACTTGCAGCCATGTTTGCCAGCAGGGCCTCGTCAGATAATCTGTCACGAAGCATTAGGCTCAAACAAAACGAATTGCTTAGTGGCAGGGACAAAATCATTAGTGAGGCTTGCCAGGCAACACACAGAGCAGACATTCCCTTCACAATACAAGAACTTTTCAATGCTAGGAAGAAAGGTAGAGACACTGCCACAGGTTCAGATAAGATCACATACAGTATGATCAGCAACGCAGGCACAGCTGGGCAAATGATGATATTAGATCTCATAAATGCCTCATATCAAGCTGGCCAGCTCCCGTCGAAGTGGAAGCTTGTTGACATACAGCCCATCCCCAAGCCCAAAGAACCCACCAAGCCTAGGCCGATCTCGCTCACGAGTTGCATATGCAAAACAATGGAGAGATTAGTACTAAACCGGCTGCTGTATGAACTAGGGCCCTTTCACCACAACATCTTCGGGTACATTAAGGCAGTCAGCACCACCCACAGTATAGCCACACTGCTTTCCATCATCACGACAGGTCAAAGCATTGCCATCTTTTTAGACCTTGAGAAAGCCTTTGAGTTAGCCAGCCCAAAAGCAATTTTATCCACTTTAGCCAGCAAGGGCATCAAAGGCAAGCTACTTGCCTGGGTTGCTTCCTATCTCACAGGCAGGAAAAGTAGGGTGCGCTATCAGGGAACTTATAGTGCTTATCATGCTCACGAGAACGGCACGCCCCAAGGTGGTGTCCTGTCCCCCACTTTATTCAACATCCTCATGAGCAGATTAGTCTCCCTCAAATTCCCCCCAGGTGTACAGCTGCTTTGCTATGCTGACGACTTGGTATTGACAGTCACAGGTAAGGGATTGACCCTCAAAGCTCAAAACTCGCTAGACATCCTATCTAGAGAATGCACAAACTTAGGGCTCAAGATATCTGCCTCCAAAACAAAAGCAATGTGCATCAAAATGAACACACCCAGCTCACAGCTCCAAATACAGGGCCATGCCCTGGATTGGGTCCCTGTGTATCAGTATCTGGGGGTGTGGATAGATAGCGCCTTTAACATGCACTGTCAGGTCAATTACCTCAAGGAAAGATGCCAAAAGAGAATAGATGTCATGAGAGCCCTTTCTTCCATCAAGATAGGCCCCAAAAGTGAGATTCTCAGACTCTACTATTTAGCCACTACACGTAGCCTAATAGACTATGCCACACCACTGTTAGCATTTGCCTCAGATAGTGCATTACAGCAGGTTGAGGTCATACAAAACAAAGCCCTCAGGCTCATATTAGGTGCCCCGTTATGGACTAAAACTGAGAATTTACAACTTGAGTCAGGCATCCCAGCTGTCCGAGTTAGAATAGCTCAGACCACAGCATGCTTCTTAGCCAAGGTTATGCACTCCCATGTAGTAACACCTCTTAGGAAAAGTACCAAGATAGCCCTCGGTGATGGTGGCAAAATGCCCTCCAGGAGAAATCACTGGGCCACCAGGGCTGCTTCCCTAGTGCTAGGGTTTAGAGATGGACTAGTATTACACAAAGGTGCAGACACTCCAGCCTCCAACTATGTCATCCCTCCACCCTGGAAGCCACTCCCGTATAGCATTACATACATGCCTATGGCCAGCAAGAAATCAGACCTAGATAGGGCAGACATGCTCAGACAGGCTCATGCATCCATAGATATTGTTCGCCCCCCGGGAGCAACAGTGTACTACACTGATGGCTCAGTTCAGGAAGATGGCAGGTCAGGCTCTGGTTATTGTCAGGAAGGTAGACAGGAATTATGGAGAAATAGTGACAATTGCTCAACCCTGCAGACTGAGCTCATTGCCATTTCATTTGCCCTCCTAGATGCCCTTCACAACAAGACAGGTCCAGTACTAGTAATCACAGACTCACAGTCATCCCTCAAAGCACTAGAGAAAGGTCACCCCTTAGACAATGTTAAGCTCATCACGGGAGTTTATGTTACCCTGTATAAGTTACAATCAGACAATAGGGCTGTTGTGCTACACTGGATCCCCAGTCACATTGGACTTGAGGGTAATGATATGGCAGACGAGGCTGCGAATGCAGGCTCCAAGCTATCCAAGATATCAGCCCATGTCCTCCCCTCTCTTAGCCAGACCAGACGACTTTTTGTCTCTGACTCAAAGGAAAGGCACTATCTCAGGCACAAATACAGTGTACCCGGTTCAGGAACTGCCAGATGGTATGCCATAGCCACTAGATACATGCCACTCCCCAGACTAGCTGAGAACCACAGATCCCTACAGGTCACCATGCATAGACTTAGACTAGGCTACAAGTGCACTTGGGAATTGTTAGGAGATATGGATAGAGCCTGCGAGCATTGTAGTAGGCCCACCAGTAAACCACTGTGGCACTACCTGCTAGAATGCTTTTACACAATGCCTCTTAGACAATATGACAATAGAGTATATGATGTGGAAGATGGCGCTGACCACACCCAGGCTGCAGCTGAGGTGGTCTATAATGCCTTAAACTTTGTGGATCTGCATTATATCCTGACTCAGTATCCTGTGCCCAGATAGGAACTGGAAAAGATCCCACTAGAACCCATGAAGTAGGCAGCCCGCATGACTGACTGACTGCGGATGGTCAATCAATGGTCACTTAAGAGATCGGGTCACAGTGGCCACTGGCTGATTCCCCGAGGACACATTGACTAATTAAAACGGAAACGAACCTGATCCTACCACTGGCTGCAATGATGGAATGTATGTCCTACATCCCTACATTGACAGCCAGGGTAGATAAACCTAACACATTACTAACACATGCCACCTATAATAGTGAAAATGCCTGGCCTGGGTCACAGATTGCCGGCTTTGGTTTCACAAGAATGACCAACAGCGGTTGCAGAGATATTCAGTGTATATCCTGCCCATAGTCGGCTTTCAGTGCCCCAAATCGGGCCATTTGCACCGATAATCACACACCACCCACCCCATAGCAATTTCAAATAAACTATAATTAGGCATTTATACACATAATAAGATGGAACACATAATAATATATATCTTCTGAATTATTCTGTCATCCAAAAGCAAACAAAACAAGCATAAACAAAAAAGGTTCACTTTTGCCTATGGACACCCCACTGGGTAAAATGCAATTCTCACTACTTTTTAATCAAAATTTCTACATAACTTCTCATATATGCAACCCACACACAAAGTCTGAACACAACATAAAACCACCTCTAAACTCACTATGGGTAGGTCCCCCTTTGACAATGCCTGGTT
This sequence comes from Amphiduros pacificus, assembly GCA_949316495.1. NCBI lineage: Eukaryota > Metazoa > Annelida > Polychaeta > Phyllodocida > Hesionidae > Amphiduros > Amphiduros pacificus. The sequence goes on along the minus strand of OX439012.1, from coordinate 30,004,932 downwards.
AAATTGTCCCCCAGCAAGGTTATTGCTCGCCCGCTCGGATTGGGCGTAAAACGTCGTGGTCCCGTGTATCTGACCCTATCCCAGAGCACGTTAAAGAACCCAGTAGCACTTATCGAAAAGAGTAGGGGGAACCCGGTGCGAATGGTCTCTGAAAAAAACCTTTCAGTTAACCAACTCACAACAACAATAGTCCATTTGTCAATAGCAATAATCAATGACCAAATTTAACAATACATGATTGCAATTCACAGCAATCACACTGCAGGGCCGCCTCTCCAGGCTACGGCCCTCTTGCAATTTAATATTGCATAGATTTCATTCATTCATTCAACATACATGGATTAAATTAGGCAAACAGTATTAAGAGATTTTCAATGCCTTACAACCTCAAATAGTAATCTTGCTTTAAAAATTATGGCCTTAAGATTTAAGTGTATTATGATGAATTATTTTGTATTTACATTTCAGAGTGATATACAGGAAGCTGTCTTGCCGGCACCAGATCCTGCTCCTCTTGAACAAGGTTTGCATTAATGCCATATCAAGAATAACCCTTTGCTGGCCAGAGAAAAATTGGCAAAGTTCTGTTGATAATGTTGAGGATGGGGGCTGTAAATGCTTATGAACTCTAAAACAAATAAATGCTAAATAAATTGTTCTTAATCCTTAGAACTGCCTTGTGGTGGTCCTAGAGCCACTTGGTGATGATGTCATAGAACTGCCTTGTGGTGGGCCTAGAGCCACCTGGTGGTGATGTCTTAGAACTGCCTGGTGGTGATGTCATAGAACTGCCTTGTGGTGGTCCTAGGGCCACCTGGTGATGATGTCATAGAACTGCCTTGTGGTGGGCCTAGAGCCACCTGGTGGTGATGTCTTAGAACTGCCTGGTGGTGATGTCATAGAACTGCCTTGTGGTGGGCCTAGAGCCACCTGGTGGTGATGTCTTAGTACTGCCTGGTGGTGATGTCATAGAACTGCCTTATGGTGGTCCTAGAGCCACCTGGTGGTGATGTCTTAGAACTGACTGGTGGTGATGTCATAGAACTGCCTTATGGTGGTCCTAGAGCCACCTGGTGGTGATGTCTTAGAACTGCCTGGTGGTGATGTCATAGAACTGCCTTATGGTGGTCCTAGAGCCACCTGGTGGTGATGTCTTAGAATTGCCTGGTGGTGATGTCATAGAACTGCCTTATGGTGGTCCTAGAGCCACCTGGTGGTGATGTCATAGAACTGCCTTATGGTGGTCCTAGGGCCACCTGGTGGTGATGTCATAGAACTAACTGCCTTGTGGTGGGCCTCGAGCCACCTGGTGGTGATGTCTTAAAAGTGCCTGATGGTAGTGTCCGAATGATGTCTTAGAGCCACATTGTGATGATAGAGCTTCCGGGTGGTGATGTCATAGAACCACTTTGTGATGGCCTTAGAGCCACCTGGTTGTGATGCCCTGGAGCAACATTGTGATGATGTCATAGAGCCACCTGGAGGTGGTCAATCAATCTATATGATTTACACCCCCACATTGTGAATGATGTGGTGTGAGAGGGTCTTGGTCAGTTCAGACGACCCTCAGTGGCACTGCTGTGTCTGGCAGTGGTTTAAAAATGTTCAGTGAGAATTAAAACAAATTGGTAAAGTTGAACCAAAAAATGTCTGTGGGTGCAAGGCAAGCAAGGATTGGTAAAGTTGACTTGTAGGAATAAGTTGGTGAATCTTGTAGGTATCTGTGGATGTAAGTGATCTGTATTTAAGTGGTCCTCAGGGAGAGCGAAGCAGGTTTTTGGTGTCCCTCAAACACTTCTGTGCCCCTTTTCTGGTCGGTACACAGTCGAGTCGATGAGAGGAGAGGTGCCTTCAGGTGTGGTCTGGTCGTGAGATCCCTGACTGGGAATGCCTGGTGGTGATGTCATAGAGCCACCTGGTGGTGATGTCATAGAGCGACCTGGTGGTGATGTCATAGAGCCACCTGGTGGTGATGTCATAGAGCCACCTGGTGGTGATGTCCCTTTTCTGATGTCTCATAACCAGACACAAGACATGGATTTTATGTCTACATGTAATGGTTTTTAATTCCAAAACATTTAGATTACAAATTTGTAATTACAAATAGATAGATTGGTGAAATAATTATGAATAGATTATTAGATTTGAATAGTTTCAACATGGCAAAATGATAATTTTGAATTCTGCATTTCCACCCCTTGTCTGCAACACTGGGAACACATTCATGTTTGGCTCCTATCAATCCTTATCATGCATATATGAATACTAATGATGAACCTGGTTTGCTTGCATATAAAGGGCTTGCAATGTTAGCCTTTTCCATTAGGGAGATTTAAGCTCAGTCAAGTGATAATTTAAAATTTTGCAGATCACCTGTATTGCTTATCAATCATTATGATACAAATGATACTCAAAGGTTATTAGCTGATTTTTAATGATATTTTTTCAGTGCCTCCTCGGGAAGTGACCATGACCGATATATCTACTACATCCAAGTATGTTGGCAAGGCCTGGAAATTGTTAGGTAAATAATTATTAAACTTGATGTACAATGAACCCAACAACAATCCAGGAATAAATGATAAAATGTGTAGTGTTATACAAGGCATACAGTAGCCTATGTTGTTTTCTGTGTTCAGGCCACTGGCATGGGGATGGGGCATTTGTCTTGATATCTAACAGTCTAAAATTAGTTCAAACAGCAGAGTGCAGACTGGAGCACTCGGTCATCAGGCCAGATACTAACCTAAATAGCAATTGCAATGCAATGTATATACTATAAAGGTATCTGGCTAGCCATGCCTACTATTATTGTTGACACCACAGATTATTACAGTACCTTTATGTGACAAATTTGTCATAAGGTATCTAGTTCATCAACTAAACTTCTGATATGAAATCCTATTTATGGTTATGACTTTATTATTATTATTATTATTATTATTATTATTATTATTATTATTATTATTATTATTATTAATATTATTATTATTATTATTATTATTATTATTATTATTATTATTATTATTTTTTATTATTATTAATTATTTTTATTAATTATTATTATTAATTATTATTAAGTGTACTGGTGGTTGTTGCAGGCCGAGAGCTTGGTTTCCTTGATGGTGAGCTTGAAACATTAAGGATAGATTATTATGCAGAAGGACAACGAGAGACGACATACCAGATGTTGAGGAAGTGGAAAAACAAGAATGGTTCTGCCGCTACACTTGAAGTTTTGGTTAAGGCCCTGCATATTGTCAACAGAGATGACGTCATCCAGATCCTCCTGGCCCTTTAGAACGTTGCGAATATATAAAAATAGATGCAGTGTCTTCTCTATAAGGGCTAGTCTGTAATTTGAAAGCTTGGCAGATATGCAAGGAATTGAAAACAAAATTTTCCGCCATTTGATTTATGATAATTCAGAATGATGCCAAACTCATGCCAGTTTGTTGTATATTTCTACTCAATTTTGTGAATTTATTACACTGTCGAAAAACCAATTTGTTGCAAAAAAATTTTTTTAGCCGACATGTACTTGCAATTTTTATGACGAAAATCTGTGATAAGATAGTTGGTGCTATAACTCCCAATAACAAGCTATAGAGAGGACAATATAATGACACCAACAATTGTCAAGATGACACCATCATATGAATGTATAGTGGGGGAGCCAAATCCAGAATTTTGGATTAGATTGGTGCCCAAAGTATAACAACTAGCTTTTGATATCATTTTGTAGGTCAGACATGGAGCTTTGTGAATCTGGGCAGGGCATAAAAAATAACTCTAATAATAATAATAATAATAATGATAATAATAATAATAATAATAATAATAATAATAATAATAATAATAATAATAATAATAATAATAATGATGATGATAATAATAATAATAATAATAATAATAATAATAATAATAATAATAATAATAATAATAATAAAAGTAATAGTAATAGTAGTAGTATTAATAATAATAATACTTGAATTATCAATAATATGAATAGGAATGAGAAAGTCATTAATTAATTCAAACGGAGCATACGCTGTACCAATCGGCCCAGATCTTGAGCTCATTTTCAAGAAAAAGGTGAAATATTAGGAATGGTCGAAGGGACATAGCATACATTCCTTTTATTATTAGTCAAAATTGCCAAAAACTGGTATTTCAAGAAGAACAGAGGGAGTAGTTTTATCAAAGGTAATAGCATAGTTTCCAAATGATCATATTAACATAAATTATGATGTTACCATGACGCCACTATGATGACACGTTCCTGTCTGATGTCACTATGACAACGCTTTCTTGTCTGACGTCACAATGATGACACTTTCCTGTATGACGTCACCATGTTTACCTTGCACGCAACATCAATACATTTTTAGAGCAGGCGAAATCATCTTTCTACTCCAATTATTGACGAAACGGTGGTCATTTGTATGTATGATAGTCAGTGGAAAGAATTATGTGTGTGAACTTTGTTACTTATTCACTATTCACAGTTCATTATTCAATTTTTTTTCCTAAATTTATAGTAAACTATGTCAACATGTCAGATTTCCAAAATTATGTTCCAAATATGACCTTGCTGGATTTTGTGCCATATTATTGAAAAGGAAATTATAATAATTATAAAAGCCAAAATATAATTTAAACAAGGGGAAAAAACAAGTACAGGTGGATTCAAAGTTCACCAATTTTGGTATACGGGTTAAGGAGGGTCCCATAAATTGGCATAATGTTATTTATAGAGCGTTTCCCCGGCGCTATTGACGGTAGCAAGATGGCACCACTCACAACTTTAAGATTTCAATACTTAATTAAAATGAATCGTAATATTCCAAGTGAAAAATAACTATGATTTATATTAATTTGCACCTCTGCCATTTCATATTATTGTTGATTCACTTGTAATAATAATAATAATAATGTTTGGCCTGATGGTCGGTTATGTTTCAGTGGATTAGTCTATTGTTTCAAACATCTGCATACCCAGCTTTACTAGGCCTCTTCAATACAGGCCTAGTGCCGACGCGACCAAATGTCGTACTATTTGGGCGCTCATGAATATTAATTAGCAAGAGATTCGAATTACGTCATCGTATCGTGCACATGCTGTCCTACTGAAAGGCTGTAATTACATCGCACCATGCACATGCAGTTGGATACATTCAAGGGGCGGGGCTAATGGAACAGACCTATTTGAACATATCTCATCGCATAAGCGGAGAGGGTGTTATATACTGAGCCCGATGCAAAGGAGAGTAACATCTGCAGGGTCTTCTCATACAACTTTTAACGTCATGATGGGTAGTTATTAAATGGAGTGATTTTTAACCGAGGAAACATTACGAAAATGCTTAAAATCATGATTATGGCAAACAAGCAAATAATAATCAAAGCTTATTGTAATGCAAAAAAGATAAATTAAAAATGTCTTAAAGCATTCATGAAATGTGGTTTTCAATCACTTTTTTATTGCATAATTTAAATGTTTATACCCCAAACTTTGCGATTAAATGTTACTACACAAATTTCCCCCTTACATATATTTCTGTGCCATTTGAAAGTAGAGGAGTCTTCTGCTGAAATCCAAATCATCCATTGGACACTTTATCAACAAACTTTGTTTAGCTGACCAGTGATCTAGTGCAAACATCAGCTTAGTAAAGTTTTGCAAACTATGGGACACCTTCAGATTGGGACAATGGAGTGATTTGGCTTACAGAGCCCTGCCATTCTGAAAAGCAGAAGGGAAGGGGAGAAGCTCTTAATTTTGGCGCGAAAACAATCTGAGGAACCACCACAGAGTATTAACTCTGTGCGCAATGATGGATCCCTGACACGACATATTTAAGTTTTACTTTTAAAATGGTCACCAAACTTGAATGGTAGCATTGCTAATGTCTGGAGATTTCTCCACTTTTTTTAGGAAGAACCAACTGGTCCTATACAGCTTGAAACTCTTACGTCACATGTGTACTGCGCATGCCCAGCCTTCACCCGCCATATTGAAGTCACATCGTACATGGTGAAAACTACAAATTTGAATGTGATTGATATATGCGTGATTTACAACCAGATTCTACATGTTCTGATGTGCATGTCGCTCAAATAGAAACCCAATATGAAGATTTCACCTATGTTTTCTGTATAAAGTCATTATTCTTTATATTTTCTGTTTGCAAAAAAACAACTCAATTCTACATGTTATGATGTGCATATCGCTCAAATAGAACCCCATTATGAAGATTTCATGTTCTGATGTGCATATTGCTCAAATAGAAGACCAATATGAAGATTTTACCTATGTTTTCTGTATAAAGTCATTATTCTTTATATTTTCTATGTTTGCAAAAAAACAATTCAATTCTACATGTTCTGATGTGTATATTGCTCAAATAGAAGACCAATATGAAGATTTTACCTATGTTTTCTGTATAAAGTCATGGTGAAAACTGCAAATTTGAATATTATTGACATATGCGTGATTTACTGATGTGCATATCGCTCAAATAGAAGCCCAATATGAAGATTTCACACATGGTTTCTGTATAAAGTTATTATTCTTATATATTTTCTACGTTTGCAAAAAACAATTCAATTCTACATGTTCTGATGTGCATATCGCTCAAATAGAAGTCCAATATGAAGATTTCATCTATGTTTTCTGTATAAAGTCATTATTCTTTATATTTTCCATGTTTGCAAAAAACAACTCAATTCTATATGTTCTGATGTGCATATCGTTCAAATAGAAGACCAATATGAAGATTTCATCTATGTTTTCTGTATTAAGTCATTAAATTTCTACGTTTAAAAAAAAATCCTTGGAAAGGGCTAGTTATTTAGGGAGTGGATTCCATGACTGATCAAAGGGTATTTTGACATTGGTCTGAAAAACGCCAAAATGCCAATTATCAGCATTCACAGTATTGCTCTTCAGAATCCTTGTGATGTAAGGTTAAACCTGTGATCAAAGAGCATTCCCTCATTGTTTTCATAGCTTTGAGTCATGTCTTCCCTTTTTGAGAGAAATGCTTTCACAAGCATATACAAAATATACAAAACACATGTAACAAATATACAAAACACATGTAACAAATATACAAAACACATGTCAAGTATAAAAAAAACTAAATGTACCAGCAAATTAGAAAACTGACAAGGGCATTGTATGTATCGTAAAATATAGATATTATTGAGAAAAAAAAACAGTGTGCAAAAAGATAAATTTTTGTTGGTGAAGATATGCTATACAGCTTGAAACTCTTACGTCACATGTGTAATGCGCATGCCCAGCCTTGAATTCTGCTATTGAAGCCACATCGCACATGGTGAAATGTTTTCTGTATAAAGTCATTATTCGTTAAATATTCTACGTTTGGAAAAAACAACTCAATTCTATCATAGAGAAAATATTATACTTTCTCTATGATTCTATGGTTGTTCATGTTGTTTGCGCAAAGACGTGATTCTGACTTGTCAATCTTGTAAGGATAGAACATACGCACATCGCTTTATAAGATAAAGTAATGACAAGTTTTACAAATGGTTATAACCCACCATAGCACACATATAGATAACTGCTCGTTTATTTATTGATTATTTATTTATTGACAAGGACCAAAATGCGTGAAATTGACGGTCGTTAGCCCTACATGTTATGATGTGCATATCGCTCAAATAGAAGCCCAATATGAAGATTTCACCCATGTTTTCTGTGTAGAGTCATTATTCTTTATATTTTCTATGTTTGCAAAAAACACCTCAATTCTACATGTTCTAAATTTCTACGTTTGAAAAAAAATCCTTGGAAAGGGCTAGTTATTTAGGGAGTGGATTCCGTGACTGATCAAAGGTTATTTTGACATTGGTGTGAAAAACGCCAAAATGCCAATTATCAGCATTCACAGTATTGCTCTTCAAAATCCTTGTGATCAAAGTCAAACCTATGATCAAAGAGCATTCCTTCATTGTTTCAATAGCTTGTCTTCCCTTTTAAAGAAAAATGAACTTTTGTAACTTTTATTTGACATTGCTTGTTGCTTGCAGAATAGATAATAATACAAAGTAACAAGATTACAAGGAATTTATAATCAAAATATGAGCAATACTTGTTCCCATAGCAAATCTTTTTCTATTGGATACCAGATGAGCAAGTCTTTTTCTATTGGATATGAGGTGAGCACATCTTATTCTTTTGGGTATCAGGTGAGCAAATCTCTTTCTATTGGATATCAGGTGAGCAAATCTCTTTCTATTGGATATCAGGTGAGCAAATCTCTTTCTATTGGATATCAGGTGAGCAAATATTTTTCTATTGGATACAAGGTGAGCACATCTTTTTCTATTATATACAAGGTGAGCACATCTTATTCTATTGGGTATCAGATGAGCACATCTTATTCTATTGGATATTCATGTTTAACTCTTGATTTCTATTTTTTGTGGTAGAAATTAGAAAACTGATAAGGGCATTGTATGTATTTTAAAATATAGATATTATTGGGGAAAAAAGTGTGCTAAAAGATGCATTTTTAGTGAAGATATGCCATAAAATATAAATCTTTTGTACAGAGATTGGTTTCACCTCCAAGGTTTCACCATGGCGGCCATGTTTGATCATTATGACACCTGGCGGCCATCAGCAGAACTAATGGTGGGCGATAATATAAGTAAGCCTGGTGTGCTGTATAATCGGAAATTGACCTTTTGGGGTGTCGTCTTATACTCGAGTCGTCCTATATTCGAGTAAATACGGTAATTGGCTTTATGTGGGTGACTTGCATTGTGCATACTAAAAATTGCTAAAGTGTAACCATCAAATCAGATTGAGGTGATCCTGGGATTTAGAGGAAACCCAATTCTCACTGCTCGAGTGGGCCCTGCGGCCACCTAGTGTGTTAAAATCTGTCGTGCTTGGGTGAATCTTGTAGACGAGAGCTTGCAAAATGCCTCATTTTGGTCAACCTAAGAGCAATAATAAATTACAGTTATATCGCTCTCAGTAGTAAGAAATGCTGATTGACATATCATTTTCTTTTTTTCAATTTATTACATCCATAACTATTTTTTCTATTCTTTTTAAGATTTTGAAACCTACTAGTGTTTTCCCTGTATGGGCATTTGTTACTAATTAATATGTTCCCATCACAGCATACAGATTGCGTAAGCTCTGAGTGCCCACAAGACAAAAGTAGAGCGGCCAACATATCAAATCAAAATCAAAATCAAATCAGAATTATAGTCATCCCAGCTGTCATGCAATCTCCACCAGAGGGCGATGTGATGAACCTATCATAATAGTTTGCATGTGCCCTTGGTGGACAGTGAGACTGTCCTGCCTGCACACATATCCCAGCATCCATTGTACTTGACACAAGAGACACCTGGTGGATCAAAAATTTTGAAACTCAAGCAATGAAAATTAACAGATCAATTCCCAGATTTACATTTTAACGAACATACACAATCCAACATTGTCTCGATCAAAAAAGTCTTGTTTCACATCAGCTTCGGGAAGCAAGATTATTTTCCTCAATTTACATAAATTCCAGGTGAGAGGAATAATTAATATCGTATTTCATTACCATATATTCTTAAAAAAATAACATTATGCAACTTTGAGGATGGAAAATGTTCTTACTTGAATGTAGTTTACAAAGGTTTTCATGATAGGCAAATGCTCTGTTTTAATTTATATTCTGCTTTTTCCAGATATATTATAACAAGTTATGAATTCTAAGTCATCAGATCAGATTTAACAGAGATAATAGGCTTTATATTAAAACACAATTCATGTCAAACAGAGCAATAAATAGCTTTGGAGCCTCTTGACCCAGAGTAAAGTGAATATTCCTTGTATTTTTGTTGATTTATATTGTGTGAAACTAGATGTGATAGAAAGTCAGGATGTATCCAATTAACCAGGGACATTTAAAATGCAAGGACCTTTTGGGCCAGGGACCGAAGTCCTGTATATCTATATTTTCTCACCTAACTATTTTTCTTTAAAGAACCTAAATATAAATAAATAAGACGAACACATCTTGTTTGGAATTGTTATTTTGAAAAGATACAATTTTCTTATTTCTATATATTTAAATATTGTATCAAAGTCCTTTTAAAACCAATGAAATTTTGTCTATTTTAACAAATGCTTTTCTTAAAAAATACTCAGAGAAATGCTCTTGGTGCCATGTTCACCTAAAGATGGAAAATGTTGCAATTCCTTTTTATTAGTACAATTCAGATGATACTTTTTCATATTAATATATTCTGAATGATAAAGCCTGGTGAAGCCTTAAATTAGTTATCAATGAATTATAAAGTACCAACATAGAATCCACATAAAATCTAGTATGTAATATGTGTATATTTGATTGTTTGAATGCATAATATATGGTGAAAATATATCCTCCAGTTTGCTTGTTTGGGGATTTACATCACTTTTAACATTATTCTAGTCATTTTGTGATGAGACCTACTTGTAGCAGATATAGTGCTGCCTTACTGAATTGTCATGTCGCAGGTCCTTGGCATGACAACCCACCCGGTGACAGACTTACAAGGACAACAGGTTAACACTTTGGCATGGGCCTCAGCTCATGTGTGAAATTGTATCATGAATTCAATCTCGGCATGGCCGGGGATCGAACCCACGACCTTTGGATCACCACAGAGGAACTGGTGCTAATAAGTTGGCACTCTAACCAAATGTGCCACAGCCCGTGGTCTATGGAACTGTTATATATAAGGTACTGGGTTTCTTTATATATGAAGCATCTGAGCATCCCTGAGATTATGAGTTGTAGTCTGCAACATAGAAGTTATTTTAGGCCATATGCATTGAGTAACAACAAATTTCGACCAACTGGAGTCATTGAATGATTTATTTTTATCTTTTTAAACCTTTTTATGACCAATCTTAATTAAGTCAACATTTTGGGAAACTTCCTGCAGTCTCAGACATATAAATCTATTTTATGTTTTTACACTTGCATATCTTGGAATGTTTTAGAAAATAATACTTTTGACCTTATGCAGCCATTGACACATCCTTGGAACTATCATTTGCAAGTTATATAAGGTTACATAATATCAGATTGGGGAGGAATTGATCTTTTGTTTCTCTGTGTTACATAAGCTTGTGTAATGTCATTTTGGTTGCTAGGCAATTGTGACAAAGTAGTACAGTGATCAGATACCATCCTAACCACTTCATCACTTGCTAATTAACACTCTAGTCTCTTTATTGAGGTACTGGAACTTCCAGCTTCAATTCAAGATCCTTTTTTAGAATCAGATAATATTGCCTTTCTGGACTTCTTAATATCATCCACATGAAAGAAGTTTATGGCCGGGCCTGGCCCACAGCTTAGAGGGTCCAAACAGGGTGATCCGTGATGGGAAGGTCACGGCCCCTTACTGGTGAGTGAGGAGTATGGTCAGGTGTAGACACTAATATATTTAATATTTACGTGAATATTTGGACTAGAATAGTCTAACCAAACAGAGCAATCCTCCAATAATTTGTGACATTATTTGCCCGCTGCACAAACCCATTTCAACAAGGAGGCCTTGATTGTCCTAATATATATTGACAAGGATAGTACAGGTCAATTGCCATAAATCATAGCAGTGGCACTATTTGGTGGGTCAGAAGGTAGACTGCAAGCATTGGATCACCACAGAAGAACTTGTGCATAGTTTGCGCTTTAATCAATTGTGCTACAGTCCTTGGCCTTTGTTTATATTTGTGTGTATCGAAGATCACATATAATATGTCAATTAAGCTGCCTTGTGCACCAACTTCTGTGGAAAGGAAGGCCGGCCACGAGAGAATAACAAATCAATACTTATTCTCCTCATTATAATTACACCCACCTGATACTCTTGTTGGTTTATGAATAATTTGGAGGACAGAGTTGCCTCAATGAAATATGCAAACATGCCATCGTTTCCACAACACAAGAGAGTTTTCCTAACTTCAGCTGACCACAATAGAGCTCACATGCTTGTTTATTTGTTTGTTTGTTTTGTGGTTTTACATTACTTTCAACATTATTTCAGTCATTTCGTGATGAGACCTACTTGTAACAGATATAGTGCTGCCTCACTGAATTGTCATGTCGAAGGTCCTTGACATGACAACCCACCCGGTTATAGATTTACAAGGACAACGGGTCAACCCTTTGGTACAGGCCTCAGCTCATGTGTGAAATTGTATCATGAATTCAATCTCGGCATGGCAGGGGATCGAACCCACACGTGATTTATATGAACAGAAATCAATGATACTAGACTCAACTCGCCAAGAGATTGAGAGTTCTGTTATTGGACAACGAGATTGAATCTCATTTATTTCCAACCTGTTTTGTCCTTTTGGAACATGTAATACATCAACAAACAGTCTTTTGGTTGTTGATAAAAGGACAAAATTCTTATTCTCATGACTTGTACATATCAGTTCAAGTATATAAAAATACATATGTTTTAAGCATATTAAGCATCAAAGATCAATCTGATAGTTCAATAGTTCATTTGAAGAATTTTATATACCCAGGCCGACAAAGCCTATAAATCGTTTATAAATAAACAAAATAGAAAGATACAGATCATTGTTGCAAAACCTCAAAGACTTAGGCTTACCAATAATAAATAGATGAAATCTGTTTTCAAATCTGTATTATTTGACAGACATATGAGGAATTTAAAGGCATTAAGTGGCCTCTATAAATCTTCTGTGTAAACATATATTGCACATACCTGTTCTGCATGGGGTGAACGGTCAGAGAGGAAACAAACTGCAAAAGATGGCATCCTGTGTTATGAAACATTTGAATGTTGTGGTGTCAATACCAAACAGAAATTTACAGACAATCTTTTCAGGTTGTTGAAGTTTAAGTAAATAGGTTAGCAAATTATCTGGGAGATGCACCCATTATAGACATATTGACCTTGTACACAAAGAAATCTTCCAAATAAATATTTAAAGTCCACTCAGACTTCGGTTAAACATACACATATGGATTGACTACACAGCACTATGAACAGACTTGTCTGGTATAGGCGCTATAAATTTTATTGTTGTTATTATTATTATTATTATTATTATTATTATTATTATTATTATTATTATTATTATTATTTTCATTATTATTATTATTATTATTATTATTATTATTATTATTATTATTATTATTATTATTATTATTATTATTATTATGAAATGCAGAAGTTAATATAAAGCATAGTATTGTCAACAATTGGATTAAATGGAGAAAGAAATCTTGACGTTGCAAGCAAGGTAAACACAGTTGCGTGAGGCTACGAGATGCACATCTCTTTCCACTGAATATCGTATATACATATGACCACAGTAACAGTTTCATAAATAATTTGAGTAGAAAGATGATTTAACCTGCTCTAGAACTGTAATAACGTTGCGAGCAAGATAAACACAGTTGTGTGAGGCTACGATATACACATTTCATTCAACCGAATATTATATACAGTGACCAGCAACTGTCCGAAACCGGCAGATTAAACTCGGACATTTTTAACCCGGTCAAATATCGAGTAAAACTGTTCTGTACTAATTGCAATTGAGCTGAATATAGTGCCTCACACGTCACCTTGTTATTCCTATTCCTTTCAAAACGTTCAAAGTGTTTATTTGTTTTCACGGCACGACTGATTGAGTCACTGTCAAATGACGTCAGAAGTGGTGACGTAACCAACATCATCATATAACTCAATGTGAACTCAGACAGTTTGCCGCTTTGCTGAATGCGTGAAAATAATGCTATTTCTGTTAATATTGAACGGGTATCATTAAAACTCCACAGACCGTTAAAGTCGAAGATCTTCTTTCGATGTGAGCAGTTTTTACACAGTTTTTAAAGGTTTTGTGAAAATCGGGAGTGAAAAACATGAAAATGTCCGGATTTGGCTGCCGGTCACTGTATACAAAAGACCATACCTTCGTCAATAGTTCGAGTAGAAAGGTGGTTTATCGTGCTCTAAAACTGTGTTGACATTGCAAGCAAGATAAGCTTAGTGACGTCATACAGAAATGTGTCATAATGACGTCAGACAGGAACGTGTTGTCATAGTGATGTCAAACATGAAAGTGTCAACATAGTGACGTCATGGTCACATCATAAATTATGTTAATATGAATACTGCTGTTACCTTTTTGTAAGCTCCTCCCTCTGTACTGCTTGAAATACCAGTTTTTGGCTATTTTGACTACTAATAAAAGGAATTTATGCTGTGTCCCCTCCACCTTTCTTAATATTTCATCTTTTTCTTTCCAATGAGCCCAAGATCAAGCCAAACGGTGCAGCGGATGCTCTGTTTGAATAAATTAATGACTCTCTCATTCCTATTCATATTATTGATAATTATTGTTATTATTATTATTATTATTATTATTATTAATACTGACGCATACATGTGAACACCGCATGACGCTCTGCATGACGCGCTGCATCACGGACTGCATTACGCACTGCACATATGGAAACAGGAGGACTAGCCTCTCTAAATTTTGTTGATTGGCAGGACTAACCAATTTTTTTTCTGGACTAGTGTATCTACATACTAAATTGATGAAATTTATAACCATGGTTATTCAGTATGCTCAATGAATTGCTGGGGTCAAAAGTTCATGATCCAGGTTGTTTGATGTCATTATCATGATTACATTGTAACAAAGTTGCAGCCCAAGGGAATGTTACAAAATGACGTCATTGAGCCAGAACAATGGGGACATCAACGTCCCTCCCGTCCGTTACCGGTGGTGGACGTTGCCATCCATCCCGTTCGCTAGGGGTTAAAACTGAATTGACATTGCGAGCTCGAGCAAGATAAACATGGTGACGTCATACAGGAAAGTGTCATCATAGTGACGTCAGTGTTGTCATAGTGACATCAGATAGGAAAGTGTCATCGTAGTGGCGTCATGGTAACATCATAAGTTATGTTAATATAATCAGACGTCCCTCCCATCTTTCCAAATATTTCACTTTTTTCTGAGCTCAAGATCAAACCGATTGGTACAGCAGATGTTCTGTTTGAATTAATTAATGACTTTCTCATTCCTATTTCATATTATTCATATTATTGATAATCATTATTATTATTACAAGTGAGCCGACAATAATATGAAATGCAGAGGTGCAAGTTAATATACAGTGACCGGCAACTGTCCGAAACCGGCATATGAAACTCGGACATTTTTAACTCTGTCAAATATCGAGTAAAACTGTTCTGTACTAATTGCAATTGAGCTGAATATTGTGCCTCACATGTCATCTTGTTATTCCTATTCCTTTCAAAACGTTAAAAGTAATTATTTGTGTTCACGGCACGACTGATTGAGTCACTGTCAAATGACGTCAGAAGTGGTGACGTAACCAACGTCACCATATAACTCAATGGAAACTCGGACAATCTGCAGGTTTGCTGAATGCATGAATTTCCCGATAATTCTGTACATATTGAACATGTATCAATTTTATTATACATGCATATGTAGTTAATGATCTACTATCGATGTGAGTAGTTTGTACTCAGTTTTGAAAGATTTTGTGAAAATCAGGAGTGAAAAACATGAAAGTGTCCTGATTTGGCTGCCGGTCACTGTAAAGCATAGTTTTGGCAACGATTGGAGTAAATGGAGAAAGAAGTCTTGACGTTGCGAGCAAGGTAAACACAGTTGTGTGAAGCTACGAGATGCACAATTCTTTCAACTGAATATTAGAAAAACAATACACAACAATTTCGTCAATAATTGGAGTAGAAATATGATTTAACCTGCAATGAAGACGTCGTTATGTTGCGAGCAAGGTAAACACAGTTGCGTGGGGCTACGAGATGCACATTTCTTTCCACTGCACATCGTATAATATTATACAAATGACCACAGTTTCGTCAATAATTGGTGTAGAAAGATAATTTAACCTGGTGTGAGGTCGTCTTGACGTTGCAAGCAAGGTAAACACAGTTGCGTGAGGCTGCGAGATGCACATTTCATTCAACCGAATATTATATATACAAAAGCCCATACCTTCGTCAATAATTGGAGTAGAAAGGTGATTTTTCGTGCTCTAAAACTGTTTTGACACTGCGAGCAAGACAATCATGGTGACGTCAGACAGGAAAGTGTCATCATAGTGACATCAGACAGGAAAGTGTCATCATAGTGGTGTCATGGTAACTGCACTGGAGCCGAATGGCGTCCTTAACCACCTTGGCGCCAAGACTGGCGTCCCCCACGTGACCGTTGTCCCGTTGCTAGGGAGCAACAATGCCCTGCTGGGCGGATTAGCGGCGACACCTAGTGTTCCAGGTTTAACCCACCTTATCTTAATATAAGGAAGCATTAATATGATCATTGGGAAACTATGCTATTACCTTTGATAAAACTCCTCCCTCTGTTCTTCTTGAAACACCTGTTTTTGGCTATTCTGACTAATAACAAAAGAAATGTATGCTATGTCCCTTCTACCTTTCCTAATATTTCACCTTTTTCTTTAAAATGAGCTCAAGATCAAGCCAATCGGTGCAGCGGATGCTCTGTTTGAATTAATTAATGACTTTCTCATTCCTATTCATATTATTGATAATTATTATTACTAATTACATTTAGTGTGCAGTACTTCATCGAACCACCTGTATCCAGAGCTGTGAGAAAACATATTATTAAGGGATGGACCATTAAGTATCCACATAGGTAGTGGAAGATATTGTGTAACAATTATTACCCTTCAATGGGAAAAATGATTAGAGCATTATATATATATATATATATATATATATATATATATATATATATATATATATATATATATATATATATATATATATATATATATATATATATATATATATATATATATATATATATATATATATATATATATATTATTCTTGTGTATGCTATTCATATATATATATATATATATATATATATATATATATATATATATATATATATATATATATATATATATATATATATATTATTCTTGTGTATGCTATTCATATATATATATATATATATATATATATATATATATATATATATATATAAATTTTGCCACCCACCAACAACATCATATTTTCAGGGCTTACTTTTTCGCCATGACACAAATTTACCATTTCATAAGCCTCATATTTAATGGATACCTGTAATATGCTTAGTGAATGCTTTTTAAGTTCGATTCCATAAATAATACATGAAACTCGGTCATAATGTGAGAGATGAAATGCCTGTAATTGCATAAAGTTAAGCAGTAAAGTGCAGCCGACATTTACATACCGTTGATTGTTCATAGTAGTTGATATTAACTGGCCAGGATTCGAACCGGGAATCCCTGGTTCTCAAGGCGAATACTTTACCAATTGAGCTATTTCCAAACATTCTTCCTCCTAAGAAGAGGATTAACATCAACAACTTTCCACATATCGAGAAAAAGAAAAATCATACACAAAATTGGGTTCCAGGATTTCTTAATTTTCATGGATTAAAGTGCATCATTCGTATGCGGAAATTTTCAAGTTGCATGATCTTTGTCTTCTTGGAAAAAAACACATCATGGAGTGATTTTTTTAATCTTTCTATCCTGCCATTCTATGCACAACAGCATCATTCAATAATGTAGGAAGAATACCTTTATAATTTAATGCCATAATAACTATATAGCCACAACAAATATTAAGTTCAAACAGCGCATATATCCGCGTATAAAGCAGGACATAACAGGTACTTGACATTTTGACATTCAAAATGTTTTTGCTTTGGGCCATTTACTGTTTTTTACATTTGAATGACGACTATAAGAATAATGAGCAATATAAAATAGTATCTTCATAATCAATACTGTATTATTCGACAGAGGGCAGAGATCGTTGATATATTTAATATAATTATCCAGAAGATCCAGCCTTTATCTAATAATGATAGTATGTAATACAATTCTTATTTTTATTTTCAAGGTTGATATTTGAATTTGGATAACAAATAAGGTTGAACGTTAAAGTTGGATAGTAAATAAGGTTGCAAATGATATAGAGTTTATCTTATAATGATAGTGTGTACTTTTAAATAATGATAATACATTTTTTTTTCAGGGTTGATTTTTGAAAGTACAGGGCAAATAAAGTTGTAAATGGCATGGTTGTATTCAAGTATTATAATACATGCCATCACCTCCCCAGTGATCCTAGGTTTGTACTTAACGTGTTAGTCACAATTGTACTGAGGTTTGGGGTATGCTTAAATGATATATGGCCACAAAACCGGGAGACATGCAAGCTATCTCACTAAAATTGACCATAGTTATTATGTTTTAGTGAAAGTGCCAAGTACTGCCTGTACGTTTTTGATCACAAAGTGGCCATATGTATACAAACATGTGACCTCTATTGTGGTGTGTCAGGGTGATAGGCGAGTACCAGTGTTTGAGCCATGGTCCGTGGCACAGTTGGTTAGAATGCCAACACAATATATCACCAGTTCCTCTGTGGTGATCCAAAGGTCGTGGGTTCGATCACCGGCCATGTCGAGATTGAATTCATGATACAATTTCACACATGAGCTGAGGCCCGTGCCTAAAGGGTTAACCTGTTGTCCTTTAAATCTGTGACTGGGTGGGTTGTCACGTCAAGGACCTGCGACATGACAATTCAGTGAGGCAATATTATATCTCTCACAAGTAGGTCTTATCACGAAATCGCTGAAATAATGTTGAAAGTAATGTAAAACCCCAAACAAACAAACGAACAAACCCAATGTTTGAATGAATATTAATGGATAAACAGCTCTATAGGCAAAATCACTCCATTGTCCCAATCTGAAGGTGTCCCATTGTTAACAAAACTATACTAAGCAGATGTTTGCACTAGATCACTGGTCAACTAAACAAGGTTTGTTGACAAAGTGTCCAGTGGATGATTTGGATTTTAGCACTTTCAAATTGCTCCAAACTTTATACAGGGGAGATATGATGGGTAATAACATTTGATCACACAGATTTGTATAATCCTTACAAACATAGCGAGTGTTATCTGTCGCAAATTTTAGTGAAATTATTTGCCATTTCTTTGATTTCTTTGGTTGAAATCTATTCATTGAAAATGAGTTGTATTTTTATCAACTGTGATTTCCTCACCATTTGTACCAATTGCATATAACTCAAGGGGATGGACACTTCAATGATAAGAAGTCGGTCTCCAATGCTAAAGGTCCAAATTTTGATATCCGATTTGGGTGTTTACCTTGATCATGCTTCAATTGTTTTCAAATGAACCCTTTATTTCAAAATTTTCTTATGTTACTGCTATAGTTATATAAATATTACATTGTTCCCTTTATCTAAGTGTTCATATCTAGCTATATAGAAAAGAGAACTTATCACTATTATAATTGTTTTTAATTGTTACATATATTTTTCAACATATACTTAAGTTGAACTAGATATTGGTGAAAATCTATCATATTGTTCTTGTAAATTATTTAGCAATTAATGTTGTATTTGCTAAGTAAAATACAATAATTTAAAACCTGTCAATGCCCTACCCATTTTAAAGAGTGACTTGGGATCCTTCCTTTACATCATTACATAGACATGGAAACACAAACTTTTGCCTCCCATAAATGGTTGGAGTACCTCAATAACACATTTCCACCATGTGTAACATTGCAACATGACCGAATTCATCACCCAAATGGGACACTATCTTATGAAACCTGCAGGCAGGAAATACATCTTTACCTAGTAACCCATCCCACAAAAAACATGCATACGATATTTGTGATGTCAAATAAATTGGTATATTTTCCATTCCCTGAATATAAAGTGTTATATGTTTTCATTGATGTATTATGGTTAGGTGACTTTAACATTGCACTTGGCAAAACCGCTTACCAGAAGAGCACAGATTATGCTGGTCCTGCAGCCAGAGCTGTGGATGGCAACACCAACTCGGTTTATAGAAGTGGCCATTCCTGTACTCACTCCTCAGTGGGCAACTATAGTGATATATGGTGGGCAGTGGATCTCCAGCAGCAGTACCTTGTAAACAGAGTGGAGATCACCAATAGAGATGTTGTTGGTAAGTGATCATGTGATATTTTATTTTGTTTATAAGCTGTTATTTGGTGATCCTATGGCTTTATTCAACAATTCTATGCTTATCCTATGTTGTCGTTGAACAATTCAGTGTTGTTATTTGGTGATCCTATGCTGTTGTTGAGCAATTCAGTGTTGTTATTTGGTGATTCTATGCTGTTGTTGAGCAATTCAGTGTTGTTATTTGCTGATCCTATGCTGTTGTTGAATAATTCATTGTTGTTATTTGCTGATCCTATGCTGTTGTTGAACAATTCATTGTTGTTATTTGGTGATTCTATGCTGTTGTTATACAATTCATTGTTGTTATTTGCTGATTCTATGCTGTTGTTCAACAATTCAGTGTTGTTATTTGGTGATCCTATGCTGTTGTTGAACGTTTCAGTGTTGTTATTTGGTGATTCTATGCTGTTGTTGAACGTTTCATTGTTGTTATTTGCTGATTCTATGCTGTTGTTGAGCAATTCAGTGTCGAAATTTGGTTATCCTATGCTGTTGTTGAACAATTCATTGTTGTTATTTGCTGATAGAAGTTATTAAAAAGTCCTGAAAAAGTTATGATTTATGAACTCCAAGTAAGTTTACTTAAAATCTTGAGGGAAACCTTGATTGAGCATGTTGAAAGTGAATTTTATTGCAGGAGAAAGGCTAAGCAACTTTGTGGTAGGGGTTGGTGACATAGCTCCAGTGGAAGGGAGAGAACTTGATAGTGACTCATACAGGGAGTGTGCCACTCAAGAAGGGAGTGTGCCAGATGGCGCCACTGTCTCGATGTACTGTACTCCTCTGCCTGTGTATGGTCGCTATGTGTTTATACACTTTCTCAACAGTAACACGTATCTTACCCTTTGTGAAGTCCAGGTCTTCAGCAGCCATGAAGGTAATTGATTTACTCTTATGATATATCAATCATGTTAATTAAAGGGAATTAAACAATATTCTATAATTGTCTCTCTTGGGGTTGGTTGCTTGAAAATTGCTCAGCATGACACAATCAGTTGTTGTGAAAGTATAAACAAGAAAGTCTTTTTAAACAAAAGTGTGTGTATGCAATTTCCTTTTTGAAAATTATATTTATATTTCTCCATCTCCCAAATATCAAATGGCCTGGCCGTAAATCTCGCCAAATGTCGTCTGCTGAAAGATGCATTTGATTATGAAAATCTAATCCTGAACCTCCAAAAGGCATACTACTACTCTTGAGAGAAATGTGCACGGTTCCACCATCCCAACCTTGCGACGCGAGAGTATGAATCGAATGAATGACATGTACACAGAAATCTCTGACGTATACACACTAGCCTTCGTTGTCTCCGATCACTATATATATGCATTTGTTATAACATTTTCTGTTTCATTACATATATTTATTATTGCTCTAAGAGTTGCATACAAAAATATATAGGTAGTCTTTCATTATTGCTAAATTATAAAAGGTGAAGTGAACCTGGCAGTGGGGAAGGCTGCTTTCCAGAGCAGCACCGCTGGGGAGGGTGTGCCTGGCCGGGCTGTGGATGGAGATGCCATCAACTCCTGTAGTCACACGCCATGGGAAGGTGACACCTGGTGGGCAGTAGATCTACTACATCAAACTTCTGTGTACAAAGTCGGCTTAACTAATAGCAATATACGTGGTATGTAAGCAAAACACACATACACACACACACACACATATCTTTTGAGCAACAAAACAAACCAACTTTGAGCATATATATGTGTGTGTGTGTGTGTATTTGTATGTATGTATGTATATATATATATATATATATATATATATATATATATATATATATATATATACATACATACATATATATATATACATACATACATATATATATATATATATATATATATATATATATATATATATATATATATATATATATATATATATATATATATATATATATATATATATATTCAAATCTATTCTTATCTTTTCTGATAAAATCTTAGCTACTGTGAAATGTTCTATACATCTTATACCAGTCAGGATCGAGCTCCCGCTTTTCCCGCCAGATGGAACGTTTCCTTTTAAACGTGATCGTTACATCATCTGTAGTATAACAGACTGGCATCGGTACAAGGCTTTTCTTTTCAGCCAGTTTATATCAAAAAGACAAAATGATTGTGAAATCTGTTCACACCAATTGATTTATTATGTGATTATTTACCCCCGTTTGACTATTCAGAATTAAAAAGTCATTTAGGGTCAAAGAAGAGAACTTAACATATCTGACCTTGCCTTGCTGGAGGCTGTCAATCAACACTGCTACACTTTTGAGGCACGCACATTTTGACAATTCTGATGTGGTAATACAGACTAGTATCTCGGTACACTGTGAATGTTTAATGCCTCAGTCACATTTGCGCCGATTTCAATAAAGATGCCCGGCCGATGTGTATCTTTTACAAAATCGGCCGGCAGTTCAGATTGCCGTACGTGCACCGGGAGATCATCGGCCACAATTGGGCATCTTTAAGACGTCGGATGGGTCATCGGGAACTTTTAGCTGCAACATAAAAGTTGCCGGCGTTTCCCCGATGTCTTATCAGCGAATATCATCTTAAAGGGGGAGTTCCTAATAATCTAACCTTATTTTTTTTTAACATGTAATGAAATATATGGTAATAAGATATCATATCACACACTTCCTACATTAATCTGGCCAACCGTTTATTTACAAAGTGGATCTTTGTTGTGGCAGCAGGCTGTCCTGGAAAGAATGGTCGGGTTCGGGAGGGTAATAAAACTTCGGAGATTATACGTCACGGGTGTAACTCCTTATCCCGGGAAACTGGGTCTCACAATGGTGGGTGAAGCTGGCCCCTCAACATGTACTCAAAATAAGCTGCCCTCAATGTCAGGGGAATTGTGTGTTATAAATATTTGCGACAAAAGTAATTGACAAGGGATCAATGTTTTCAATTCCCCAAAAATTGTGGCAACAAAAGTTTGAAATACACAAAATACGCAGGTTTAAAACACAGCCAGGGTTATCTATGAAGAGAACATTTTGTTCTTGAGTCAGAATATGGTAACAGTTGGGCCTAAAACAATGACTACCAGAGGTTCCCTAGGCTAAAATGAACTGTAATTCTTATTAGACCACATCACAAACC
This sequence comes from Amphiduros pacificus, assembly GCA_949316495.1. Classification (NCBI taxonomy): domain Eukaryota; kingdom Metazoa; phylum Annelida; class Polychaeta; order Phyllodocida; family Hesionidae; genus Amphiduros; species Amphiduros pacificus. Next base: position 29,981,656 of record OX439012.1, on the reverse strand, counting down.
TAGTGATGATTAGATTAGCTGAACAGAGGTCATTTCACAATCCACAAAATAGAGGAAAGAAGTTCTAGACAAGTCTCCATTACTGATGCCATGATCAAGTGGCAGTGTCAGAAACACTAGGCTGAGACTAAGACTAAGCATACTAGGTCAGGGTGCTGAAATGAGAGGTGAATGTAGATACCTCAGTGATTCAATGTGTTGTCCCCAGGAAAACATTTACCAAAATATTGTCAAATTTAAAGAAAATGGTCCTTAATTTTAAAACCTCTTTTAACTATTATTTTATATGAACATGTTTGTGATATGCAAGTCTTTTCAAGATTTTAAACTTTGAGTATATACTTTGTGGTCCATACAAATGACTGAAAAATAAGTTAAATCGCATGGCCAAGGTTGGTGTTTTGTTTTCATAATTGTTAATTGGCACAGTGTGGTATGTTGTCTCATAACATACTATCTGCTATCATAACATATACTATTTTGATTTGTTGAAGATCATCCCCACTGTCAGACTCTTCTCAATCACAGTTTGCAGGCTACAAGTCTTGTTTGTTGTGGGGGGGCAAATTGCCATCCCTGAACTTTACCCTGCTCAATAAAGCTACCTGAAGGTGGCTCAGACCCACTTCTTTCATCCTCAGATGATCCACATAAACTTTGGACCTCTATTATGTCAGAAACACTTGTTGAACAAACACTATCTGTAAAATCTCCCTCCGACTCCATGATGCTGGGCTAGGGGTTTTCCCAAAATGTTACACTCTCTACGTCACCACCCCACGTGACAGGGGGTAATAAAATTCCGGACTGACTTCGGAGATATGTCATGATCCAAACTTTGAAGTGAAATTTGATCATCACAACGTTTCCAAGATACACTTGAAATTTGTGAGATGACTACTGGCAACCAAATGAATGATTTTATGACAAAAAAACACATGGTTTGGGGTACAACCCAATTATTAGGAACTCCCCCTTTAAAGTGCACGGCAGGGTCCCGGCAGTGTCCCGCAAGCACATCGGCAGATCATCTTAGGGCTGCTGGTGGCATCGTGTGGTGAAAATAGGATTTAATTTTTTTTCAAGCCTACCCAGACGTCTTAAAGACATCCTGCAGACGTCTGTATCATGAAACAGACGTCTTAAAGACATCCTAGAGACGTCTGCGCCATTCAATCTTGCACGTGCCATACGTTGCCCTTTAATAATGTGACCACAGCTACGTATACGGCATATTTCAGATTGTTTCTGATAAACTCCCCAGCGCCCGGCAGATTGTGAAGTCGGCCGATTCTTACTTCCCGGCCGGAGACCGATGCAAATGTGACTGAGGCATAAGTGGGGCAATGCGTAACTAAAAAGTGTAGCATTGTTGAATGACAGCCTCCAGCAAGGCAAGGTCCGATGTTTTTGTCCATTGGTTTCAATGGTCCAGACGAGTTAAAGCTGTTTTCTGTAGCGTCCGCCCATATTTACAAACACTTAGCAACCAAATTTATGAATGGTATCTATGTAGTTCAAAACGAGGCAAAATGCAAAGGCAATCAGCCATTGAAGGGCGGCTCGATCCTGACTGATACATCGATGGGTAGGAGTTGTTTGTTAAGTCTAAATTAATCGCAAATATTTCCATAAGGTTGTTATTAACATCATGAAGAGCCCACCATAAAAATGTCATTTTTCATTTGATAGAATTAATTAATCTAATGATTTGTTGCCTCCAAGCTCGAAGTAATCTTGGTCAAGCTCGAAGTAATCTTGGTCAAATATGTACTGCACAAGGTATGTGAATATTGTATTCTTAATACGGAAATGTGTTCCATTAAGTGGTATGTGACAACTTATAACAATGGTCACGGAACAGACCATTAATCATTCCGGGGGGTGGAGGAAAGTGGACAAAATATCAATGAACATCTTAGTTGAAAGAATTGAAAAAAAAATACTTGAAGACATCAATTTTAGAAGGCACAAGGGAAACCATGACATTTTAAAAAATATTTGTATATGTTATCTACCCAATGCATACGCTGTCAAAATTAATGTGCCAAATAAACCACATTATTCAACTATATTGTGCGTAAATGTTTTTGTGAAACACATTTGGTAAAACAAATTAATGTGTTTTTCAATGAAACACAAAATTGTGTTTTATGCTCTGTCCCAGAAATGTAACATAATAATGTATTTAACTTTACTATTGTGTTTATTCAAAATATTTTATACATTTAACAAAAGTGACAGACTTTCTATATTGTAAACTTGATATGATACACTATCATATCATAAACACATACCAACAATTCTAAATTGTTGTCAAATCATTTGTTGGTTTAGATAAAGATGGATGTGGACATGTCTTTATGAATGTCCTTCAAATTCAATTATAAATGTTTCATACTTTATACAGTTTGTTTAGGATGACCTTTTATGCACAGTGTCATGACCTTTTATGCAGTTTCAGTCCACAGTTGTTTGTTTTTGGGATGCACTTTTGTGAATGCATTCTCAGTTGATTGTCCTGCTTGGTGTAGATATCTGGAATGCCCTACTATGCAGAGTAGGTAACTGGGATGTCCTCTGACTCAGTATTAGTACTCAGCCAGGATATGTAACTGGGATGCCTTCTGCTTAACATTGGTGGTACTGATGTCTCACCTAGTGAGTCTGTGATTGACTTTGGCATTACTCAAATATGGACATGAAGGCTTAATTTATAAAAAAAAATGTGCAAGAAGGGGCATTACCACATTAGGAATATTGTAGCCATTAGGCAGTGCATTAGTAATAAAACTGCAGAGGCCCTGACTCATGCCTTTGTCACATCCACACTGTCCACCAGAGGCACACGCAAACTATTACCTCTGGCCAACCCAGATTAATATTCCTCCGGTACTACTTTTACTGGCCATGTGCTCAAGAACTGTCAGTGTGTTGTAAATGTGATTGACGTATTAACATCTCTTAATATCAAATATGAAGTTGCCTTGAGATGTATTTGAGTTCATTTGTTAACATTTGAAAATTTTTTGTTGGTTATATTGACCAAAAGTATAAAAGATTAAAAGAATTCAAATTGTAAACAAAGCGGCCATCTTTGTTGTGGTTCCGCCTTATCACTACCCCAGGAAATGGCTCCTCCGGTTGAGAAAGTAGTTCCAATTTTTATTTCTCGTAATAGTTGTTTCTACATGCACAAACTTTTGTATTAAGCGTGAAATATATCATAATATACCAATCTGAGTACAATTTAAGAAAAAAAATAAGTAAGACGGACAATTACATAAAAATTGGTGGATGTGGTGAGCCAGCACCAAAAGGCACCTTGTACAGAGGTGATAGGTTCACCACGTCGCCCTCTGGTGGAGTTTGTGTCACATCTATCCCCCAATTATGGGAATGTGCTCCTGTCTGGTCTCAGTCTCAAATGCTGATATCAAGTGTAAAGAAGATTTAACTTGCAATGGAGAAGTCTTGACGTTGCGACCAAGATAAAGACAGTTGCATGAGGCAACAAGATACACACTTCTTACAACTGAATATTACGTATACAAAAGGTCATAGTTTCATCAATAATTAGAGTAGAGACTGGAGGGACGGGGGGACTGACGAACAGACAGACAGACAAACATTTTCCTCATTCCTAAAGGTCTGCAACTTCAAGGATGTCAACAGATTTAAAAACCATAGTTTCGTCAGTCATTGCAGTAGAAAGTTGATTTAACCTGGAGTGTAGTCTTGACGTTGCGAGCAAGGTAAACACAGTTGTGTGAGGTTACGAGATGCACATTTCTTTCAAATAAATATCACATTTATAAAAGACCACAGTTTCTTCAATAATTGCAATAGAAAGATGATTGAACCTGGAGTGAAGTCGTCTTGACGTTGCGAGCAGGGTAAACACAGTTGTGTGAGGCTACGAGATGCACATTTCTTTCAATACTAAATATTACATATACCTAAGACCAAGGTTTCATCAGTATTTGGAGTAGAAAGGAGAATTTCCTTGCTCTAAGGCTGTGTTTCCATGTGTACAGTCTGTAATGCAGTGTGCAATGCAGTGCGTCATGCAGAGCGTCATGCGGTGTTCACATGTATGCGTCAGTTTTGTGATGTTTTCATGGTTAGACTTCCAATTTGGCGCCAAAATCAGACTTGCAACCTATGGGAAACTTATGTGTCACTCTATGCGTCATAGGCCACGGGCCGTGGCGCAGTTGGTTAGGACGCCAGCTTATTAGCACCAGTTCCTCTGTGGTGATCCAAAGGTCGTGGGTTCGAACCTGGGCCATGCCGGGATTGAACTCATGATACAATTTCCCACATGAGCTGAGGCCTGTGCCAAAGGGTTAACCCGTTGTCCTTGTAAATCTGTGACCGGGTGGGTTGTCATGTCAAGGACCTGCGACATGACAATTCAGTGAGGCAGCACTATATCTGCTACAAGTAGGTCTCATCACAAAATAACTGAAATAACGTTGAAAGTGATGTAAAACCCCAAACAAACAAACTATGCGTCATCATCATTATCATCATAATAATACTTTATTTGCAACTTTACAAGTCGAATAACTGTAAATAAATAAGGGTAATAAAATGAAAATCTATAATTGCTTCAGAGTTGAGCATGTAGTGTCCATTACCAGTTCAATATTATCATATGCTTACTTGATATGTGTGATAGATTATTATGACTTTCTCTGATAATTGACCAGTGAGTAAGGTACAAAGCTATTTTTGTATCTGTTAGTTTTGCAAAGAGGCAGTTCATATTTGTAAGAAGTACGGAGATGTCTCTTAGTTGTGGCTGGAGGTAGGAGGTAATTTAGCCTATGTGATGGGTTTGTCATTGCATTGAAACATCTACAATTTAGAATGTCAAATCTGTCTTTTAATGGCACAAGTTCACAAGCATCCAGTCCTTCTGAGTATGGTATCCTTGGGTGAATAATATTCACTGCCCTTTTCTGTATACCTTCTAGGGCATTGAGTTGATGCTTTGTTATTCCTGTTGACCACACTGGGTATGCGTATTCCAATATTGAACGATAATGGATGAATAATGGTGTATCCCTAAATATATTCCTTATCTTCTTTCTGTGCAGGAGAGCACCAGAGTGGCTTTACTATAGGAGTAGGCGATACTCTTCCAGGAGAGGGTCAACCTTTATCTGATGACGCATACAGTACCTGTGCTACAATTCCGGGAGTCTCGCTCGAGGGCGCCACTCTCGACATCTACTGCACCCCACTGCCAGTCTATGGCCGCTATGTTTTTATACAGAAAATCTCCAATGGCAGTCTCGCCCTGTGTGAGGTGACAGTCTACAGCAATGTGACCCATGGTAATCAGTTTATTTCCTCTTATATCTATGTTTGCATTCTCAAAACGTAAAGAATGGCAATGACTTTACCACAAGAAAGACTTGTTTAACTGAATACATTAATTTTCCAACTGATCTAACATCCATACCCTGAGCAGTATGGGGAAGCACATCTCACGAAACAATTAAATATTCTTCGGTTTGTTTCTCACTTTATGCAGTGATCACTTAAAACAAAAGCCAAAACGAGACAATTGCTATCAGCGTAAAATATATAAAATGAGCAAAGGTTATGGATAGAGAGCTCTCAAACGAGCTTGTCCAAAACATTAGAACGCCACATAAATGATTAATGATTTTGTTGTGTGTATTTTGAATAAGATATATTTATTTCTGTTTTTACACATATATCTTCTTCTGCAGGATACAGCATATCACAGGACGTAGCCACAATGCAACTCACCAACACGTCCAATATGTTTGATGGTTCATTAGACACTTGTACAGTGTTCCAACCTAGCAATTACCATGGAGACTGGATCTCTATTTCAATTCCATATGAAAGTACAAGAGGAGGGCTCAACAATATTTCTTTTTTGCTCTTTGGAAGGAATGATATTTCCTCAATAGATGATTGCTGTACCTCGTGTGACAATATGCCAACGATGGTAACTTTAGGAAAATTGGGCGGTCCCCATTCGCGGGCGTTGTATGCCTGTGACGTCATCAGTAAGGGATCATTCATTGACGATATTAATGTTTGGGTATTCAGTTGCCAATGTGCCTGGCTTTCTTGTGATAATATTGTTGTGTTAGTGGGTGTACCAATCCAAACCCTGTCAATCTGTGAGCTAAACATAGCACGTATATACTAACACACTTAATTTTAAGGCATTGAATGAAATTGGACAATCATAATCTAAACATCTTTTGCTGAAATACATCAGTAAAGCATAGTAACCAGCATCAACAAATATAAATCTGCTACAAGTAGGTCTAGTCTTGAAATGACTGAGATTATGTTCAGAGTGATGTGGGGCCTCGGGCCGTGGCGCAGTTTTTTAGAGTGCCAGCTTATTAGCACCAGTTCCTCTGTGGTGATCCAAAGGTCGTGGGTTTGATACAATTTCACACATGAGCTGAGGCCCATGCCAAAGGGTTAACCCATTGCGGGTTGTCATGTCAAGGACCTGCGACATGACAATTCAGTGAGGCAGCACTATATCTGCAACAAGTAGGTCTCATCATGAAATGACTGAAATAAATGATGTTGAGAGTGATGTAAAACCCAAAACAAACAAACCTATATCCTACCTTAGAAGGTCAGGCATAATAAGCCGTATGTATCCAATATCAATATGGGCAGAGTATGATGCGAGAATGCACTGAAAATGCCAGTCATAAGATTATCTCTAGGATATCTGCCCTTAAATACTTAATGATGATTTTTGGGAATCCATGAGTATGACAACCTTATACTGTCTGTTTTGCACTGCATAATCAAGAGAGGATAAATCCATGTGATGTGGAGGCATGATCACATATTCATCTTGAAGATGTATAAGATGATGTCATCACATCTGAACCTTTCTCCATCAACTCATCAGACAAAGAAAAACCCATCTGTATCTTTCTCCAGCAATTCCTCACATATAAACTCTCTCTCGCCATGACCACAGCAATCTGCCCAGCACAATCCAATCTTTTATTCACATCTATACATGTCAGCTTCATACAAATTACATTGTATAACAATATGGAGAGACCTGTTAACACCTCTTTTGGCATAGTTTAACAAGAGAATTTGGATCTATCTTGAACTAAAGATATTTTTTTCAATCTGATTGTAAATTATAGATTCGAGTCAAGACAGGTGCACCTGAATTGACCGTATCTTGTAATATTTGTAATTTACTCTCAATGCTTTCATTTTGTATCAATATTTTAAATGTAAATGCATAATGAATTGCACTTCTGATGGTCTGAAGGTAAAATAAATGTACGAGTTGTCCACAAACTCCACACAGAGGTCTTATCTGTTTATGATATGCATCCTCCAATTACATTTATCTATATCTTACCCATTATAATTTCAAATCGTGAATGACCAAATCTTTAATTGAATACTTTAATCCTAATTGTATAGTTTTGGATTTCTTGGTATATATTTTCACACCAATTATCTAACAGTCCCTAGCTCACATGACTATTTGCTGCTGTCCTAATTTGACTCAGAACTTCTGCAATAGACAGAAAAGTGGAACATTTAAGACGGGTTTTTGTAATGCTGATAGTGACATGTGTATTATTCGCCATGCCATCTGGTGGAGGAACAATGACTTGTGTATTATTTGCCATGCCATCTGGTGGAGAAACAATGACTTGTGTATTATTCGCCAAGCCATCTGGTGGAGGAACGATGACTTGTGTATTATTTGCCATGCCATCTGGTGGAGGAACATTGACTTGTGTATTATTTGCCATGCCATCTGGTGGAGGAACATTGACTTGTGTATTATTTGCCATGCCATCTGGTGGAGGAACAATGACTTGTGTATTATTCGCCATGCCATCTGATGGAGGAACAATGACTTGTGTATTATTCGCCATGCCATCTGGTGGAGGAACAATGACTTGTGTAAATGGTGCATTATCTATTTCATTGCCGATTTTGATATTTTTCCAATGAATAAGTCATTGAACTTTCTTACCTAGAGCATGGGATCATTGGTATGAGACATTGGAGAATCCTTAAATTTGTGTTATTGAGTGTTAATCTTCATAAATATTTTTTGTAACACGGATGGTCCTTTTTTGATATCCACTGCCGACAGACAGTGGATATCAAAAAGGGACTATCTGTGTTATTCTGTGATCGGTACGATCATGGGAAATGCGTATTTATTTCCTGTGGTTTGTGATTCGGTTTTTTCTGTGGTCATTATTGTTAAAGCAACTGACGCCACTGTGGAGTGTTCGCCGTGTGCATGCAATAGATTAGACTGGTGCCACCCTCATTTCTTGACACTCGGCAGGGGACCAGTCTAGTATTCGGTGTATGAATACAAGTAAAACAAAAGAAAAGAAGTGCGTGATGTAAAAGCAGATCGTTCAAAACGATGTCATCGTCTCCGTCCATCGTTGCATAAAATTATCCCTTTAAATTGCTTGGAAATGCTTCCCAATCGCAAGAACAAGGATTTTTCATGACTTGCGATAGCGCCTGGGCGATAGCAGAGCAACTTACGTAATCGGGCCTAAAAAGGCACATCTTTGCATACAGTGGTGCTAAAAAAATCGTTCATATACCAAATTAAATATTTTTAAATGATGAATGAAAATAATTTCAACTACCCCATCAATTTCCAATGATCGTTTCTGTTTAAATGATTTTGTTGTTTATTTAAATTTTTGTTTTGTTTGTTGTAATTTTTGTTTTGTTTGTTGTAATTTTTGTTTTGTTTATTGCAATTTTTGTTTTGTTTGTTAATTTTTTCCCATCCGTGTTACATGTGGAGCACCACTTTTTCTTGTTTAGGGTCATGTCTATTTTCTTTTACCATTTGGGAGATATAGTTATCTGACATTAATAGCTTATGTACACATTAAGGGTAGGTATTAAGTTAGTTCAGGACATAAAGATAAAGATATCACTTCCCATATAACTTTATTTACATAATAATTATTTACATGTCATTTAATTATGGACCCACAGCTAACAATGTATCTATCATTCCTCTTCAATTTACTATATTTTTAGTTCTCGTGAAACCATAAATAAAAATGGTTTATTTCTCGTCTATTTTTTCAATATGTAGTTTAAATAGGGTGCATAAATTTGGATCTTTTCTTCCTTTCTGGTGAATTTGGTGACATTTAGATGTTTGGTTGACTTAAGGGTGTCCATGATCTAGGAGAAACAACATTGAACTTTTATTGTTAATAATAGCGTCTTGCAATACTGAACTCTTTCTCTGGCTTTGAACTTTGATCTTAAAATAATTACATTTATAGTTAATACAAAAAGGGATATTGGAAGAAAAACATACAATTTAAACAGAAATCCCTTATCTACATGACGCAACTTAAACAGAAATCTTCTATCTGCATGACGCAACTTAAACAGAAATTTTGAATCTGCATGACGCAACTAAAACAGAAATCTTAAATCTGCATGACGCAACTAAAACAGAAATCTTCTATCTGCATGACGCAACTAAAACAGAAATCTTCTATCTGCATGACGCAACTTAAACAGTAATCTTAAATCTACATGACGCAACTTTAACAGAAATCCCTTATCTGCAAGACGCAACAGAAATCGTATATCTGCAATACACGAATAATATTGGAATAGTTACAGAAACCTTAATCGTAGTATTTTTCTTTAAATGTTTTGATCATCATATTCCAGGGTTGGTAAATAACAAATTAGTAAGTACTGTCTGATAACTCTAAAAGGGTGAACCAGTTTCCTTTTTTTGTATAAAAGAAACAATGATTGATTCAGAAAGCCTGCAGATACGTCTATAAACAAAGAATGTCCCATTTCATGTCAATCAAAACCAGTCATTGTACTTTTCACACATTACATATATCTGACTAAACGATAAAATAATATATATATATATATATATATATATATATATATATATATATATAATGACTGAACATAATAAGGCATTACTGATTATATATTAATGCATGCCATTAAATACTATCATGACTATAAAAAACATTGACATACAAAAAAGCAAGATGACCTTGACCAATATCCAATATTGATTGTGTTATTATCACATTTTGATACATATTTAGGAAGCCTGTTCCAAACTTATTTGTTTCAACTTCGTATTCCGCCAGTATATCTATTTGCCTCGGGGTCAAGGTCAAAATATACAGGTGGGTCATGACCTTGGTGATCTTCTGAAGACCTTTTCGGTGGTGCTGGGCATTCATAAACATGGCGTCTTGATGAATAATAATCGGATGACATACTTCTGGAACCACGATAGTCATGTACCCTATCATCTGCAGATTCTGATAATATACTAGTTCCGGTTTTACTCGTCATGGTGCCACTTCCGGTATAAAATCCTGAGTCATTGTTTCCTTGTTTAAGGAGGGCAGGATAAGTTGAAAGGTCACGGTCAAGGCTGTCCTCTGACGCGGTTTGGTGGTGGCTTGGGCCAGCAGGAGCCTTTTGCCACCTACCGAGAAAGAAAGATTTTATATTAAGTCTGAAACATAGAAGAGGATGTCTTAAAATAAACACAGAGGAAAATAATTCAAAATATGCCAATTAAATACCAAATTATTTACATCTAAAAGAAAATAATGTATAGACTATGATATTTAGATTCAAATATTTCCAGCTTCCTTGTACGTGATCATGGAATTCTATTATTTGAATACGATAAAGACTTAATCAGTAATAATCAAACCAAATAACCTTTATGTGTTTCAAGTAATTTACCTTTTTCTTTTGCAGAACAATACAGCAGCCAACAGACTTGTTCCAAAGACAATGCCCAGAGCGACACCTATCGCCACCGCTATCAGGATACCTGGATTCACAATGTAATCAGTATCAAACACTAGATGGCACTGTTTGATTGATTGTTTAAATCATAGGCGAATTGGTAAACAAAAATAACATTGACTTACCTTGAGTTACTGGTATTTGTGTTCCAAAGAGCTTTTGCATACCCCATGTATTACCTAAAAAGAAAAATGTGCACATTAAAGGATCAGATATTCAAATGAACTAAACAAAATCAATCATTTCTATATTAAACAAAATCAATCATATCTATATTAAACAAAATCAATCACATCTATATTAAACAAAATCAATCATATCTATATTAAACAAAATCAATCATGTATATGTCCATTATACACTTGCCATTACTGATCTCTAGTCATGTTTCTATTCACCTACATTCCTATTTGATTCTACTTATCATTTTTCTCTTCCTAACTTCTACTCATCACATCTCATCATTACTTGTTTCTACTCATCATGTCTCATCCTTACTTGATTCTACTAATCACGTATCATACTTACTTCATTCTATTAATCACGTATCATACTTACTTCATTCTACTAATCACATATCATACTTACTTCATTCTACTAATCACGTATCATACTTACTTGATTCTACTAATCACGTATCATACTTACTTCATTCTACTAATCACGTATCATACTTACTTCATTCTACTAATCACGTATCATACTTACTTCATTCTACTAATCACGTATCATACTTACTTGACTCTACTAATCACGTATCATACTTACTTCATTCTACTAATCACGTATCATACTTACTTCATTCTACTAATCATGTATCATACTTACTTCATTCTACTAACCACGTATCATACTTACTTCATTCTACTAATCACGTATCATACTTACTTCATTCTACTAATCACGTATCATACTTACTTCATTCTACTAATCACGTATCATACTTACTTCATTCTACTAATCATGTATCATACTTACTTCATTCTACTAATCACGTATCATACTTCATTCTACTTATCACGTATCATACTTACTTCATTCTACTAATCACGTATCATACTTACTTCATTCTACTAATCACGTATCATACTTACTTCATTCTACTAACCACGTATCATACTTACTTCATTCTACTAATCACGTATCATACTTACTTCATTCTACTAATCACGTATCATACTTACTTCATTCTACTAATTACGTATCATACTTACTTCATTCTACTAATCACGTATCATACTTACTTCATTCTACTTATCACGTATCATACTTACTTCATTCTACTCAACACGCCTCATCCTAACTTAACTCTACTCATCACGTCTCATTCCAACTAAATTCTACTCATCACGTCTCATTCCAACTAAATTCTACTCACCACGTCTCATTCCAACTAAATTCTACTCATCTTCTCATTCCTACTTAATTCTTCTAATTGCATCTCAAACTCCTCTCTACATGATTCTATTCATTGACACTTAATTCTGGGCTTTATGCCTCATACCCATTAGGTTGTTTCTATCTTCTTGCAACACAACTCAGCTATTTTCGCGTCAACTCATTATAACTCATTAGAACTCATTACTATTCATCAGTAGCTTCGGTGGTATTGAAATACTAGCTATAAATCTTAATGATTTCATTCGCTCACTTTATGTTATAAGTGGCGATACCTATCTTTTATTTCTGTTTTTAGGATAACGAGCGGGGCATATAATGTTGTGCTTATAATCATCCACTGGGCACCTATCTTCTGAGAAAACCTTCAGAATACCAATGCCTATGTTTAAGCCAAACTCTGGTGCCCTATCTCGCAGTAAACAATAGAGAGCTCTCCTGTGCGACACTCATTACGGCCATTCATCATCTCAACACTTTCTAGTGTCAACAAAATTGAAATTATAGACCCAGACCGATTCCCATAATTGCGTTTTGAATGTAGCATGTTCTTGCGGCTAGCGCTTGTACTCACCGCTTATCGCTCACACTGAGAGTCTCATAAATCATCGCATTGAGGTTTTTGACACCTACACTAAATCAATTCTCAACACAGTATTGGTTGGTGGTTATTATGTGGGTGAAGAATAAAAAAGGGGGATGCAGTGTTTGGTGGCATTATCCTGGATATAAGTGGAGGTAATGTGACAATGCAAAAGAACATTCACAGCAGCCACCCTTTGGAAGTTGTAAAATATAGATAAAAATATTATCATTAACTTTACACCTATTGACAAACAAGGTGTATAGAATATTTTTCACATCAAATAATTTAAAAATGTATCACATGAAAAATGTCCAAGTACATCTCAGTAATTAAACAGTTGTTAATCATAAAGATAATGCTTCAAGCCTTTGTCGTTTTCAGGTAAATCTCATTTAAATCAGGAAGGAAATATACCATGTAATATACATAAGTCATCTTTTCTATCATCGGCGTAATTAAAGGAACATTCAGGAATCAAATCAGACCTATGGTCCTCTAAAATGAAGTGATCACTACAAATGGTATCAATACAACACAATGCAGCAATACAGTTTAGCAGTAGAGCCCCTTTCCAGACCCTAACAGGACTGAAGGTAGAACAACGCCGCTCTCTATCCCTTTCCGGACCCTAACAGGACTGAAGGTAGAACAACGCCGCTCTCCATCCCTTTCCGGACCCTAACAGGACTGAAGGTAGAACAGCGCCGCTCTCCATCCCTTTCCGGACCCTACCAGGACTGAAGGTAGAACAGCGCCGCTCTCTCTCCCTTTCCGGACCCTACCAGGACTGAAGGTAGGACAGCGCCGCTCTCTCTCCCTTTCCGGACCCTACCAGGACTGAAGGTAGGACAGCGCCGCTCTCCATCCCTTTCCGGACCCTAACAGGACTGAAGGTAGAACAGCGCCGCTCTCTCTCCCTTTCCGGACCCTACCAGGACTGAAGGTAGGACAGCGCCGCTCTCCATCCCTTTCCGGACCCTAACAGGACTGAAGGTAGGACAGCGCCGCTCTCCATCCCTTTCCGGATCCTACCAGGACTGAAGGTAGAACAGCGCCGCTCTCCATCCCTTTCCGGATCCTACCAGGACTGAAGGTAGAACAGCGCCGCTCTCTATCCCTTTCAGGACCCTAACAGGACTGAAGGTAGAACAGCGCCGCTCTCCATCCCTTTCCGGACCCTCCCAGGACAGCGCCGCTCTCCATCCCTTTCCGGACCCTCCCAGGACAGCGCCGCTCTCTATCCCTTTCCGGACCCTACCAGGACAGCGCCACTCCTCAAGACCGTTTTATATCTCAGATAGAGTATCCACTTGAACGTGTCAAGGTCTTTTTAAGCACTGACCATATGACTAGATTCTTGCCATAAATTTCCTCCACTTACTCTCAACAAATGCAATTTGTGCTCACTGACAGCTAATACATGCCACATTGTCAATCAAGTGAGCAATGTTTTTGACGGAGCATCATATCTGATAGGCTATTTTATTTCTCACCAAACTTGTTCATCCTTTTAACATATGAATGTATGTGTGTGTGTGTTTGTGTGTGTTTGTGTGTGTGTCCAGACTAAATTCTATATCAAAAACACTCATAAATTGCACGATGTTAGGCTTTTACCATAAAATATTTAACAAAGAGCTATCGATGATGATAATTTAGTACTGGCTCAAACACTGTTCTTTGTCTTCCCCCATTCTCGCCGTATGATCTACAGTTGAAAAACTCTGGTAACATTAGTCTTGGGGCCAAATGTAAATGCAGCGGAAATTGCCATGTGAATTCCATTCATACTCAGAGTGGGTAATTATCATCTAGCAGCAAGATATCTGAATCACAACCTCCCCAAACCTCAGTAAAGTGCACTTCGGCAATTTCCGGTAATTTTCGTGCAAGTATGATCGCCTCGTTTTCGCACATCATTTTGAGGTATTTATGTATCAGTGTCGCCTGTAAGTGAGCAGCGTTAGCCCAGGAAAGATTAATTTCAGCGTTTAGGGCTTTACAATCAGAATATACTAGGGATTCCAAGTTTGTCATTAGCCCTATTTAAAACTAGGAATACAGCAGGTAAAATTGTAAAATAGATTGATATAAAAAAAACAATTTTCAATTTATGGATATACAAGATATTTTTCTTCTTCTGTGTAAGCCTGTGATTAGCTAAAGGTTATACACTTGGTTAGCAGATGAGATGTAGTTAATCATTTTCTGTGTTATCATCCATTTATCTCCTCCCCATATATATTAACAGGTTTTTTTTTTGTTTGCTGCAGGTCCCAACATAATAATAATAATGATAATCTTCTAACAATTACCAGCTACGGACATCTTGCAAAGTGATCATATTATCGCCCATGGCCAGAATGGGCGACAATAGACATCCTTGCAATAATGTGGCCTCCGAGTGTTAGATTCTTGAGACTAATTATATCAGAAAGCAAAAATAGGACGCTTTGGATACATTTTGTTATCTTTAGCTGAAATGCTTAAAGGGAAAATGATCAAATCACCATAAGAATATATATCATAGCCATTGTAGAGCAAAAACTAAAGCAAGATATGTCTGATATTCTCATAAATATCTTTCACTAAAGTAAATCATAATTCATCATGTATCAATTAACTATGAATATATTTAAATTGGATATAATCAAATGTACTGAATATAAATTATTCTAGTTTCAATTGACGTTTTCATTATACTTTTTAATCTCCGAGAAGAAGAATTACTCATTTCCATTGTTAATCTGTAGCTGTCGCCCTCTGAGCACAGTCACGTGGTCTGATATCTGTACATCTTCTCTCATGTTTTATTTACTGCCTTGGCAGTGATTTCATGGTAATTAATTTACTGCGCACATTTAAGACTAATTAGCAAAAGATCTTTAATGTTGAATGTAAATTAGAATTAATTGATCAAAATGCGCCAATAATCCCCGACCATATTTACATAATGCTTCGCCGAAGAAAAATCATCGTTATTTATGTGGTTAATTTTAGATATATAACACTTACAGAGAACCTGCATTTGAGCAAGGTTTGACAAGTCAACATATATCAACAAAATGGAAATGTTTCACTCGAATCTCTTTAACATTTACGGATTATATTATACCGTATGGTATGAACCTTTCATTTAATGTTTTAAAAGGTATATCATGTATTTTACTTTATTAATGATCTCTCATAATGATAGCAATGTTGAGTATATCTCTGATTTGATTAAGTTGGTATCTCTCAGATATAACCACTTTGAGTACCTCCCAGTTACCCAAACTTAGTCAAGCTAAGTATCTCTATGATTGATCTATTATGACCGTATCTCTCAGGCTTAGTATTAGTACCACCCAGTTACTCATAGATTGTCATGCTAAGTATCTCTATGATTGCTCTATTAAGACCATATCTCTCATGCTTAGTATTAGTACCACCTAGTTACTCATAGATTGTCATACTTAGTATTTCTATGATTGATCCATTATGACCATATCTCTCAGGCTTAGTATTAGTATCACCTAGTTACTCATAGATTGTCATGCTAAGTATTTCTATGATTGATCCATTATGACCATATCTCTCAGGTTTACTCACGTTTTCTTCCTCCTAGTTACTCAGTGATAGCCATGTTCACTGTCTCTCTGATTTATCTATGTTGACCATATATTTCAGATTTTACCACATATATCTTTCTGACCTTACTATGGTGAGGATCTATCGTATTGTAGCCTGTTAAGTATCTCCCCTACATTGTCCAAATATATCAATAACACGATAACATAGTTGACTATCTTTATAAAATGCACTATGTTTGGAGTATCTGTGTTGAAACGTTCCTATGTTGGATATTTGCCTCAGATTGTAAATACCTACTTACATATTTTACTGTGTTAATCATGTTTAAAATAATTAGAAAACCATCACGATAACATTTTTGGACGTGATAAGAACAACTGCTTGATGACAACATTTTTCAAAAATATTATTTGAATAAGGAAATTGTCTTCATGCGATCTTTTTAAAGAAAAATCCAAACTGATATTTGTTTACTTCCATGAGTAATACATACTATTCTTTGTCTTCAATAGAAACTTGTCCGATTGGTCCTTGATATTGATTCTATTCTTACCTTCTCATTTTAGCCTTTGTGATTTACCATTACACAATCTAGATATTCCTATAGACATGTTGGCCTCACAAAGTATCATCGGCTAATAGGTGTTGACCTTTCTCTGGCTCCTATCCCTTTCATCAATAGAGGATATGAAAGCGATACACATGGAAAGATTCCTATCAGATAAGATTCTTACAGGTCTTCCTAACAAAGAGGGAAATCTTACCTGTGCAATTACCAACATCGCCAATCCATTTCTGGCCGTCACATGTCAGGTACCACGTTTCCTGGGTCGTGTTACAGCGGATGATTGCCTTGTCGCCTTGCCTGCTGATTCTGCCGTAAGGGGGCGCCTTCAGGTCAGGACAGCCCACCACTGAAATAAAGCATCAAATAGGTCTTGAAAAATGATACATCATTTCTGGGTAACCCCACAATTAATATAACAATTATCATTTTTGTGTCCTTTTGTTAAAATGAAAAGAACACTTTCTGGGTATGGAGATCTTCATTTAGATAAACATTTATGACTGTCATCAATAACAAGCTTCGACTAACTAACTGTTTCTTATTTTTCTTTCCAGGGAACAACTCGTCATGGTTTCGGAGAAGTATTTTCCAGGTCTCTGCTTGCGCATGCGTCAACATATGACCCTCTTGCGCATGCTCATTACTAAAACCGTAAGATTTTATGGTCAAATTATTAGGTGCTTTAGTCTCTGTGGTCTAAACTCTATGAAATTATTGATTATTTGGACGGCCCTTGCATTCCATAGTGTATCTGTTTACTTTTTAGTTTTTAACTTTTTTTGCACTGTTCTTCAGACTGTTCTTTTTATTAGCGGTTCACAGTAAACTAACGTAACAATAATATACGATATTTGGTAATAATCAATCTCCTACTGAAACAAATATGAATATTTTAAACTACCAGCAGCGAGAGAGTTAAATTACTTTCTATAAAAAGATGCATTTCCTCACGATAAAGTCCAACCTAATATAAAACCTTCATTAAATGCTATTACCAAAACAATGATAGTATTATATTTATAATGTGATGATTGCAAGATATAATTATGCCTGGATTATCTAGCTTATAATATACCACTTACAAACAAAATATTATTCCCACAGAATTATTTTCTAAAAATGAAAATGAATTAACGCCCCCTGGTGTCAATCACCGCTGCTGCTGACTTTGGCCGAGAACGCTCTCGCTTTCCACGCACGTTTGACGGGACAATCTACTTCATGAATGCCCAATTAATGTTGAAAATAACCGACACCTTGTGCAATTTTGGATGATTTATTTTCCTTTTATCACACCTCGGACTGGACCCCAGTTTTTACTAGCACAGGACACTCGCTCCAGTATTGTGCTTGGCAAATCTTTCCCTGGTTAAAGTTGTCAGTTTTATGGTATGGCTGGGATGTGTATGAGACCTTTGAGGGCCAACAGAAAAGGACAATTCAAGATGGCGGAGGTCACTTGGGGGTCATTTCTAAGGTTATCGCCGCGCCCAGCTATACAAGCCTTACAAGTTTAGCTCAGTTACCGTATGGAAACGTTTTCGTGTTCATTTGTGCATGAAATCCCACTGCAATAGTCGAATGCCCCATATCTTAATATGTCTGAACATAACATATTACACCAAATGCCTTTTAAAACCTCAGAGGAAGTTGATCCCTTTGAATCATATATGTTATAATTAACAAATTAGTAATCAAAAGAAATGCTTGGTTTGTCATAAGGGATTTGAAATTCATTGTAGAATTCTTCTAGAAAACACCTCACATTGAAAACCGGTGATCTTTCTTGCCAAAATAGATTATTAGTTATGTTATGTGATCATCAAATAAGTTAGTTATTATTTATGTTTTTAGTGAAACTAAAATACTTTTTTAGAATAATCTTCTATTACCAATCCATACCTCGATTCAATATAATCTACTAACTCAACACACAAATAATAATAGCATAAAAACAATGTATAAAACCATCATTAAATCAGTCCTGATTTGAAAACAACGCTGTCAAAACAAGGTGTCTTTCATTTAAAAAAAACCTTGTCAAAAGCGTGATGTGACAAACTAAAACACAGTCCTTGTTAAAAATCTATCTGTCTCCTGATAAGAAATGGGACGTCCCTCTGTGGGGACAGCAGCATCAGTGAACTCAGGTTGGCCGACCTGGGGGTCCCACAAGGTACACTCCCGGCTCTGCTGAAGCTCACACGATGCAGGAGCCCTGAGAAAAGTCTACGTAGGATTTATGGTCGGCGCCTGTCCTACTTGAATATGGCTTTGGTCAAAATCCTGTCTGCAACACAAACTAAATTACAGGATTGACGCAGTGTGACACAGATCCAGATATTCCCCCAGGAATCTTCTTGCCATCAATGATGTGTATTTTCAACTGATTCAAAGTTGGAGTGAAACATTCATGAAAATGCTATTTAGGTGAATCTGTGAGACTTTGATGAGGGCTTTGTGAATGATAATGATTTTGAAATCATGACGTGCTGTGTTCTGGGGTGGAATTATTAGATAATTCAGATTATCCATAAATCCTGATAGTTATTGTAGTGCCTTTAGTCTGCAAGCCACCCGACCTTTTTATCACTTCTTGTGGAGCCATTGAGATGGAAAAATTGTTGCTGGCGAGAAAGGCATGGGGAACTTGTCACACACAAAGCCAACTTTGTTCCACCTCTTTCTCCCATTCGCATTGCTGATGACTTCATTTAACTCTTCATTGAATCAAAATGCCCGCAGTTTACGACATGGCACACCCTGTTTCTGGCAAGTTAAGATAATGCTGCAGCTGACTTTGTGGTGAGCGAAGCTAAATGAGACGCCATGTTGGGACAGACTGCAGACACTTTTGTGTGAGTTCTCACCCATGTTTGGCCACCTCCTGAGCATTTATCAGAAAAACCGCTTTGGCTGCCTCCAATTGTAGCTCTACATTATGATTAATGGTCGTCCTCTTTTACAGTGAGCACAGCTAAATCGGGACACACATTCTACTGGACCTTATTGGACCAAGTGATCAATTTCAATTTGTGTTGACAGATAAATCCTGAGAGGAGATACTGAAGTCTCACCTCATCTCATGGTGATCATACCGCAGAATAGACGCCTTCCATCCTGGCCTATTTACTGCCCCCAGTGCACACCAGAGGCTCGTAATATTATTCTTTACCACAACCGGAAACCCAACCAAAAACAACAAAACCGCAGCAAATTACCCCAAACTAGGTGTATTATGTTGCCAGAAAGGGTAGATTTTCACAAATATATGTTTTATACTTTCTTACATTGCCAGAAAGGGTAGAATTTCACAAATATATATTTTTTCTGCTTGTGCCTTTCAGAGTAGATAAAGGATGGTCCCCTATAACATCACCAAAATGAAAGATACTTCTGAGTGAGTGAAGATGGAAATGAATCACCGGAGGAGGTCTCACCCTTCTCCTAACCAAACATCCGGGCCACAAAACACATTGTTGGGGCACCAGGGAGGCCAAATTGGACAAAACCATCACACGTTTATTTAATATAAATCCACTGTTGTTGTTTTTGTACCGGAGTCATCATCGCCTTTGAGTCCTTGGCGATATAAAAGAAAACCCCTGAGAGTGATATGAATAATCAATGGCAGCCTGCCAGAAATCTGTTTTTGTTATATGGAATGTTACAGGGGCCATCTTTGCAGTTTTGCACTTAGTTCCCCAGAACTGATTAATGGCAACTCCACTGATGTTTTGTAGACGTATCATTCGAAATTCAAATGTAATATCTTCTTGGGAAAATGTATGGCAAAAAAAACAACAACAAAAAAAACAAGCAAAAAACAATAAAAAAAACCATTTTGTTCACACTTCTTTAAATAGCTAGTTTCGATTTAATGCAATGCCTACCAATGACGTTTCCAGTTTCCATTTGCACCATAATATCAAAACAGGGTAGGTATTGCATTCGCATCATTATATCAAAATCACAACAGGGTAGCTGTTACTTTAGCATAAAAATGTCAAAACAGGGTAGTTATTACATTCACATCATACTAGTAAAACTTTGAATAATTACTTTGAATAATTACTTTTCTCATCGCTCACCTTTATATTCTACAAGAAAATGTGGCATATTTTCTATATTCATCCTGAAGATCATATGGAGCTGCACTTGGTGACCTTTAGAAACACCCAGCTCCCTCTTACGGGTACCAGCACCACACAGCGGAAGTCTCTGCACTTCGCCATCTTTCTCCGTGATCACCATATGAATGGGACAATTCCTTGTAAAAAAATCAGGCCTTGTCCAACTTTCATCGTCCTCTTTAGTCATTACTCCAAATTCATACACCCACAGGGTAAGTCTTTGCCCTGGAGTAGCATCCAGGGTCCAGGGACAATCTGCCTGGCCCAGGGCTGTCTCTGTAGCAGTCAGACTTGACAAATATCCATGGCTCTTTGACAAAATTACAGGCTCTGGCCGACTGCAAACATGTGGTTTGGCACCCTCAACTAAAAAAGTAAAAATCAAATGTTTTTTTTTTTTTTTTTAATCTGTTATAAATGTGATGTATAACCACATTAACTTGATCATAGCGGTAAAACTATACGTTTGCATTATAAATATAAACAGTGAACATTGCAAGTGAAGGGAATTTGAATTCTATTTGGCTCAGCCCACCCCCTTAGCAATAATTGGATCAGCTATTGCATTATGATTTTAAGACATGAACTCCTACCTTGTACACACTTATAGTCAGCCTCGAGATACGCCATGTAGTCTCTCTTACATGGCTGGGCAACTGCCCGGATGTCTGATACTGGGACTGCGCATGCGTGGCGACCAGAACACATGGCATCCAATTCCTTGATGACGTCACTCTTACATCCGATGTACCCTTCACCTGTGTATTAGCATTCAATAAAAGTTATTAATTTAAAGGTCACTTTGATTAAACCTACAAAGGTGGACAATAAAAATTGATTTATATTTTTGAAATAAGATATAATTAAATAACACAGTGATTCATTCGCTAAAGGTATGTAAAATTGCCAGAAAAATAATTTGATTAGGTATCAAACAAAAAGGGAAAGATGCAAATCGGGCAATAAAGTCCAATTTGTAATATCACAGTTTAGATTAAAATTTGAAATAGGAATGTCATTTCTGAAAAAATATGAACATGCCTTTATTACATAATGGTAGATTTGTC
Source organism: Amphiduros pacificus (assembly GCA_949316495.1). Taxonomy (NCBI): domain Eukaryota; kingdom Metazoa; phylum Annelida; class Polychaeta; order Phyllodocida; family Hesionidae; genus Amphiduros; species Amphiduros pacificus. The sequence goes on along the minus strand of OX439012.1, from coordinate 29,959,465 downwards.
ATGGACAAATACTAGGAAAACCAACATCAAAGAAACCCACCGGATATACATCGTCCCGCCCTCATGCGGCCATACTGGGCAGAATGCACCAAGATGACCTCATGGTCACGGCATCGGCCCTCAAAGGAATCGAATTGGCAGAACTCTTTGGCCACTGAAATGATAAAAACAAATTGCTAAATTAAAAATGAGAATAAAAGCAGCAGCTCATGATAAGATTAAGTACAGAAAGTACATTCTTTATATTCATGTGCGCACCATCATAAGATATTTTATAATGTGCTGTCTGGATCTTTCAGATATACGTCTTCATAAAAGACTAAAAGGTACAGTACTTTATGTATTGGCATTGGCTGCCTGAAAGAAATCCCATCTGATGAGAAGAAACACCATCAATTTGTGTGCTTCATACACTGCCTCTGATAATTGTATAGACATATTTTGAACCCTTTCAAAGATCGTTTATCTGATGTGCGCACATGAATTATACGCACACGCATATAAAGGCACACGCATATAAACGCACACGCATATAAACGCACATGCAAAAATATATACGTACACTCACATATTCTCCCTCACACAAAAAAAATTCCCAATAATCAAATTTCTTTTAAAAAATATGTGGAGTTAAAACATCATTTCTACAATATTCACAGCACATTTTTATAGAAATCTTTCTTGTTCCTAATGTCAAATATAATGTATTCAAAATTTGATTTATGACTGATGTTTTGCGCCTTGTGTCAATCGGGAAAGAAAATTCACATCTAAATTCACAAGAGAAAAAAAACCCATATAAATCTAAATGCTTATCAGATATCAAAAGTAAAAAATAAATGAAAGTTACATGCAAAGCTATGAATTTTAAAATGATTTATAACGCAAATTTCAACCATAAGTGTCACTGAACACTGCAGTGAGTTCTATACGGTGGAAATCTACACCCTTCATCTATATCCTCATCATTTCATAATTCTGTGCTAAAATTAGACCTTCAGGTGCCATGGGGCTTCAGATTTTCTAGACGTGGAAATTATTAAAATCCCATCATTCAATCTATCAAAAAACGGATCTAACTTATTTGGTAATATCTTATATACTTCTCATATCAGAAATTAACATTTCATAAAGTTTTTTTATTGAAATAGTTTGAAATGTGAGCGAAATGGATGACAAAATTATTGCGAGTAGAGTTGTCAAAATGTTATGTGCAAGTCCTGACAGAAGTAGTCGATAAGTGGTGGTTTCGAAGCGGCCAATTGACGAAAGTAATCGATGATTAGTGAACGACTAAGCCTACCATGTCAGGGAATTGTGAGGTTCCATGTGAAACACAACCCTCCTCAAACAAACCATGTAAACACCACGAGGATTGTTTCCTTCAAAGAATACAAAAGATGACTTCAGTTGCAAGCATGTTCTTTTCAAGAGATATCGATTTTCATGTGTGCTGCAACCTTTTAGGAATTTGGTGTCACGGCGCAACACAAAAGCAGAAAAAGCTTTTTTCAAATAATATCTTTTTTTCCTGCTCGATTAAGCTATTTGTGGTGTTTTAGTGATTTTCAATGTTATTCATGTTAAATGTAGGTACTTTTGTCATGAACATGAAAATGTTCTTTTTACAATGAATTCACAAACTTTCTTTGCTGTAACCATTTTCTTTTTATTAATGAACCAAATATTAATTCACAGTTAAAGTTGCTAAGAACAATATACTTCGCTCTTTATTTTCTCAATTCTTTTCAGTGAAGTTATTTCAAACTTCTCAACTATTCCTCCGTATCACTTAGAACATAAATCAAGACTATTTATTTATTACACGTATCCATGGCAATATAATGTTTAAATTCTTTTCATTTTGGAACATTCGGTGTAGCTTAGTCTAGCTGACATCTTGGGTTGCCGGATCAACCCGTGTGAACGATAGAATCTTTATCGCCCATTTTACTGATGAGAAATGAGGCATTACTTCAAATAAGGGATTAACATCACGGGAAATTCTTATCTTTGCCAGTCTCTGCTCATGTTGGGTTTCACATTGCCTAATTATTCGTAGCCCATTTCTCTTTTATCCGGTTACCTCATTCCATGCAGCCACTGTTAAGGTCGTACTATTTTTCCATTTAGCTCGCGTCGACTCGGGGACGGGGTAAAACGGCGCTAAGAAGCGCACGATAACTCTTCATTTAAAACCACTCCGCCCAATAACCAACTGTCTAACCTCTAATAACACATGATAATTAAACTCAAACGCTTCGTATAAAGTCTGCTCTCATATGCCCTTGGCTACTGGCTGGAAATGAGGAAATCTGTCTCCTGACTGAAATTAATGACATGGAGTCATTTCCTACACCACCGCCATTTTTCTGCCATTTTCCACGAGACGGTAGAATAAGTGCTTCATTTACCCATATTGTTTCCATACTGTATCTGAGTGAATAAGATTTATATCTTGTACAGTTGGATATTTTGCTTTCATCGTTTTCTTAGCTTGCTATTTGTTATTCTATTATGTACTATAGCAACAATATAATGACGCTACATTCAATTATATCATTGAGAATCATTATTCATTGAAGAAAATATCATATATCTTATAAATCTACCATGACTGCATAATATTTTCAAGGAGCGCATACGGGCACACACACACACACACACACACACAATCACACATATATATGTATTTTCTTCTGAAGAGCATTATGTTTTAATCAACATTAAATCAACATTTCCATAATTGTTATATATTTTTTTCAATGAGAAAAAAACCTATTCATCCATGTGATTGACAGAATGCTGTAGAAACAATTATTTGCGATTTATTAAAAGAAAACTTACTCTTACTCTGCACAAATCACATGACATGTTAAAATGTCATGGTCATTTTGGTTAAAAGGGTTCATATAGCCTTTCAGTATAATTTTGATATGGCAACTGAGATGTTCAGAGGCCAGACATTTTCCACAAAAAAACAACATGGTGATCGATCAATCGAATATTCAACTGGAAGATTTTGATAATAACTATTTTTTCAGCTACAAACATCTATTGACATCCACTTCCTGCCTCGTATCTGTCCATAATTGCCAAGGATTTGCATAACTTTGCCCCTGAGTCCTGGTGATGAAAGACGTGTCTGGGAAAAAAACTCTCAAGTAGACTAAAGTGTCATCACTCATGGCTCGTTCTGGCAGAAAAATTGTCTCAACAGAGGGCGCACGAAGCGCATAGATTCAGAGAGGGAAAAAGGTACTTTGGAGGTACAGCTTTTACCGCAATCTTACTCGTTTAGCCCTTGAGGTCTGAAGAATATCGACTGAATATTTTAAGAACAAAAAAAATCCGAAGAAGAGTTAAAAAAGACAGTATAATAGACATGAAGAAAATTTGAAAGACTTAAATTCTAAATTAGGTTTAATACCAATACTGAGATTAAAGGTGTGATTGTAAGTGTTTGTTTTAAGGATCTAATGGGATGTCAACTCAGTGTCATATTGCGCATGCGCAGTAGAAAAAATATTAGATTAAGATCATCTGGACTGCACATGATGAATTGAATACTTCAACACCTACATTGTAGTGTATGATGTAATAATCGTCCCACATTTTGTCTCAGGCTCCCCCCATTTATCATCTTAACTGCACAGCAGTGTGGGAGAAAGTACCTTCTCCCCGGTGCAACATGCATCTTTCCTAACACTGCAACTCTAATGGAAATATTGTGTTTCACTCTAACGGATGAAAACACCATGCCACACATTTCTAAGTGATAATAATTAATATGTATCGTATTCAATGGGGAACCAATGTTAGACAGTTTAAATTTATAAAATAACTTGCTAAACCAGAATATATATATATATATTTTTTTTCTGCTCTTTTTATATATATATATATATATATATATATGCGTATGTGTGTGTATATTAGACTTTGACAGAAAAATGAATAAAGATATATAAACAAATCAGAAAGAAAATTGCGTCCAACCAGAAATATTATTTTCGCCTTGTTGTATGTGAATCAGGTTGCAACATATCGGTTTGTACTTCGTCAGGTGAGATATTTGTCCAACCACGCAAACCTTACAGACTTTGCGGGATCTAAATCATCCATATAACCTTGGCAATTGGAATAGATTTGGAAATATGTGATATTGCCATTAGTATCATTTTACACAATTGATTCTGAGAAACAAATGATTCTGATAAGATTTGGTTTTGCTTCTCAGAAGAGTAGGAATACTTAGGGTTTGTGGGTAAATAGATACTGTAAACCTGTGTGACAGTCAGCGTATGACTCACTAAACATCGCCTAATACCCAGCAGAAACTACTCCATAAAGAGCAGAAACTACTCCATAAAGGGCAGAAACTACTCCATAAAGGACCTTCTCAAGGTGCCTCATTTTCACTCTCACCTTTAACATAAGAATACAAACAAAACCACACATACATAAAAGCGGCGTCTCACAGTGTCCCATCAAAGTATCCATGTGAAAACAGAGAATGGTTTGGCATCAAAAGTTTGATTTTTTTTCTTTCATAAGAATGAATATTCACATGGCGGATACGCTTTGTAATTCTAGAGCTCTGAATAATAAAAGGAGCCATTTGTTATGCACAGTGGTATTCAAACTAACAACTATACAACACTGGCGCATACAGCCATTGTGTACAAAGGACACCTATTTGCCGTCCTGCGCATGCGTGTACCTTTTGTTTCAAAATCCCTCGGTATGTCTGTCTCCCATGGAATAAACTTCACATAGGTATCATATATTTCAAAGTTATTGTCCACATCCTATGCAACTTATACTGGCATTTATACAGACCATATAGATTCATTCCCAGTACTTCAATCGAATCAGATACATTTCACTTCGAATATGAATACATTTTGATATGGTATTCAATATCAAATACTCTATTCAACATGTTTAAGGCACACAGACAAATATTGTTATTGGAAACTTTGATATCTACATAAATTGTTTGTATCATAATTTGATACATCATATTTAGTATATTTTTTAGAACTTTAGTGTGTCTGGCACTGTAGGGCTATCAACTGTCCCTCCACATATACAGCCGACGACAACTGAGCTGCGGACGACATGAAAACAATTGCAAAATATTCATATTTTCCTGAAAGATACAAAATATTCTGAGGAAAACATGAGCTCATCAAAAAGAGTTTCCAAACATGGAGAGTTAAAGATATTCATTCTTATTGTCATAAACTCGCCGGTTTTAATTACTGATATCATCTTAATAAAAAAACATGAGACAGACTTATTCCATGAGGTAAAAACTAAGACATCGTTGTGATTACCGTATCAAAGAGAAGTATAGCGGTGCTTGTATGATGTCAACCCCTGGGGCTGCCTGCTAGCAATCAGAACCAAATCAAATGGCTCATTAGCTGTGACAAAGGCAAAGGAAGGTGAATCGAGAAAAGCTTGTTCCACACAATTTGCACGCAATCGTTATTCAGTTGATTGGCCTGACGGGATGTATGTTCTTCTGAGATTCAAGTCTTAGAGAACTCTGTCCTCTTTTTAAATGAGAGCATGCCAAGTTATGTTCCTATCGATATATGGGATTTGTGTTATAATTGAAGTAACATATTCTTGTTCAGAAAGACTTTTTGTGGTGTTCAGAGAATACATCAACAGCCATTAATAACATATGAATATACAACCCAGCCCAATTACTCGAAAATATGATGAAATATTGAAAAAATCTTTAACAAAACATTTGCTGAAGCTTCAGGTCACTCATAAAGAGGGCGTAAGAGATATAAAGAGGGCGTAAGAGATATAAAGAGGGCGTAAGAGATATAAAGAGGATGTAAGAGACATAAAAAGGGCGTAAGAGAAATAAAGAGGATGTAAGTGATATAAAGAGGGCGTAAGAGATATACGTTGCAACTTATCTAAAACGGAACCGCATTCCACCCAAACCAGCAGACCTATAAAGACATCCTACACCCGCAGAACAGGTAGGTTTTGTGAGGAATCAAAATACAAACTTCTTTTTCTCAGAAAAAAGAGTCATGAGGTGCTGTCCCTTGATATTTTTTATGCATATTAAAACATATTCTATTGCTGTTTTTAGTAAGTAAGCCGATAAATGAAACTTGATTATTTTTATTAGTTTTGCGTTGTGACGGACACACATAAACTGCAGCATCTTGTTAACCTGATATGTCAAAGCGCTGGAAGTTACTCTATTTTCTTTCCAGGAAATACTGTATTACAAATAAAGAAGCCTCAGATAAAAAGAGAGTCCACGTTTTATGGTGTGATACAAATGGCATCAAAGAACACAGACCATTTTACGAGGAACCCGGTTGCTTATTCCCCTGCCAAGGTTAACAAATTGCAACAATTTCTGAAATCATTGGTCTATTTTCTTCTGGCGCTTTCATCCTGGCATTAAAGCCGTATGAATCAGGTTCTAGTTACATGAACTGGGTATCGCGCTTTTCACCCTTTGTGCATGTCATGTAGATGTCCTCCGATATTGTACACAGTGTGTACCGCGTGCATCACAAAAGAAAACAAGCACTTTTATAAACATAGAAAAATACAATATAAATATGAATTTTGTCGCTCATTTTAGGCCCATGATATAAGCAACGTTATAGAATTGTTTGAGCAGCCAAAGTGACTGATGTCATAGCGAGTATATTCTGTCAGAAAGACTCTGTCATCAGGACGTCAATCACTGTGTACTGGGGAAGCAGGTGAGGTTTTTCATAATGTTCCCACAGTATTCTTACTGTTGGTTGTGCTGAACTGCAGCTATTGGAAAATGTATGATTTCTGCCTGACCAGTTCCCAGTCTAGGATAATCTGCTGCAGGCTTCTGCAAGCCAAGGTGACAGTGATAACAAGCCTTTATCAAGACAGAATCTCTTAATAAACCAGGAATGAAGAGTGAAGTTCCTTTTCAAAATCTGCATACTCCTAACCCATATATTCATTATTAATTATTCGCCGCTGCCGCCATCCAGTTAATAGACAAAATGTAGAAAATCCTGGATGAAATCAAGACGATCTCATCTTGTTTTATGTCTTCTTTTGAAAAAGTTTGGTTAATGATTGAGTTATATTCAATTACAGTTAAAACGATATCATATTGACATTGACAACTCTTATATTACAATTGTTAATTTAACATTTAGTTGAAATGAAAGACAATACTTCAAATGCTGATTTTTTAAGCATCTGAAATGCAATAAAACATAATATTTTGTGGTGAACCATTTCTGATACTAATTACTATCGTTGATTGGACTTATTCTTCCAAATGTGTCCTTTCTATGACTTTCATATTTACCCATGAACATTCAACATCTGCCTCACTTTCTCTACTCAGTGACACATAGCTTCAATAGACTGGAAGAAAGTGGCTCGGTGTGCTACAGGGTGAAACCCTATGACTTGTCATATCGGTTGTGCAAAATGATGGGTTCTAAGGCAAACTTGTATGGCTCTCATCATATCAGACATTTCAACTCATGCAATGGCAGGTCAAGGAGACAAATCCCATGTGTGCTGTTTTATATGTTGAGTAAGGTGGAATACTGCGGGTATTTTGACGTCTCAAATAGGGCAGAGGATTATCTAACCCAAATGAAACCATCTTTCAGAGAGAACAACCTCTCTCCTGTGAGATCATCCATCACAGAACAAATCCTCCCTCCAGAGTGAGATCACCTCTCAGGGAGAGTGCATCCTCCCTCCAGAGTGAGATCACCTCTCAGAGAGTACATCCTCCCTCCAGAGTGAGATCACCTCTCAGAGAGTACATCCTCCCTCCAGAGTGAGATCACCTCTCAGAGAGTGCATCCTCCCTCCAGAGTGAGATCACCTCTCAGAGAGTACATCCTCCCTCCAGAGTGAGATCACCTCTCTGAGAGTGCATCCTCCCTCCAGAGTGAGATCACCTCTCAGAGAGTGCTTCCTCCCTCCAGAGTGAGATCACCTCTCAGAGAGTGCATCCTCCCTCCAGAGTGAGATCACCTCTCTGAGAGTGCATCCTCCCTCCAGAGTGAGATCACCTCACAGAGAGTGCATCCTCCCTCCAGAGTGAGATCACCTCTCAGAGAGTGCATCCTCCCTCCAGAGTGAGATCACCTCTCAGAGAGTACATCCTCCCTCCAGAGTGAGATCACCTCTCTGAGAGTACATCCTCCCTCTAGAGTGAGATCACCTCTCAGAGAGTACATCCTCCCTCCAGAGTGAGATCACCTCTCAGAGAGTGCATCCTCCCTCCAGAGGGAGATCACCTCTCAGAGAGTACATCCTCCCTCCAGAGTGAGATCACCTCTCTGAGAGTACATCCTCCCTCTAGAGTGAGATCACCTCTCAGAGAGTACATCCTCCCTCCAGAGTGAGATCACCTCTCAGAGAGTGCATCCTCCCTCCAGAGGGAGATCACCTCTCAGAGAGTACATCCTCCCTCCAGGATGAGATCACCTCTCAGAGAGTGCATCCTCCCTCCAGAGGGAGATCAGAATGAGATCACCTTGGATTAAAATGTTGGATTAAAATGTTGGATTAAAATGTTGGATTAAAATGTTGGATTAAAATGTTGGATTAAAATGTTGGATTAAAATGTTGGATTAAAATGTTGGATTAAAATGTTGGATTAAAATGTTGGATTAAAATGTTGGATTAAAATGTTGGATTAAAATGTTGGATTAAAATGTTGGATTTAAATGTTGGATTAAGATGTTGGATTATGATGTTGGATTAAAATGTTGGATTATGATGTTGGATTAAAATGTTGGATTAAAATGTTGGATTAAAATGTTGGATTAAAATGTCATGAAAATCATCACGAACGTTAATTTACTTAACTATGACGGAACGGTAAGGCGCTCACTCAAATAAAATATCGCAATTTTATCATTTTTATAACGTTGTGTTTTGATTTGCAATTAGTCAAATCACACCCAAATAAACAAACCACCACAAAATATAACAATGTAATTATTTCGGTATGTGCTGGAGTTCACCCCACTGCCCCCTGGGGGCGCCTTTGTGGCGTATCAGGTGTCAGCTTTTGAAGTGGTATCTCGCAACTGCCAGAGCTTCTGTCAAACCATCTAACTGCATTCTGTGGATCTAGTTACAGTAAAGCCCAGCCTGCAATCAGCATCGCACGGGTCCTGCCTCTGAGCTTCTTGTCTGGTTAGCTGTTTTCTGTGATGAGGGCAAGCCATAGAAATATATCACGTGACTTATTTTCAATTTATCTTCTTGACTCCGTTACAATTATACATGAACAAGTCAAAATAAGTATTTATACGATGTTATTTTGGAAATTAGGAAGTTAGGTACATCAGTTTCTTCAATTGATGTTTTCGTCATTTCAAACTGAATTAAAATTGGCCGCTCCCCTGAAGGTTTGGCTTAGTGTGACACTGTTGTGATCATTTCTACTGAAGTCCTTCTATAGAATCAGTTAGTTCTCGTCGCATACGAGATTTTATTGTTGTGCGTCTCTCCAAAGTACTCTCCAACCCAAAAGATAAAAAAGGCATCCATACTGGGAGATAGTCACGTGTGAACATGAACTCATTATCAATATTCTCAATAGGCCATACATGTTATAGAATATCAAACTGTTGACATTCCCACTCAGGAGTTGCCTAAAAACTTGTAGTATTCTATTTGTTTTATTTAGATGGAAAGTGAGGACCGAAAGCCGATAGATGTCGCTATTTATAATTTCAAAGTTATATAAACAAATCAGCAACAAATCGTAATTGAATGAAGGCAAAACAGTAAAGACCCATTGAAGGCAAGCAGACAAAATCATCAAAGTTTATGTGGATTACAATAGTATATACAATGGATGTTTTGATGTGGGACAGTATGAATACCTTGTGATAAAGGAGAGACAATCATTTTAGAGAACATTTTGAGGTAAAGTGACTTTTGGAGAGCTTTTTCAACTGTTATTTGATCTAATATATTTCACAGTCCAGTGAGCGGGTCTACCTGTGTGCAGGTGTGGCCAGGCAGGACCAAGTATTGATTGCTACCTGCATGTGGCAGGGGATTACCTACAAACATGGTCAAGTGTAAGACATGTATGGCCAATGTGGCCCAGGCCAGAGTGAGAGGAAAGAAGTGTGAACTTTGTGACCCCCCACAAGGAGGGCCAGAGACAGTGGCAGTGTATGTGAATGAATTGCTGTCATATGCATGGCACTACTATAAAGGAAGTTCAAAGTCCCACTTAAAGCAAGTCATAGAGGAAAAGTTCTCCCATGATGAAATAAAGAACGCAAAGAAGCTGCTGTCTGACCTTGGGCTAGAAATAGATAAGGCAGATGGTAGAAATACATCAAACAACAGGTCAGCTCTAGAGGCTGATGCTGCAGATCTGATGGATGGTCTTGCAAAGTTGGACAGTAGTGAGGATCTTAATCCAATCTTCGCAGCAGTAGACCACAGCAAAGTCCCAATGACAATCCCACCAGAAGAGGCATGCTCATCAGTATCCCTTGCTGTGAGGATGTCCAAGATGGAGTCTATGTTTGCTATCATGCGAAGTGAAATAGACAAGCAGACAGAGAATGTGAGTGCTCTGTTTGAGGCGGCGACGCAGAGGCCCACGTATGCAGATAAAGCAGCCCCTCCAGAGGGCACCGTACCAGCTGTGGGGTCCTCAGGTGGCAAGGGAAAAGGGCCTGCACCAAGTGGGGGAGCAGCGACGGCACAAGGAGGCAACACTGCCAAGTCAGCGCCAGGCACTGCAAGGACAACCGGGCCAAACCATTACAAATCCAGTGGTGGGTTTGGAAGAGATGGCAGACCACAGGAGAGAGACCGAGATGAGGATGGCTTCCAGCGCCCAAAGGAACATGTAAGACAAGAGGAGAAAAATCAGCGAAGAACTCAAAGACTGATCTTGGGAAAGAAGAATGATGATAGACTTCAATCTGCTGGAACAATAAATATCATGGTGAAATATGTATCAAAGCAAAGTAGTGATGAGGATATGAGAAAATATGTGACTGATGAGGGTGTAGAGGTTCATTCAATAGAGACAGTATCAAATCCAAATGCTAAGACCAAATCGTTCAGAATAGAAATCAACTACAAGGATAAAGACAAAGTATTAAATGGTGAATTCTGGCCTACTGGAATTGGTCTGAAGGTATGGCGGCAGCGCAGAGTGAACCAAGGAGTCACTTTACCTGCGCAGTCTATGGGTGAGCTAGCAGAACAAAGTCCATAGAGCGATTTTAAACTCACAAACTCATTATGGATTATCTGACTTTTGTATCATATAATTGCACTGGATTATATCCAGACAGAGTGGATTTTATAAAGGGTTTCATTGAGGACACATCATGTGATCTGGTATTTTTACAGGAAACCTGGCTTCATGAGAGCCAGTTCAACATAGCCAAATCAATAAGTTCACAGGTTCTAACACATAATGTATCTGGGGTTAGAGACACAGAGATCATAAATACTAGAAGAGGGTATGGTGGGGTCAGTGTCCTCTGGAGAAGGGCTATGGCCCACCGAGTAAAGCCAATACCATGTGAGTGTGAAAGATTAGCATGTGTTACATTAGAATTGAATGATCAGAATAAAATACTCATCATTAATGCATATATGCCAAATGACAATTATAGAATGCATGAAGTGGAAGAACAATTTCAGGATGTGATTGATGAAATAGAAAAATTGTGTGTCAAATACATGGGAAATGTGAATGATGTTCTTCTTGTTGGGGACATGAATGTGGACCTTGGGAGAAACAATGCACATGCCAAATGTCTTCAGGATCTTGCCAATAGACATGGACTTCATTTTGGTAGGAATCACAGAAATGCAGCATATGATTATACATACATTCATGAAGGTGCTAATCATAAGTCATGTATTGATCATTATATAATGCCTGGGTTTATGTATGATCGTGTCGAAAATATTGAATGTGTAAGCAATAACCATAATCCATCAATGCACAGAGCTTTAAAAATAGATTTTAATTTAAATGTGACAGATATCAATGTAAGACAACGTGATATTGTGAGAAAAAGTATTGCTTGGCACAGAGTAAAGAATGAACATGTAGACAGATACAAGGCTGAAATAGAAGCAAAACTTCATACATTAAAATTGCCAAGGGAAGCCATTCTGTGTCGTGATGTGTTCTGCAGTGATGATAAACATAGAAGTGCCTTGTCACTGTATTGTAGAAATCTAATTGATCTATGTGTGGAAACAGGGGATGCATGTTTTCCAAAAGTCAAAAGCAAGGAGTCTAGTGTTCCCTATTGGAATGAGATTGTACAGCCTATTAAAGAAAAAGCTGATTTCTGGAGAGACATATGGCAACAATGTGGTAAGCCCCGTGATGGTGCTGTGGCTCAGGTGATGAGAAGGACACGCCACAAGTATCACTACACTGTGCGATTTATTAAAAAGAATGATGAAAAATTGAGAAAATCAAGAATGGCTGAAGCTTTAATAGATAGTAGAAATGATGGTAATAGAGACTTTTGGAATGAAGTAGGAAAGATGGAAGGTAAATCAAAACAGATACCTCCACAGATGGATAATGTAACAGGGACTGGCAATATAAACAATATTTTCTCTAATAAGTATGAAAATCTGTATAACTCAGTGCCCTCAGATGAATCGCTAATAGATAAAGTCAATGATAACATAAGAAAAAACCTGATATCATATTATGGAGATGAACATATATTGTCAGTGCAGGATATCAGAAAGGCAAGAGAGAAACTGAAAAAGGACAAATATGATGGTGGAGCAGGCTTATGGTCAAATCATATTCTATTTGCACCAGATAGCTTTGATGTACACCTATCCATGTTGGCAACTGCTATGACCTTGCATGGGTATAATGCAGAGGACCTACTCATTGGCACTATTGTATCTCTTCCTAAAGATCAAAGAGGTAATATTTGTGACTCTGATAATTATCGTGGTATATGCTTGTGCTCATGTATTAATAAACTATTAGAGTGGTGTATGATTCATAGGTATGGCGATAAATTGAATACATCAGGATTACAATTTTCTTTCAAGCAAAGTCATTCTACATCAATGTGCAGTCTAGCTCTGAAGGAGGTTGTCAAACATTACTGGAATGGAAAATCTAAAGTATATGCATGTTTCATGGATGCCTCTAAGGCTTTTGATCGTATCAGACATGACAAATTGTTTGAGCTATTGTATAAAAGAGGTCTTCATCCTTTGGTGCTAAGACAAGTTATGGATATGTATAAGAGACAGAAGAGTAGATCATCATGGGATAGTGTTCATGGTGAATATTTTGGTAGTATTAATGGTGTAAGACAGGGTGGAGTCGTATCCCCACTTATGTTTACAGTGTATGTTGACGAATTGATATGTAGACTGCAAAAATCGCAGATTGGTTGTTTCATTGGTCATGAATATTTTGGATGTATAAGTTATGCTGATGATTTTGTTCTTTTATGTCCAAGTCTAAAAGGCTTACAGAAGATGGTGAATATATGTGAAGAGTATGGTGATGAGTTTAGTGTGGCCTACAATGCCAAAAAGACAAAATGTATGAAATTTGAAATGTCACCAAATAAAAACAGGGTTGAGCTTGCCACAAGTTTGATTATGCTTGGTGGGAAAGCGCTAGAATGGACTTCAAGTATGAAGCACCTTGGCAATCATATCAGAGCTGACTTATCAGAGGTTGATGATATACGATATAAACAAAGTAACTTTATTGGCAGATTCAATGGTCTGTTAATAAGATATCATGATGCTACACCTGAGGTCTTAATGAAATTGACAAGTTCTTATTGTACGCATCTATATGGTTCACAAGCTTGGCAGCTATATGACAAGAATATTGAAAAGATGGTGTGCACATGGAACAGAGCAATTAGAAAGATTTGGAACCTGCCAAGGCATTCCCATAGAGTGTTATTATGTGGCCTGAATGATGGAAATCATGTGTATGATTACATTTTTAAAAGGTTATTGAATATGTACAAATGTATGTTAAACAGTAACAACCAAAAGGTGTCATTTCTAGCTTGTTGTGCAAAAAGTGATAGAAGATGTATAATGTCTAGAAATGTTGATTTTATATGTGAAAAGATATGTGCATCTAAGTCATTTGTACTAAATGGAGGATATAGCCATGTTTTTAAAAAAGAGGCAATTTTAGAAAATGAAAGAATAATAGCAATGATTGTAGAACTTAATCATGGTGTCACTGGTTTCACAATTGAGGAGGTCAGGGATATACTAACTGACATATCTACTCTGTGATACTGATAATGTGATAATGTTTGTGCATACTTGTATACTAAGTTTTTTTCGTTTTGTTTTACCATGTCTTATTTTTAATGTGTACAGCAATTGATTTATTGTGTGTATGAATAAAGATATTATATATTATAAAAAATGATTGATGATATTTGAATTGTTGTCACCTATGATAAACTTGCAGTGAAATTATAAGAATTTGCATATTTCATCCTTGATTTGTTATACGAATCCAACGGTCTTTGCATTAGATCAAGTTTATATTATTTACTAGTGCTTAACTGTGTTGAACTGCGATGTTTAGCCATCAAATTTGCCAATCATTTGTAATTCACTAGTTTAACATTCAATGCTCCACACGGTTCAAGGACAAAAGTGGACACAATATGCAATATATACCAAACCTTTTTACAGTCTATTCCATTTTTTTCTCACAATTTTCTGTATAAAATGACAGGGTTTGTTTCTGTTTTCCTCCATTCTGCATTAAATTAAGTGTATTTCATTTGGTATTCTTTGATTCACAAACTCATATCATTAGGTTTATTCTGGGTGCAGATAGATAAATCTTAATATACACATTGTGATATAAGACGCATTTTGATATAAGACATCGGAGTCCCGGGATCGGAGTTCAATATATCATATCGCTGTTGTAATATTGTGTGAACAGAGCTTTTATGTCTCTGAACATTTGTATCTCTTATGGACACAAATGTTTTCAGTAGCCTATGGCAGATCCCAAAATCATAGAAACCACATGACTATAGGCTTTTCTATCCCTATATCTCATCAAAAATAAAAGCACATATTTTGAAACAGTATATTTCAATTTCCACATTAGAATATTGATTGTGGAAAAACACAGGTTAGTTTCAAATATTGATTTTCCTTGAAACAACATATCTGGTTCGATGATTTTTTACATCTCAAATACCACAGATTTACAAAACAGTCAGTCTTTCTACGCTTTTGCCCTAAACCCAGCAGATTCATCGATAGGCCTGAACCTCAAGTTGTTGAAAAGCGATGTTCGCGGATTAAGACCAGGCAGTAATTGAAATGTAAGGCGGTATCAGAGCCGTGGTCTGTTGTGGCAGGGTGCAGGTGAGCCAGAAGCTCAGACAGAGGAGACAAGGTCCACCCACTGCCACCTGTCTCCCGCAATTAGCGTCAACATGTGTCACGTGACCAAAGCCAGGTCTCGCGAGACCACACGTCGTGTGAGAGTTGAGAAACAGCGACTATCGACATGTAGGTTTGGACAAGAGCAGCAAGAGAAAGAGGTGACACAATCAGAGGAATGAAAAGCAGCAGCACACACAACAATAATGCGCATTATTCTCTCACTCTATCTCTCTCTCTGTCTCTCTGTCTTTCTCTGTCTGTCTCTCTCTATCCCATTCTCTTCCTCTGACACGAAAAAAATCTTAAGAATTCAATCTTGATATGCTTCTTTGACTCCATGTATAACAAAATATAATCAACCACTTCCGGTTAATTTCCAAAGACACTTTAAAAAACATTTCCTTTTTTTTAAGGTCGCATTGAAATAACAATATACTGACTCACAAAGTATAGAAAACACTGGGATTTTAATTAAAGCTATTTTCATGCAGTCGTTGGTGTGTCGCCCACAATGGTATCGCTACCAGGTCTGAAGTGGTGGCTGTGAGAGGAAGTTCCTCACCTGCACTGCCTCGCTGCACACATTGGCTTTGTCAGACTAGAGCAATTTGAACAAGGCCACCAACTAGGCGTGGAAATAAACCCTGCTAGCCGTGGTCATGTTCAATGCTCATTTCAGCCTATTCTTTGTGGAAATTTGGTCAATTTCCTTCCATTCTTAACAGAAAATTTCCATTTTTTTTCTCGCTCTCTTTTGTTTGTTCTTTTTTGGAGGAATTTTACAATTCCTTTGTATTTCTTCTTGGAATTCGCTAATTTCTGTTTTTTTATTTTGGAGGGTTGGTTAAATTATTCTATTCTTTACGGGAATAATGTACATATATTATCTTATTATCCATTTCTGTCTTGCTGTTTGTGAGGCAATGCCCACTGCTCAACTGATCTCTAAAAATCAACAAATACATTTAAATTTAATTGATTTTCATAACATATATTTGGGGATATCAAGCCCATTACTTGATTATATGGTATTGAAATCCACTGTTATATCCATTGTACCTAACTCTTTTCTATCATCCATTCTTTCATTAACAGAGATGAATTCATAAAATCTATAAATAATCCCATGATAAATATTTTTTATGAAAAATATCCTTTACTTCATTCAGATTTTTCATCAATACTTGAAACACTCATTGATTTCATCTAATCCTATTAACATTTGGTTTGTTAACTCATTATAAAAAACCTCGACTACAGATTAATCGACGCACTTGAGACGACTGTGTTGTGAGGAGTGTATTGGAGGGGTTTTGTCACACGGCTTTGTTATGTGATGTTACACAAGCATGGAACGCTGGCTGTCTCGGGCTTGGCAGCGGGGGACGTGGGGGAGGGGGGAGGCCGTGCGGTTGATCTCTCCCGGAGGCAGGCGGGGCCCTTGCCAAGACAACAACACGCAGATGCGCCCTGCTCCTGCCCTCGCCCCACCCCGGCTCTCACGACGTGCCCATCCCGCGGCATGAGGAATATCTCGGCCTTGTCAGGTGCCGTCAACAGGCGCTGTATCCCCGGGGGAGATTTCACAGTTGTGAGCGCTCCCCGCCTCCTCGGCCGTGTGATCTTTCTCCGCCGTCAATCCTCGCGCCCTCCCGGGGGACTGTCTCCCTGCGCTCCCTCCACTTGTCACACGGCGTGTTTGGAACGGGCGTATCAAGATAAAAAGAACATGATAAATATGCACATATTTCTTTTGTTTATATCATCCCCTTTGGATTACAATTTGTTGGCGTTGTAGAAATAAATAATGGGGCAATGTCAGACAATTATTACTCTACTCAAATATCATGATTTACTGAGTAGAAATTTCACGAAACAACATAAAGGCAGGGTCAGCCAGTAACAATAATAAAAATAATAATAAAAAACCCCAAAAGAATAAAAGTTCACATAAGGACATTAAATCTGATACTTTCTTCCTGACTTCAAAGGGATGAAAACGTCTTCAAATTTCTGATCTATGATACGCGAGTATTCCAAAACTGATATCTGACTGAGTTAGCTATAATGTATATTGTATTTTGAAAAGACATGCGATTTTTTTCTTCATATTTGCATGAGTTTGGTGCGTGAGAAATCCAATATATTACATTGCAACATAAAAGATTATAATATCTCTTTGAAACAACATACAATTTCTCTCTTTTATCTACCCTTCATGCGCCCGGACTCAAAAAACAGTACCCTGGATGACCGCTGAGGAACGCGAACAAAAAGGTGAAACCGAGTTACGAGAATTGGACAAAAAGGTCTCGCCTCTTGCGAGACTTGGCGAAGAGGGCGTTGGTGGAATGGAAGCGCGCGCAAATAACTTGACACCAGCACGCAAAAAGTGACACGGGGGCCATTGTAATCATTTGTAACATGACGAGATAATGTAAGATGTAATCTCGCCCATGATATGAATCATTATCGGCAGTCACCCAGGCCTCCCGCTCTTCACACCATGGCTATTTTGCACTTTGCATTTCTATTCAATCACTTATTTAGCACCTCTTTTAGCGCCATCTGTTGCCAGAGTAGGTTTAGATTGAGCACAGATTGATTATGCATTTCATCAAATATCCCGTTTGTATAGTTTCTTTATTTATTAAAAATTATGAATTATGAACATTGACTTTGAGTTATATTCATTAAGTTCCTAACTGTATGATGAATTCTTAAAAGGATTAGGCAATAATATAAATCAGTAGATTATTAGATTTATAAACGCTAAACAACGATATTATATACGCAACAATTGCTGTAATTAATATACATGAACTACATGTATTATGGAATCAGATAATAACAGATTTATAACCATACACTATGTACTGCAAGATCACATAATACAAAAAGTTTTGCCAAAGTACACGATGTACTGTGTGAATGCAAATAATAGATTTGTCACAACGGGATGTACCATACACTCTGGGCGATATTAGGTAGATTTGTCATTACATGATGAATAGAAAGGATAAGGTGTTATGTTATCCATATGAATGATACCTCAGACGTGACTGCTGGTACAATGCAATTCTGGCCCATAGAAATCACCGAAGCCATTGTGCGTGCGTCGGTGCAGATTTTCCTGAGCATTTGAGACGCAATTCAGAGCCCTTTAAATACAAATTGAGTCTGAAGCCATTAAAGCGCCCCGCCAAGCGAGGCTTTGAGTGAGGAAAGGAAACGACTGTGTTTCTGTACAAATATTTCGGTCTCTGGGGCTAGAAACCAGCTTGTTGTGTGCCAAAGCATCGTGTACACTGCACCACACATGCCCTTCCTTCACGGTCACGGGGACAACCATTATATTCCATACCAAGGGGAGGTAGGGATATCTATATATTGAGACAATTAACAAGGAGTGCTCCATTTCACAGGTTAATTCATCTGAGGCAAATTCTATAACGTAAACATACACTGTGGAACAAATGCTAGAAATAACATCATTAACATCAAGCTCATTAAATTCAAATACTTATTGATTTGTGCTGGACAAATTCATTGGGATAAGATTATTTAAATTTTACAATTATTTAGCTTATTTGTCAGTACATAATAGAGAAAATATTAATAAAAAAGCAATGTAAATATATGTGGTTATATTTCTTGGTTCCCTTGTGTATATCTACTTCCATTTAGATTTGTAATGATATTTAGTTCCATGAATTTTAAAAAAGATGATTATATGTAGTTTAACCAATTTTCCACGGATTGACCAAATCACATGTATCACTAGAAAGTTGAAATCAAAATATCTTTAGACCTTTAAGCCAGAAATTTAGATTATTTGAGTATGGAGGAGCCTGAAATATATAATGGTCTGTTCACTAGTATCTGGACCTTTGCCAGACTCCCGCACCAACATTGCACTTTTGTTACAGCAAACAATTGAGACAGCACTACTCACATCTGAGTGCATCCGCAAGTCTTTGAGCAAACTTTAACTTTCACTATTCAAACCATAAAAGCCTTTTATAGCAAAATGGTTACTGTGTGTGGGTCGCGTACCAGCATGGCAGTTTTTGGCTTATGAGAAATTCTATCGCTTCTCAGGTATAACTAGGCCCGCAGTAGAAATTATTGTGATCAACTTAAGCACACATTTTCTTATGTAGATAATGTAGAAAAATACTGTTTATTGATGCATTGGACAAAACACTTATAGGAAAAAGAACACTCTCTGAAACAATGTACAATAATGTAATAACCTACAAAATACATATTTCTCAAAGACCGATATACTAAAATGTGACAAAGCTATATAAATTGCTTCAGAAATGAAAAGAAAAATAACATATCTACAAAATATGACCTGATATGACTTGAGAAAAGAGGTCAAATCCAAATCATAACTGACAAATTCATCTACGTGCCAAAGTAATTAGATTACACAAGTAGGCTTTGTATTATATTTTGCCAAATACCTTTATGAAATGGAGAACAATGTCCAAGACAATAACTGTTATACAGCAGTTCTGATGGGAACGTTTCACTGGATAGCCTTTATCATATGCCCAAGAGCTTACTTTTCATGTTTAAAATATTTATATGCTGCACTTCTATCGTATGATACCATGGATAGATCAATTACTAAGCCTTCTGTCAAACATCATATTTTTGAAACTGACAGTGTTCAATTTCAATTGAGGCTATGAAATATGACACAAGTAGTACATTTCTACCCATTGCAAATATATGACACTTGAGGTTATTTTACTTAACCAATATAGATGATAATTGTCAAAACATTTGATGAGTAATCGCTCAAACAATAAGATTGCTTCATTATGAATATGTTACAATGACAAAGATGATTAAGATAGGTTTCATGCCATCTTGAAATGCTAGAAATTAATTAATGCAGTATTTAATTCTTATTTTCACAGGAGAAATGGTACTCACTGTTTAATAATGTTACATCTGTACATGTAATATGAACTGATGTGTCAGAAATGAAAGTCAACTTCAAGATTACGAACAGTACATATATATTTGACTATTATTTTATGATACATCTCCTTTATGAACTTTGTAACAGTGAATACTTTATTTTCAATGTGCATCAAAATGATGAAAGCTAAACTTTTAAAAGAAGAATTGGATAAAGAATATACATGCATTCTTTATGGACCAAAATAAACTTGACATTTTTTACCTGTAGTGTTTTCATATCTACATGAAATAAACACGCATAGAGTAAAGCAAGCAAAACACTTGTCCGATATAGAAGCTTAGGTTTCTTATAGAAATAATCTTTTGAGCTGATGAATAAGATGTTTCTATATGGTAATACTTTTTCTCATAAATGGATGAAACACGAATGTCTTTATTCTGACCAAAATCTTTAGAACTCTGAAACCTTTACAAATGAAAACGATTCTACGGGGGAAATATGGAAGTTGACCTACTTTAACATATGGAGATACATGTATTTTGTATGACAAGCACATGTTGCATTTAAGTGAATTTGAAATAACAAGTCTGAAGATTCATATACAGAGAATGAACATATTTAGAATATAAATAACAGTATAGAAAACTGTGATTGTCTACATTTGTAAAGAAAATATTTGGTTAACTTTCATAAAGTTCTTTTATCCAAATCTTTTATACACTACTGAAAAGTGAGACGTTGCTTTTACTCATTGCAATCAAATTCATGGCATAAGATCAAGTGCATGTTGTGAAGGATGAGTTATAAGTACTTCAGATGATGTCATATATTTTTCAGTGATTAAGTGTACTCTCTATGATCCAATTTATATATATATATATATATATACATATATATATATATATATATATATATATATATATATATATATATATATATATATATATATATATATATATATATATATATATATATATATATATATATGAAAAGCTTAATAAAAATATCCAGAATTAATGTCAACCTCAATAAATGTCCTTTTTTTAAATAAATTAAAACAATATCTATATATATAAATCCTGTACATATCATGTTGTAAATCACACCCACTATTTTCCGAGAGTTCTATGTTGATAATTAGATGTGTGTTTTGACCAAACTGCTCATGCTGGTCTTATATGTTAAGAAATATTTTATTTTGTGTTTCATATATCATCTACCTGCTTTATCTCATCTGATCTTATTTGACCTTTTTAATATCTTCACGCATTTCACTTGATCTTATCTTATATCACTTTACATCACCTTACTTTTCTTGACATCACCTTACTTTACTTTACATCATCCAACTTTACATTAATTTACCTTACTTTACATCACCTCACTGTACTTAACATTAATTTACCTTACTTTACATCACCTTACTGTACTTTACATTAATTTACCTTACTTTACATCACCTTACTGTACTTTACATTAATTTACCTTACTTTACATCACCTTACTGTACTTTACATTAATTTACCTTACTTTACATCACCTTACTGTACTTTACATTAATTTACCTTACTTTACATCACCTTACTGTACTTTACATTAATTTACCTTACTTTACATCACCTTACTGTACTTAACATTAATTTACCTTACTTTACATCACATTACTGTACTTAACATTAATTTACCTTACTTTACATCACCTTACTGTACTTCACATTAATATACCTTACTTTACATCACCTTACTGTACTTAACATTAATTTACCTTACTTCACATCACCTTACTGTACTTCACATTAATTTACCTTACTTTACATCACCTTACTGTACTTTACATTAATTTACCTTACTTTACATCACCTTACTGTACTTTACATTAATTTACCTTATTTTACATCACCTTACTGTACTTCACATTAATATACCTTACTTTACATCACCTTACTGTACTTCACATTAATATACCTTACTTTACATCACCTTACTGTACTTAACATTAATTTACCTTACTTCACATCACCTTACTGTACTTCACATTAATTTACCTTACTTTACATCACCTTACTGTACTTTACATTAATTTACCTTACTTTACATCACCTTGTTTTACTTTACATTATCTTACCTTACTAGACCTTATCTTACCTTACACTACCTTACCTTATCCCTTTGACCTTATTATATTGACCTCATATTAACCAACCTTCACTACTATCATCTAATCATATCTCATATTACCTTATATTCTTATTCCAGCCATCTGTCCATAATTTCAATACATCGATTCTATAATAAACAAATCACTCATAGAGTAGAGGTTTTCCTGGTTTTGTTCCTGTTTAACACAGCTGTCTAAGCCATTCACGAGTTGATGAGGCTGCAGAGACATAACCCCATGAATCTATTTCACTTCCAAAAGAACTACTTAGGTTACAAAGTCAATGGCACATACATCACAGAGAAAAGGCATTCATGTAACCGTAGTCAAGCCTGCTGGAGACATTGATATTGACATTAGATTGCTCAGACTCTTTTGATGACTTGGCAAGATATGCGATATTATTGTTATCATTGAAAGCAATCCACTGCCTAACGAGTTGACATATGTAGAGATACTGTTTATCTGTCGCTGCCTGGAGCGACGTCAAGTATACTTTGCAATTACTGGGGGAACCAGCAGATATGTTGAAACAATACGATATATAATGCTGACATTTTATGAGGTTTTGTCATATTGCCAAATATGGCAGATGTTATAATTTGCCCCTCTGTTTATATATAAGGTAGGAGGATCGGTATATTTTAAATCTATAAAACACATTTACATGAATATGATTCACAGATGGAAAATGTACCATCATAATTTAACAATTTACAGCATCAGGAAATTATGATTCGGAGTGTATGGAAAATGCTGACTTTATACAAGTGCGATATCATCAGTACGGTCGTGAATTTTATGAACTTTCTGAACAGTAACATATAGTCTTGCTGTAACATTAGCAAGTCATTACTTATGCTCAATCAAGCAATACATATCAAATCCCATATTTTTTTTCTTGTGTATTCCCTAGCGGTTAGCTGACTCACTGCAGAATTGCTTCTTACGCTATCATACTTCAGAAGAAACTTTTTTACCTGAGGATGGTGATACCCTAGTACAAGCATAGTGTATTATTACATAAGGCATATGCAAATAAACATGATATATGATCTTAGGCGATATGGTGACACAATCACAATTGTCTCGATTAATTTAAGTATTGTTTGAAACCTCCAAAGTGGAAAGAAAGCAGGTCAATTAATGCATACATATAAGACATGTAAACATAAACTTGATATATGATTATATAGCAGCTTATGATATTCAGG
This sequence comes from Amphiduros pacificus, assembly GCA_949316495.1. Classification (NCBI taxonomy): domain Eukaryota; kingdom Metazoa; phylum Annelida; class Polychaeta; order Phyllodocida; family Hesionidae; genus Amphiduros; species Amphiduros pacificus. The sequence goes on along the minus strand of OX439012.1, from coordinate 29,935,698 downwards.
GATGCAGATATTCAAGATTTTCATGTCTAAATTAGTTACAATGCATGTTGTTTTTGTTTCTAATTATTTTGCATGAATATTAATTTTGTCACTAGAGGGCAGTACAGTTGTCAGGGCAATCAGCATTATCTTTGTCGGAAAGCTGAATATTCTATGACGTCAGCTTGATAAATCAACAAATAGTCCGACGATTTTCAACTTCAAAAATGAATTGAGAATTAATGAACAACATCAAAATTATTGTTCCAAATTGTTTAGTGGCAAAAATAATGAGGACATTTTTCACAATTGCCAGCGATTCTTTTGGTTTATCATCACATGGCAATCAAATCTAATCTACGACCAATTACGTCTCGCCATTTGGCTGATTAAGCGCATTCAACTAGTAAATGTCAGGAATAAATAATAGCATCATGTATTCTGGACTCCAAATGAAGAAGATCCTCTTCCGAGTCAACACGAGAACAAACTCCCAAGGCCATAAAACTCCTTCAATCACGACAATCTCGTGTTTATTTATTGATACAACTTGCAAGTAACAGAGCGGCTGAGAAAATCCACACTCGCGCCGCAAAAAATGTTTAATTTGACTGATTCGACTTTGATAGTCAAAGGAATTGAGTTTATTGAATTTTAACCTCATTGTGATAAATGATATTTGCAATGTTATTTGGGAATTTAAAAAGCATTTTCCGTGTGAAATGTATTAACGCTGTCAGCTTTTCTCACACTAATGTGGAGCTAAGACGCAATGAATATAATGTAAAATTCAGGGACAATATTTTTCAAAAGATGATTACGATGACACTTGTTAAGCTAGAGATGTGTATTGGAACACTTGTTGTTGTTGTAGGAAACATGACACTTCATTTCTCCTGATGACTCATGATGTTGACTGATGACGCCACTTCTAAGATAAAATATCTTTTTTTGTACTTAATGCACTTTTATCATATACTTAAGAGTGGATAACACGTACAATAAATTCTCTTTGTTTCTAATTTGGATTGTGAAATGTATTAAAATTTTCCTGAGGAAAATATAAGTTTAATTTATCAGTACTTTTCTTATTGGCTCATGACCTTTATCAGTATGGGCCAGACATCAAGTAGATTACGCAGGACCGTGGTGATCATATTGAGCCACGCACAAAGTATGCGTGACCAGATATTATCACACAACAGCTGTATGTGACCAGATAATGCCACACAACAGCTGTATGTGACCAGATAATGCCACACAACAGCTGTGCGTGACCAGATAATGTCACACAACAGCTGTGCGTGACCAGATAATGTCACACAACAGCTGTGCGTGACCAGATATAGCCACACAACAGCTCTGCGTGACCTGATAATGCCACGAAATGACCAGAGTGAAGTTCACTTGGACACCCCTCTGGGTAATCAATTAGACGTGTTTATGCAACAATGTGTAATACTTTGTTGTGGTGCCAACTACAATATCACACATTCAAATAAATCAATTATGAGATTGAATCCAAATATATTACTTTTTAAACGTGACCCATATTGCATTTAGCACTTATGAACACTAAGATTTTCATTCATTTTATGCATTGATTTAAGAAGCTTTTGGTCTTTATTAACAATGCTATTTTTGCATGAGAACACATCTGAAAACCGTTTGGTGCATGCAATATGTAAAGGTTCATCCATCCTTTAAACAACACTGTACTGTAATTGGCTGAACTCACTTCAATATTCATTAAACTGTTAATGCTGCTTGGCTTCTTGAAATGCAGACAACTCCGCCCTAATCGGATGACAATGAACACACTATTTGTGTTTTGACATTAAGGGTATTGAGGAAAATAGTACCGACATATTTTTCTTTCTGTTGGAGGGACAAACACTAAATGGACGGTGCTATTTTATGTATACAGGACTTAGAGCAGTAATAAATACGTTTTATAGTATAACTCATATTATAACATAATGTATACTATATTGATCAGAGACGACGAGGGCTAATGAGTATACGTCAGTTATTTGCGCAGATGCATTCGATTCACACTCTCGTGATCTTGGTTTCCGAGTGGGTTTGCAGCGCGTGGGTACTGTTTACTTGAAGCTCACTGCACGTGCTAGTCAATGGCGTCTATGATTTACGGCAGCTTCAAAATGATGAGAAAATAAAAAATAATTTTTAAAAGGGAAATTGTATACAAACTCTTTTTTTTAAAGACTTTCTTGTCAATTGAAAACCAATGATTGCCAACCCCATTTTATAAATATCATCATTCCTTGAGATTTTCACTTGTGGATTACATTTAATGTCAAATCTGTTTATGTTTAAGATAACAAATGTTATATTATCTGTGAAATCTCAAATCAATCCCCCCTTTTTTACAGACAATCTATATTTTTCTTGCAATTCAAGAAAAATTTGTTCCCGATTTTTTTGTGTAGTAACTTTTTAAATGGACACTTGACATTAAGAAGAGTAATCATTTAATGAAAAACAAACAGGTCTGGAAAACGTATTTTTTATTACAAATGTGGACTTAATTCAACTCAGCATTGTTGTACAAATTATAAAGACAATATATGTATGCTGCAAAACAAGAAAAAAATATGAAATTCTTGAATGTTTCACCGGTGTTTTGTTTCCTACTCAGATATTTTGGCATGAAGTGTTAAATTACATCTTAAAGTGGATGCACAGAGGTAATGTGTGAAAAATAACAATACTCTGGAGAAAGCTCCAGAACACATTTACAAACTGCTTCTCTGATTTCTACCACTTTCCCTAATAAAGAATGTACAAGAATCATATTTCCTAGATATTAAAATATATAAGAAATACATTTTTTATAAACTCTGAACGTTTCTATAAAATGTATGTTTTTGCTGGTATTAATATGCCCACAACGACGCCAACATTGTAGTCTAAAGTGTGCTCATATGACCAACAATCATGACAAACTCTCAGAAATATGTTCTTGTTTGAATTCTCTTCAATTGTAAAAAAACTGTATGGAGTTCATCTCAGAATAGTTTCAAAATGGTCAATGTATTAGATTATAAAATAAAACAATGAGTACCACAATGCTTTGCTCATTTAAACAATTACAGATCAATATAAATGTCATGGACAATATGGTTTAATATGGTTAAAATCGTAAATAGATTACTGCTTTGTTGGGCTACATATGCCGCAGCCAAAGTTAACAGGCTCTTTTAGCACACACATACAATGGCGTGCACCATTTTGTTATTTGATGAATAGGCATCAATTTAGTCCCCATCAGAGCCATTGTTGAAAACAGCACAGGTCAAATAGCTGCATCGATTTTCCCCCAGTCATTATAAAGCAGCCAGGAAACGTTATTTTGCTAACACAGTTGACATTTGTGAATGCATTGTTGCCGTATATCGATAGGAAACTTTGTACTTGATAAATAGGTCCCCTATAAGTTGACCTCCATCACTTAAAAAAAAGTGGTGCAGAACCATGGTTATTTGAAAATAATGCCATATTCTTTCCTTAATGTAACTGACCGACTTAATATTTCCAACAAGCTAAATAATTGACCTTTAGCACATTGAAGAAGTCCAAATGTAAAAAAAACACTGGCGGCAATGGGATTCGAACCCGATATATATATATATATATATATATATATATATATATATATATATATATATATATATATATGTATATATATATATATATATATATATATATATATATATATATATATATATATATATATATATATATATATATATATATATATATATATATATATATATATATAAGCAACTAATACTTTAAGGATATTTCCATTACCGTCGAACCCTACATATATATCATATGCATGTTATCATGAACAAAAGAACAATTAAACTTTGTCTAAAAATGAAAGTATCTATTTCAACTTTTATGATCCCTTGTAGGGTAAAAGCATTTTTTCCCACCGGACTCAGACACGCGATGGACATGTTTTGATGTGTATCACTCTACCTTTCTCACCACACCCAGTTAGATATGATACGACTATAATGAGCAGAGGTGGCGTGGGAGCTGCTCTTTGTATTTGTATTATCATGCCCATTGTTGGTGGGAGAGTGGATGCAACTAACCTCTTATGGAGAGGAAAGTTATTTTATGCATATTTCATATATATATATATATATATATATATATATATATATATATATAAAACAATCCCCAAAAAACAACAAAAAACAACAAAAAACATATAAGAAACAACCAAAAACAGTAAAATAGGGTAAGAGGATGTCCAGTAGACATCTTGGGCTGTATGGGATATACAAATAAGCAATGAATGTTCTTGCTGGCATTTAGCCGTTCGTGGCATAACCATGGTGTGGGTGCTAAGATATAATGATGTATCCACCGGCCACGTGACAAACCTGCACTACTAGGAACACCGAGTGCTGAATATCCATATATTGGACGCTATCGGGGAAAAAACCAATAAAAAACACTTGTTCTGTTTTTTTTAATTCTATACCATCCATATTATTTTTAATGGCTTGAAGAACTTTTCATGTAATTGCTACAGAACAATAGGTTAATATGTTAACTCAGTGGTATGCAAAACATGTAAGACAAACTGAAGCTTTAATCATGAGTAGGAGTGTACTGTCCAGATAATGTTGCAGCTGAATAGAATTGAAAGATATTGAGGAAATTCTTGGTTCCACCGCGCTCACAGCTTGGCACTCACAACCACAATTAAACTTGCCGCCAAATGAAAGCGTGTGAATGCGCTACACACGAATATTTACCGATTTAACCCCCTTTATTATTATATGGTGTTCCAAATTAGACCTATTCCGTGTCAGAAAAAAATATATATGTCAGGTAATTTATGTGCAAGATGTGAAGTATGCAGTCTGTATGTGTGATGACGTCAGCAAGTATATGGCAATGACGACATAATATTATATAAAAACAGTTTAAATATCCAAAAGAGTCATTCTCCTTTTTTAACAAATAAAGCAACTAATTTTTGACCAACTCGCTTTAGCTGTGTCAGCCATAAATGTACCATTTCATATTAGTTGAAGACCATTCTATACACTTTCTATATTCAAACAATTCTGATTCCAAATCTGGTGTAGAAATAGGTTTTGTTAAGGTTCTGAACAGGTTGGGATATATTTTATTATGCATGCTTTCAAATATATTCAGATAATTCCCAAAGCGATTAATTTGAACTTAATTATGCAATAGTGTCTGACTGCACATATCAACAGTACATCCGGGAATTGTATTCTGACAATGAATATACCTATCCATAGCAAAACCTATGACAGGGTATTGTATTTTGTAATAAAAAATGCCGCATATAACCATCCTTACTTTTATTATTAGGCATTGTATTTTGACAATAGCTGTATAATTTATAGGAGTTTCTGAATGGATATTTACAGGTAAATGATCATACTTTACAACTATAGGTTATAAATGTCTCAACTCTCAACTGCTTTTTCTGTATTTCGGACACAGGGCTAATCCGAGCAATTCATTATACGTTTAAACAATGGTAGGAGGACAAACAATAGAAACAATAGCATGCGTACAGTGTGATGAAAAAAAACTTAATAAAAAAAGCTCACAAAAAATAATTCCCTCAAGAATTTAATAGGCTTCTATAATTTGAAAACTTTATGACAACTTAATATGCATGGCGCAAACAGGCATCTTCTATTATGAGACAGGTTTAGAACAATTGTAAAATACACACACACACACACACACACACACACACACACACACACACGGTTTTACAGATAATCTCACAACTGCTCATCACTTCTGTATGTTATAAGCTCTTTTCAGTTTTCAGTTTTTTTCAGTTCTCTATTAAGTAGTACTCGTTTTCACATTAAAACTGAACTGAATACTTACATTTTTCTGAGGTTAAAGTATCATAATGGTGTGACCAATAAGCAAAAGGTTTAAATTACACAAGTTTGTATATTTGTAATATAATGCTCCTTACCTTTGCACCCTGAGCGTGAGAACATGGTGACCAGCAGCATCGTCCATAGTAGGGCACTATTCAACATCAGATCCATGCTTAGTTATGTTATATCTGATATAAATTGTCCTTAATCCAGTCTTTGCAAGTTTGTGGCAAGATCAGCAAAAAGGCTATGTGAAAGAAATTGATATATAAAAGCCTACATATAAAGTATTATCCAAGCCAAATGGATTGAGTAGATCGCTGTCTATAGTGGATATATGAGAACATATATTTGTATATATGCCAATGTGGTGTTCATAAGAAAATGATGCCTCAAAGATATTCACTCTGCCAAGTACTAAGTCTCAAAAGACATAACCGCCTGATGCGCAGCGCACTTTTCCTCCGTCGGTGGTCTGGTGACTTGTGCCGGGAGAAAGCCGTATCACGGGAGCCGTGCCTATACCTCAAGCTGGGGACGGCGTGAAGAATAAACCGCTCACTCTCTTCTCACTGCCAGAGCTGTGAGCAGACTGAGCACCGCCAATGAGGCAATCCACGTGGTGGTGTTGGTGGTGGTGGTGGTGGTGGTGGTGGTGTGTGTGTGTGTGTGTGTGTGTGACTACTGTCTCTCTCACTCTCTCTGTCGCTGATTGACTGTACAAGTCGGACAGGCCTTTATACGACCACACCGCTCATGCAGTGCTTTTTATTGCCGCGGTGCACCATGGGAATAAAAAGCTCGATGGTCAAAGGTGTGCTGCAAGGAGCTAGTGTGTCTCCTCCAAACGTTCAAAACCCATTCACCGCACCCTCTGTATATTTGGCAAACCTTCCATTTTACATTGTAAGGCATGGTCAAAGTCCTGAACACTTTTTATGGCACAATCTAAGCATATTTTGCTTTCTAACAGCTGCCTTGTTTAGAATTGGCAATGCGTATGAATAGTATTGTATTGAGGTTTGCAATTTCCTGTTTTCACATTCGGTAGGATTAGAATACCAGGTATTCAGTAAAACACATAGTTACAGCATAAATAGGTTGGATTCCACACAATGTTATAATCTGAATGAGTTACAATAAGGAAAGTTACAATCTATTCAGGAGTCAGCTATAGTCTTTGTGTCTGCTAAGTAAGTCATTTTTTGTTAACGTCACTGGTTATATGTTAAAAATAAACAAAGAACAATTCTATCATATGACCTCATACGCCCAGCCCAATATGGGCACAAAAGTCACAAATAAAATGATAATTTATTATATAACATTTTGGAGCTTTGCATGCTCAAGAAAGAAAACGTTGTATATTAGTGTTAACCTTTGGCATTAAGCTCCACAACTTTTGACCTTGCTCTTGCACAGAACTGCCACGTTTCACTTTTGACCAGTTCATATAACAGTTCGTGTAATTTCCAAATATCTAAGCTAAAATTAAAAAAATAACAAGTTGACTATAAAATAAGGCTGTCTGTTACCCACAGCTCGCATTTCCAATATACGCCAAGATCAAATTTAAATCACGTCTAATTTGATCTGAAATAACTAAGATTGAATAGAAATCAAATATCATAGATATAATATACCTTTAACGGTTGAGATATGAATTTTCTTTTTAAGAAAAAACCCTTCCATTTCTACATATCAAATAACCTGAGATTAAATTATAAAAATGTTTGCAATGAAACTGGATATTAAATTCATGTTCTTCAATGAAACAAATGCCATAATGCATGTGTTCAAATGTTTCACTTACATTCTAGAGAATATATAAAAATCTTTTTAGAGTCTTCTTTATTCCACAAATCAAATCAGAAATAAAGTAGAACAGTTTTGTATTAAATCACAACAAACACTGGTGAAGTATACAGTAGCTATCATATTTATTTATGACTACATACATGATGGGGATTTCGCAGAGAATGTGAGAACAGAAATAGAACCCATTAATGTTCATTTCTCTCCATCTTTCTTGAAGAAGAATATCATTTACATCCTATTGTACACTAACAGGACAGACATATCTTGTAAAAAAATTGAAGCTTGCCCTTTAGGGAATAGATTGAGTAAGCAAATTATGTGATCAAGACCTACATGATAGTGTATTCTTTCACCCAATATAAATCAAATAATGATTCCAGTGGGATACTAAGAAAGTATCAGGATTTGCCATTAATGTATTCAGACAGCTCCACTATTGTATAAATGGTACTATCCTCTCTGCTTGTTCTGCTGGGACATATCCTATCACACGCGCAAACAACAATCTTCGTGACATATCAAATTCACAGAAAGGAATATAGAAATAGTGAGTAGGTAATTTGGATAAGTTTAATAGGAAATCTCTGTGTAATGATGTTGATGTGAGTAGTGAATTGGGACGTGTGGGTGAGTTCATGAGTTGTTTACTTTATCACATTAAAAGTGTTGATAGATCATGATCCACACATGAAGGTGGGAATAAAAAGATATATAGACTATGATCCACACATGAAGGTGGGAATAAATAGATATATAGATCATGATCCACACATGAAGGTGGGAATAAATAGATATATAGACCATGATCCAAACATGAAGGTGGGAAAATATAGATATATAGACTATGATCCACACATGAAGGTGGGAATAAATAGATATATAGACCATGATCCACACATGAAGGTGGGAATAAATAGATATAGACTATGGTCCACACTTGAAGGTGTGAATAAATAGATATATAGACTATGATCCACACACGAAGGTGGGAATAAATAGAAATAGACCATGATCCACACATGAAGGTGGGAATAAATAGATATATAGACTATGATCCACACATGAAGGTGGGAATAAATAGATATATAGACCATGATCCACACATGAAGGTGGGAATAAATAGATATAGACCATGATCCACACATGAAGGTGGAATAAATAGATATATAGACTATGATCCACACATGAAGGTGGGAAAAAATAGATATATAGACCATGATCCACACATGAAGGTGGGAATAAACAGATATATAGACCATGATCCACACATGAAGGTGGGAATAAACAGATATATAGACCATGATCCACACATGAAGGTGGGAATAAACAGATATATAGACTATGATCCACACATGAAGGTGGGAATAAATAGATATATAGACCATGATCCACACATGAAGGTGGGAATAAATAGATATATAGACCATGATCCACACATGAAGGTGGGAATAAATAGATATATAGACCATGATCCACACATGAAGGTGGGAATAAATAGATATATAGATCATGATCCACACATGAAGGTGGGAATAAATAGATAAATAGACTATGATCCACACATGAAGGTGGGAATAAATAGATATATAGACCATGATCCACACATGAAGGTGGGAATAAAAAGATATATAGACTATGATCCACACATGAAGGAAGGTGGGAATAAATAAATATATAGACCACGATCCACACATGAAGGTGGGAATAAATAGATATATAGACTATGATCCACACATGAAGGTGGGAATAAACAGATATATAGACCATGATCCACACATGAAGGTGGGAATAAATAGATATATAGACCATGATCCACACATGAAGGTGGGAATAAATAGATATATAGACCATGATTCACACATGAAGGTGGGAATAAACAGATATATAGACCATGATCCACACATGAAGGTGGGAATAAATAGATATATAGACCATGATTCACACATGAAGGTGGGAATAAACAGATATATAGACCATGATCCACACATGAAGGTGGGAATAGATAGATATATAGACCATGATCCACACATGAAGGTGGGAATAAACAGATATATAGACCATGATCCACACATGAAGGTGGGAATAAAAAGATATATAGACTATGATCCACACATGAAGGAAGGTGGGAATAAATAAATATAGAGACCACGATCCACACATGAAGGTGGGAATAAATAGATATATAGACTATGATCCACACATGAAGGTGGGAATAAACAGATATATAGACCATGATCCACACATGAAGGTGGGAATAAATAGATATATAGACCATGATCCACACATGAAGGTGGGAATAAATAGATATATAGACCATGATTCACACATGAAGGTGGGAATAAACAGATATATAGACCATGATCCACACATGAAGGTGGGAATAAATAGATATATAGACCATGATTCACACATGTAGGTGGGAATAAACAGATATATAGACCATGATCCACACATGAAGGTGGGAATAAATAGATATATAGACCATGATCCACACATGAAGGTGGGAATAAATAGATATATAGATCATGATCCACACATGAAGGTGGGAATAAATAGATATATAGACAATGATCCACACATGAAGGTGGGAATAAATAGATATATAGACCATGATCCACACATGAAGGTGGGAATAAATAGATATATAGACCATGAGCCACACATGAAGGTGGGAATAAATAGATATATAGACCACGATCCACACATGAAGGTGGGTAGATAAATATATAGACAATTAGATGAATGTGTAAATATTTATCTAAATGGAAATAAAATCACTCTTCACTGGAATAATGACCAACATTCACCTCAATAATGGCAACATTCTCTAAAATAATGACAAATATTTACTAGAATAATAACGACTATTCACTAGATTTATGAGTATTATTCACCACAATAATGGCAACATTCTCTAAAATAATGACAAAGATTTATTAGAATGATAACCTACAGGTTTATTAGCCTAACATTTATTAGAATAATAACGACTATTCACTATAATTATGAGCACTATTCACTATAATTATGAGCACTACTCACTAGAAAAATAAGCATTATTCGCTAGAATAATGAGCACTATTTGCTAGAATAATGAGCACTATCCACGAGAATAATGACCATTATTCACTAGAAAAAATGGCCATCACTAACCAAAAAAGACTGATCACTATTCACCAGTAAACGACCACTATTCGCCAGTAAACGACCACTATTCACCAATAAACGACAACAATTCACCAATAACCGACAAATATTCACCAGTAAACGACCACTATTCACCAGTAAACGACCACTATTCACCAGTAAACGACAACTATTCACCAATAAACGACCACTATTCGCCAGTAAACGACCACTATTCGCCAGTGAACACTATTATTCACCAGTAAACGACCACTATTCGCCAGTAAACGACCACTATTCACCAATAAACGAGAACTATGCGCCAGTAAACGACCACTATTTACCAATAAACGAGAACTATGCGCCAGTAAACGACCACTATTTACCAATAAACGACCACTATTTACCAATAAACGACCACTATTCACCAATAAACGACCACTATTCACCAGTAAATGACAACTATTCACCAGTAAACGACCACTATTCACCAATAAACGACAACTATTCACCAATAAACGACAACTATTCACCAATAAACGACCACTATTCACCAGTAAACGACCACTATTCACAAGAAAACGACTACTATTCACCAATAAACGACAACTATTCACCAATAAACGACAACTATTCACCAATAAACGACCACTATTCACCAGTAAACGACCACTATTCACCAGAAAACGACTACTATTCACCAAAAAACGACCACTATTCTCCAGTAAATGACAACTTTTCACCAAGAAACGACCACTATTCGCCAGTAAACGACCACTATTCACCAGAAAACGACTACTATTCACCAATAAACGACCACTATTCTCCAGTAAATGACAACTTTTCACCAAGAAACGACCACTATTCGCCAGTAAACGACCAGTATTCACCAGTAAACGACCACTATTCACCAATAAACGACCACTTTTCTCCAGTAAATGACAACTTTTCACCAAGAAACGACTATTATTCACCAGTGAACGACCACTATTCACTTTATTTGGTGTTATTCACTATTCTTTTCTCTTCATCATTTACAATGGTGTAAGATGTCATAATAATGCACCATTAGTCTCTTGATTTAGTCATTTTATGGAAAGTGCATGAGACTTTTTTGTTGCGTAAATAACTAATTCTTAGCCCCAAAAATAATGAATACTTGTTAAAGTGTCTTTACTATTATGTGTTTCCTGTGACTCTTGCCTTTTTCACAGGAACGTTTCTGCCATCACGTGATTCCGCTGCATTCGTTTCTGAAGGTTTCACTCACAGTGAACGCCTATGATAACTTGATTAAAGCCATGCGACTCTATATTAAGGCAGGGTGTTGTACATTGATTGTGTTCAGTCAGCCTTTCATGTATATCTCCAGACAAAGGAGGCCAATTTAGAATGGGAGGGGTCAGATTCTGAGGATCACTACACCTAGAGATCAAAGCCTAAATAGGTCAACATTTTATCTTAATTGTGGTGCTCAATTCCTTCTAAGAACCTCTCAAAGTGCGTCATCGAGTAAGTAAATTTAAGATTCAGGGCACTTTAAGGTAGAGGAATGTGTAAATAGACTGAACAATTTGAATAAAGATGAATATTTTTAATTGAGATACTATCAGTTGGCATTATATAGATGCTAATACTTTTATTATATCCTCCATAACAAATTTAAAATGGTATCAAGCATCAGGCAATGGCGACAGGGGTAGTAATGGAATACTACCTATGTAATGCAGAGTAACACTTTTATGTTAATCATTAGAATGTTAAATATGGAATCCCAAGCATTTTCATGAGTTTGTTTCAATAAAAGCTCCATGTGAATATTTGAAGATGAAATTTAACTATTGTTTATTGTAAATAAAATGTAAACCAAATCTTAATTTTGTTAACTTTTGTTTGCTATTTAAGTTGTAAATTAAATGTAAATCAAATCTTAATGTTGTTAACTTTTGTTTGCTATTTAAGCTGTAAATCAAATGTAAATCAAATCTTAATGTTGTTAAATTAAATTGCTATTTAAAGCTAAATCAATGAAATACGTATGGAAGTGTCTTCAAAATAACAAGCCCCTCAAAGCTACAAAGGTAGAACGTGTAATATGGTCGGCTCTCAGTGACTCATTACATAATGCAGACTGCTGTGTTTGGTTCCCATGTCGGTTTTACATTTGGCCCAGATAGCTTCACCCAAGGTCTTGCTCTCTCTGCATCCTGTCACCCTCATTAAAAGCGGGACCATTAGCAGACAGCACTGCCTCGCGTGGCACTGTGACCCGCGCGCGCTCAATCCCCACCACCAACTCTCGCACAAACTCTCGCACAAACTCCCGCACCCGACCATTGATTGACGAGCGCTGAGATGGTCGTTATTGGAAAGTAACTCTAATGATTATGATAAGTGAGTCAAGTGTTTGCGCTTCACAAGCCGTGTTGTCGTGCTGAGATTTGAAACATGCGATCACAAATCACCGTATGCGTGACAATTCAGCAAGTTACAACATCTCATACAAATGTACGTGAACGTTTGAGTCCATTTGATTAATAATTTCACAGGAATTTAGTTTGTTGGAGTTAAGGCCTCTTCAACCCAATAAAGGAATTAAGTAATCAGAGTTGTATTCCTGCCATCGGGACTTAGTAACCTACTCTTTTCGAAGAGTGGCTTGGATTATCCATTTTGTGTATCTTCACATCAGTATACAGACTTAACGACACAAAAAGCAATTCATGTTGAAATGAAGAGAATAAATCAATAGTTGACAAGTATGGCTGGTTTTATTTCTACCTTACTAATTTGAATAACTTTTATAAAGATACTACGATAATGACATTATATGATACACAATATGCAAGGTGATGTAGAAATAGTCAAGAGTAGAATCATCAAATAATTAATACATGTTTATCAACCATGCTAAAGGGTTAACCCGTTGTCCTTGTAAATCAGTGACCGGGTGGGTTGTCATGTCAAGGACCTGCGACATGACAATTCAGTGAGGCAGCACTATATCTGCTACAAGTAGGTCTCATCACGAAATGACTGAAATAATGTTGAAAGTGATGTAAAACCCCAAACAAACAAACAAAACAATCAACCATGCTCCTTTTCATTATAAGCCTATGAAAGTAGTATTGTGAGTACCTTATCTAATCCCTCTTACAGGCGAACAGTGTTTTAAAAAAATCATTATGTTATATGGCAGATATTAACTAACAAAATACTATATCTTACTAGACATTGATCACTGGATAAACGTGAACATCATATTTATTTTATTACCTTTATGAAAGTTTTGTAATCACCTTTTTCATAATTTGTTGCGGGAACCAAATATATTTTTTGGTAAAATTTCACCTTTAAAAATGTTGGAAATGACATCATTCAATACAACAAAAATACGTCTTCCTTATGATGAAATTTTGTCTATTATGTCACTTTTTATTTTTAACTATCTGACGTAAACACCTTTTCTTCTTGCTTAAATACCTGTAAGACTGATCACTGATGTCAATATTATCACTCAAAATATTAAATATGATTTCCACAATACTTAAAATTTGAGATCTTTTGGTAAGCGTCAGTGATTGAATTCTTTGCAATCTTTTCCATAATGGAATAATTTAAAAAAAATGATTTATTTATTTTCACTAATGAACCTTTATGAGCCAGATGTTTTATCACATTTGTTGAATGCCATATACACAGGTGGTGCATGAATCTTCTCCAAGGAAAATGCTAGTTCTAATCTATAATGTAATATCTAAATATATCAAGTATCAAATAGCCGAATTTCTTACTTATAGATTCATGATATTCTTCTACAAATCTTCTCCTATCAGCCGCAAATATTTGAGTCCCTTGTACATAAATTTGATTTAAGCCTCTATGTGATTTATATATAACCAAACAGGTTGAATTCAATGATATAGTTGAAGCGTATTCGATGTTTTGAGACAGACGCATAAGGCTGAATTCTCTATGAGGACAATCTTGTGCTGCATGTAGCAAGGTATGGAGACAGGTACTCCAGTCAACCTCATTTGTATGCAAAACTCACTTGCCACTTCATATTCACAATAAAAAATCTGTTACAGACATTCTTTACTTCAACACTTGCAAAAGAATATGATACAACAATGGAAAAAAACACCAAATACCTGCATTCTGATCTCTGCTTACAATTTGGTGCCATATATTCTATATTGCTATGAAATCTATATAATCTATAAAAAAAGCCACGGGCCGTGGCGCAGTTGGTTTGAGCGTCAGCTTACTAGCACCAGTTCTATAATTCTACTACTGCTACTGCTACTGCTACTGCTACTGCTACTGCTACTGCTACTGCTACTGCTACTGCTACTGCTACTGCTACTGCTACTGCTACTGCTACTGCTACTGCTACTGCTACTGCTGCTGCTGCTGCTGCTGCTGCTGCTGCTACTACTACTACTACTACTACTACTACTACTACTACTACTACTACTACTACTACTACTACTACTACTACTACTACTACTACTACTACTACTGCTACTGCTACTGCTACTGCTACTGCTACTGCTACTGCTACTGCTACTGCTACTGCTACTGCTACTGCTACTGCTACTGCTACTGCTACTGCTACTGCTACTGCTACTGCTGCTGCTGCTACTGCTACTGCTGCTGCTGCTGCTGCTGCTGCTACTACTACTACTACTACTACTACTACTACTACTACTACTACTACTGCTACTGCTACTGCTACTGCTACTGCTACTGCTACTGCTACTGCTACTGCTACTGCTACTGCTACTGCTACTGCTACTGCTACTGCTACTGCTACTACTGCTGCTACTGCTACTGCTGCTGCTACTGCTACTGCTACTGCTACTGCCACTGCTGCTACTACTACTACTGCTACTACTACTACTACTACTACTACTACTACTACTACTACTACTACTACTGCTACTGCTACTGCTACTGCTACTGCTACTGCTACTGCTACTGCTACTGCTACTGCTACTGCTACTACTGCTGCTACTGCTACTGCTGCTGCTACTGCTACTGCTACTGCTACTGTTACTACTGCTACTACTACTACTGCTACTACTACTACTACTACTACTACTACTACTACTACTACTACTACTACTACTGCTACTACTTCTACTGCTACTGCTACTGCTACTGCTACTGCTACTGCTACTGCTACTGCTACTGCTACTGCTACTGCTACTATCATTAATGCTACTACTACTACTGCTACTACTACTACTATTACTGCTACTGCTACTGCTACTACTAATACTGCTACTACTTCTACTGCTATTACACGACAGAATGCACACGGATTTGTATTTTTAGACATTATGACTGGGAAAGATAGTGGAATTTGTCAGAACTGCAACAGCCAATCGCCGGAGATCGAGTTCATTTAGTATTGAAGCTTCAATATGATGGGCAGTGCGTGGTGTTTCTAGAAACAGTGGATTTTATGTCTATTTTGCCGACGATGGCTTTGGGTATAGTCTTTTTTATATTAAAGATACATAATGTTACAGCCATGTATTATGTGATATTATGTTTTTCCATTATGCCTTAGGCCCTTGACAGATTTTGATACAATATTCAACCAACTTAGAACTACCATGTTTCAGTGCTTTCTTAGCTTGGCTAGGTCTTTCATAAATGATTTCCAGGTCACATACCAGGTCACATAATACCTGTGAATGCTTTCACTTCTCGCCTTTGTTCTACTTTTTGATCCCCACGACTGTTCCTCACTCCAGTGTTCCATCTCGAAATCAAGTATATTCCCTTATGGAATAAAAAGCACATGTCATGTGTTTATTTTTATCTTCAGAAAATTACATAAAATATTATAATCTCTCTCAGATGGAAAGATTCATCTGTACCTTGTAAGAAAGTTTAACAAACTTCAGACATAGATTTATTTATTCCTTCACGAACACAAAGAGACTGGCACAGAACTATCATGAAGAAAGGGGAATAAGCAAGAGGTAAAAAGCCTAGAACGTCTTGCCTCCCGGCAGAATAAGGAGATATTCACGTGGTTTGATTCGCTGAAAACTTGCTCAGAGG
This sequence comes from Amphiduros pacificus, assembly GCA_949316495.1. Classification (NCBI taxonomy): domain Eukaryota; kingdom Metazoa; phylum Annelida; class Polychaeta; order Phyllodocida; family Hesionidae; genus Amphiduros; species Amphiduros pacificus. Next base: position 29,918,767 of record OX439012.1, on the reverse strand, counting down.
CAGGATACGATACGACTGTCACATGTTCACTTGATTGAAGACGTTGCCTTTGTAACACTTCATCAAGTCAAGACTCAATGCGATCTTGCCTCGCAGTAATTCTAGAAAAAAAAGCCCATCTACACCCATTTGCACCATATTACACTATGATGCAATGAACTCATCAACACTGCACTCATTAACACGGCACTCTTCAATGCTATACTCATCAACACTATAGTCATCCACACTACACTCATCAACATTACACTTATCCACACTACACTCATCCACACTGCACTCATCCACACTGCACTCATCAACACTACACTCATCCACACTGCACTCATCCACACTGCACTCATCACCACTACACTCATCCACACTACACTCATCAACACTGCACTCATCAACACTGCACTCATCCACACTACACACATCCACACTGCACTCATCCACACTACACTCATCAACACTGCACTCATCCACACTGCACTTATCCACACTGCACTCATCAACACTGCACTCATCAACACTACACTCATTAACACTGCACTCATCCACACTGCATTAATCAATGCTACACTCATCAATACTGCATTCATCAATGCTACACTCATCAACACTACACTCATAAACACTGCACTCATCCCCACTGCACTCATCACCACTACATTCATCCACACTGCACTCATCCACACTGCACTCATCAACACTGCACTCATCCACACTACACTCATCCACACTACACTCATCAACACTGCACTCATCAACACTGCACTCATCCACACTACACACATCCACACTGCACTCATCCACACTACACTCATCAACACTGCACTCATCCACACTGCACTTATGCACACTACACTCATCCACACTGCACTCATCAACACTGCACTCATCAACACTACACTCATTAACACTGCACTCATCCATACTGCATTAATCAATGCTACACTCATCAATACTGCATTCATCAATGCTACACTCATCAACACTACACTCATAAACACTGCACTCATCCACACTGCACTCATCACCACTACATTCATCCACACTGCACTCATCAACACTGCACTCATCAACACTACACTCATCCACACTACACTCATCCACACTACACTCATCAACACTGCACTCATCCACACTGCACTCATCCACACTACACTCATCCACACTACACTGATCCACACTACACTGATCCACACTACACTCATCAACACTACACTCATTAACACTGCACTCATCCATACTGCATTAATCAATGCTACACTCATCAACACTGCATTCATCAATGCTACACTCATCAACACTACACTCATCCACACTGCACTCATCCACATTACACTCATCCACACTGCACTCATCACCACTACATTCATCCACACTGCACTCATCAACACTGCACTCATCAACACTACACTCATCCACACTACACTCATCCACACTGCACTTATCAACACTACACTCATCAACACGTCACTCATCAACACTGCACTCATCAACACTACACTCATCCACACTGCACTTATCCACACTACACTCATCCACACTGCACTCATCAACACTTCACTCATCCACACTACACTCATCCACACTGCACTCATCAACACTACACTCATCAACACTACACTCATCAACACTGCACTCATCAACACTGCACTCATCCACACTACACTCATCCACACTACACTCATCAACACTACACTCATCCACACTGCACTCATCAACACTACACTCATCAATACTACACTCATCAATGCTACATTCATCAATGCTACATTCATCAATATTACACTCACCAATGCTACATTAATCAATATTACACTCACCAATGCTACATTCATCAATATTACACTCACCAATGCTTAATTCATCAACATAATAATCATCAGCCTTACACCTACTTACACGACACTTATAAACACTACATACTATTCACTGGGTGATTGATTCAGTAAACCGAACTTAGACTTCGTGAGCAAGATGGAGCCCACATTGAAAAGGCTAGGAGTTCACTTTGCCCTATCAGCGCTCGCTTTTTGCATAGGTGGAGCTCATGCTGCCTCCTTACTAATTTTATTGCATTTTTTGTATATTTTTGCATTCTAAAATGAATGAATGAAAGAATGAATGAATGAATGAATGAATGAATGAATGAATGAATGAACATCGACGCATTAAGGTCATTCAGTTCTATTGAGGTATGTATTACAAACTATAGTAAATGTGGATGAATGATGAATGTAAAAGCACACAATAAACAATGTGATTGCATTAATAATAAAACAATGAGTCACAAGAAAACCTTACTGCTTTTGTGTATGTGACTAAACAAAAGTGACATTTGGCAAATACAAAACAAAACAGGGGATCAAATATCATCCACCTTAACCAATAAAAATAACACAGCAGATTCCGTGGAAGGAGATGGTTTTGTAAAGTGTTTTTCTCAGCAGTTTGCACTCAATAATAGTAAACAATATTTTCAGCTGAAAGTATTGTTCAATACTGGTTATTCAATGAAACGTCTTGGCATAAATTCACGACGCGATTGTGCCAATTTTATTTATCATTCTGTAAATGACTTTCTTGAACATCAACTAGGTGTGCCTTGAATTGAGTGAATAATGAATTTGAGATAAATTAAACGAACGTTACTATTCATTAGCTTAAAATTGGTAATGATATATACAGCATTACAATTATGTAAGATTTGATGTGATATTTATGTTAAATATAAGAACTGCCCAGTATAAATTCTTGACTCAATATATATATAATCAGCCTATGCTACAAAAAGGAAAATGTCTGTACATTATATATTCCTGTCTGAATGTATCAGGTCACACAGAGTGACATATAAATGTCAGGCAAAAAAGCCGGCAGAACAAGAAAGATTGCAGCAAACAGCTAGGAAGCCAGAAATATATTCTACAAATACATCATTCACTTAAGCAGATGGTTCTATAAGCACTCCACTGCCCCTATGCGAATAAGCAGCAACATTCTAATTCAATCATGCATGGCGTGAGTCTAATTTATCAGGATAATCTGTCTTTGTCAGCATCCATTTCCAATATGAAGGGAAGAGAACCATACTGTGCTGACAGGCTGCAGGGAACTCAGTCAGAAGGCTGACGGTTCTCAAGACTACCATCGCAGACCCATGTAATAATAATAATAATAATAATAATAATAAAATTTATATAGCGCATATACCAGACCGTAGTCTGTTCAAAGTGCTTAATGTTGTCAGTTATATGATAAATTGGAGATAATCGGAGCGAAGCTAGCAAAAGATATTGGGGAAAAATTGCAGTGTACTTCTTTAATATAGTCCCATACGAATCTAGTTTTTATAAGACAAAGCTGGGACATTTATATGAAGCAAAAATAGATTTTTTAATCTGAAATGCTGGCATGAAATTCGTGTATATCTTATAGCATCGTGTAGATCTGGTGACATTGAAACATATCAGTAAGTTAGAAGTAAAACCAAACAACATTAAAACATATCAGTAAGTTAGAAGTAAAACCAAACAACATTAAAACATATCAGTAAGTTACAAGTAAAACCAAACAACATTAAAACATATCAGTAAGTTACAAGTAAAACCAAACAACATTAAAACATATCAGTAAGTTACAAGTAAAACCAAACAACATCAAAACATATCAGTAAGTTACAAGTAAAACCAAACAACATTAAAACATATCAGTAAGTTACAAGTAAAACCAAACAACATCAAAACATATCAGTAAGTTACAAGTAAAACCAAACAACATTAAAACATATCAGTAAGTTACAAGTAAAACCAAACAACATCAACACATATCAGTAAGTTACAAGTAAAACCAAACAACATTAAAACATATCAGTAAGTTACAAGTAAAACCAAACAACATTAAAACATATCAGTAAATTAGAAATAAAACCACAAGCAACATTAAAACATATCAGTAAGTTAGAAGTAAAACCAAACAACATTAAAACATATCAGTAAGTTACAAGTAAAACCAAACAACATTAAAACATATCAGTAAGTTACAAGTAAAACCAAACAACATTAAAACATATCAGTAAGTTACAAGTAAAACCAAACAACATTAAAACATATCAGTAAGTTACAAGTAAAACCAAACAACATTAAAACATATCAGTAAGTTACAAGTAAAACCAAACAACATTAAAACATATCAGTAAGTTACAAGTAAAACCAAACAACATTAAAACATATCAGTAAGTTACAAGTAAAATGGTATATATAAGAATATCATATTTTCACATTTATTTGAGTTGGCAGTGGTCTATGAATTTTAAAATATAGTAAATGATAAACAGGTTTACATTTCCAACTATTAAAGTAAGTTTGTTTTATGTGTATTATGTTAGTATTGACCTTTGTATTGACCCAAGTTCAATAGAGTGGGTATGTAATAATGATTTCATCCTCAAATCTTTGTGCATTACCTCATAAACGTTTTTTCCACAATTAAGATCAATGGATTGAAATTTATAGAAATCAAGTGTCATGGATAGAAATAAAATTACTATTTATATAAACGATGTAGTTTCCAGTTTGATGCCTCTAATTTGAAATAAGCTGCATATGAGTATATCATATAAGATATTCAGTGCCAGATCAGGTTCCTACAAAAGCAATTAATACAGGTGTATATATATGTATGTGTGTGTATGTGTGTGTGTGTATGTGTGTGTGTGTTTCTGTGTGTGTGTGTGTGTGTGTATGTGTGTGTATGTGTGTGTATGTGTGTGTATGTGTGTGTTTGTGCGTGTGTGTATGTGTGTGTATGTGTGTGTATGTGTGTGTTTGTGCGTTTTTGTGCGTGTGTTTGTGTGTGTATGTGTGTATGTGTATGTGTGTATGTGTGTATGTGTGTATGTGTGTATGTGTGTGTATGTGTGTGTGTATGTGTGTGTTTGTGTGTGTGTGTTTGTGTGTATGTGTGTGTGTGTGTGTATGTGTGTGTTTGTGTTTTGTATGTGTGTGTGTATGTGTGTGTGTGTGTGTACACCAGATATGATGAGCATTACCAATTGTTACCTGTTTGATAAGCTACTGATAAAGAAAACGCATTTTGCTGTGGACGGTTTAAGGAACAAATCAGAGCCAGCTGGTGACCATATTAGATGGTGAATGTGGGCCACATCCTATCCTATAAACATGACGACAAAGTGGTTAGTGAACTGAAGCAAAAAAAGCCACATTGGTTGTGTTTTTTGTCTTGCCCTAATTCCGGGAGGTTCACGTTGGGAAAAATAGATTAGGAGATATTAGGAACGAAGGCGATGCGTGCGCCGCGGAAAGGGAAGCCGGGGTGTGGCCCTAGCATCAAGCGGGGACCTTCTGACACTTTTAGCGCTCACTCCCAGATATAATGAGAAAGTTTATTAAAATTTCATGGCAGTTGATGAGCTCCGAGTTACACTGTGCCCGATGCGGTGGCTGGCACCCGCGGACCACCACAAAGCACAACACAGAAGACACTGTGCGGTTCACATCTTGATTTCAAAGTCTGCCAATGTTCTATTTTGATGTTATTCTTTAGATTAGGCTTCTTTTATCACGCCAGCCAGCCCTTTTTATGTTTTTTGTCTTGTAAGGTTTATAACCGGTCCTAATCATCTGATATAAATATGTAGTTTGATATAGTTATGCTTAAAGAACTATTTTTAGTTTTTAGTGTTACATTGAAGGAGCATTGTGGCATATTATGAAGCAGTTTAAGTTAACTTAACTGGGTGAAAATATAAATGTGTAAAGCATTTACAATGCTACTTATACAAAGCTGAATTATCTTTCACGTTTTCTTTCACACTTTCAAAAAAGACCAATTTCTTGATTCATTTCACTGTGCATTTATGATGTTCTTTTCTCATCATTTATATCAATATTTATCTTACAAATATGACGTTAAAAGTATATCATTTTGCTCTTTATGTATCATCACACATTTGACTGCAAATGGCGCTTGTTATGTGTGTGGTGTTGAGCTGGGGAATTCGAGTGCCTACTTGGTATTCTGGGGACACGTGGATCGCGGGAAGTCACGGCCAACTCTCGCGAGATAATGAATTCTGGCAATGTTACGACATTAAGCTACAAGCTTCACGACGATCAACACACCTTCACCACTGCGCTGCCACACTTCTGATAACTATGAAAAACTGAGATCATTTTAGTATATTCTGTTCCAACGATCTGCTCAATTTATCTGAACAGCTTGGAACACATTTCAACATGTATGTTTTAAAATGTATATATGAATCATTCCTGTGTTCATTCATCATTATTTAAAGTTCAATGATCTCACGTGGAAGTGAAGTGGTTATAAAGCGCATACACACAAGGAAAGAATGGGTCTGCAACCACATGATAACAAAAGATTCAATGTTATTCTACACTAATATATTTATGAACTACACGTATAACAGTTGACAATACCTGTGCTTTTGTATTAAACACTCAGCAGGCCAATTGGGAAACTATTTTTTCTTCTGAAATATTCATGGTCAGAACATTGCATGGTTAAGGTCCATCTCCCTAGTGAAGCGTATATCACAACTAGATTACACCAAACTACTCTATGGAACCAACATCTATTTATCATTACAAAAATAATTTTCTTTGAACAGTTTTGAGTTCATATTCACATTTATTTAAATTATGTTTGAAAAAAGTGATACATATATTTTTGTCACTCAAATATTTGTGCATAATATGTAATATGATGAGACGTTTAGAAATAAAATAAATAATTTAAGTCTAATGATTTTCTCTTTAATGTTGGCTATCTTAACACATTTCCGGAATAATAATTTTAAAATTTGGAAACATTGCAGTGAGACATATCAACTATAAATAAAGACTTACACGAATTTGTTTTAAGTGTCAGATAAAAACAATGATGTTGATCGGGATACACCTATGATATTCTATTTTAATTGTTAGATCTCTACAAGTGGAACTGATTGATTGCAATTTGTGTATAAATGAGTAAGGGTTCAAACTTCATCCGGGTCCTCGTCGTTAGTGACGTAGTGGTGTGGTGTAAATCACTAATTACATTTCACACATCTTGCCTGCATATGTGGGGCCGACACTTTTAGCTCCACGGACGCCCATTTTGAGACAATGTCAAATGTGTAGAGTTCTAATTGACAATGATGAATTACTTCATTCTGTTAATGCTCTCTCCTTAGTGTGAACGGAATCTTAAAATATGTTTTGTCTGGTGCTAACACTCATTTATGAAATGAAAATCTCTTCCTAAATTATTTACAAAAAATATGGATTCACCATAAGGAATTTCTGACTGGTAGGCTCAACTTACAGTATCTTGTATATTCTTCCTACATGATAGCTATTTTTCAATTCAATCTATGATTCAGCACAAAACAGAATTATTTTTTTATGTGTTACAAGCCCATTAGGCTCTTACACGATTTCCGCAACTAATTTCCTGTACTTTAATATTTGACTCTCTTCTCCTATATTTTCTATAGATTTACATTTACAGCAGTGGGCATGCTATTATTATTATCATCATTTATTCATACTCAAAGTTACAAACAATGGTATAGTCAGTGTACACAACATATAAATACAATTACAATAAATGCAGACTAGATTAAAAGTTTATGAAACACATATATCATTTAAAATATACAGATTCTCTTCCTGTGTCATATCATTCTCCACATTGTCATACATACAGTCAATTATTTCTAAGATCATGTTAATCTTCCATTCTTCATCTTCGATTTCCTTAGCAATTTTATCACTATACACTTGCTCCATTTTGAGCCTCAGAGATCTCAAACAGTCTCTTTCACTATACAGCAGGGAATATTCAGAAATAATTTCATTTATATTTCTCCCTGAGCAAGTCAAGGCATTCATATGGCACATCTTAGCAACATAAGCAATATGACAATTCTTGGAGACTAAATTACTTGCCATAAAATTGAAAAATCTACATTTCAGAATGTGGCTTACATGGTAAGAGTTACAAATATGTGGCAGAAATCGACAGTGTGTCTGCCATGGCAGATTAAACAGTTTACGTATTGCGACATTCCAAGTTTTACACAATGATAGAAACTCTTTGCTATAAAAGTCCCATAGATTGGACCCATAGTAACTACTACCATATATCTGGAGAAGTTTGGCCCTGCACTTTGGATGGGCAAAGCCAAATTCCGTACTGATCTCATTCACACATGTAATAAAACAAGCTTTTCTAACATTAATATCTTTGCTAAAACTTAGACAGCAACTGAAATTGTGACTGAGATGGGTGACATTTTTATACCACTCCAGAACATCTCCATTTAGCACCATATTTACAGTTGGTGTGTTACATTTCTTTGTATGAAACTTAATGCATTGTGTCTTTCTAGCATTAAACTGCAGGCCTTTTTGCATTGAGAAATCACTACAAACATTCAACATCGTTTGTAGGCCATATGCTGAAGGGGACAATAAAAATATATCATCAGCATATACCAATATGCCATAGTACCTGTTACCCATCTTACATCCATATCCACTCTTCTGAAGCTTCTCAATCAGATCATCCACATATAGAGTGAAGAACAACGGGGATATAACTGAGCCCTGTTTGACACCATTGGTAACATTAAAAACATTGGATGTGTGGCCATCCCAGCGCACCTGTGCACTCCCATGCATATACAAATATATAATAACACGAACAATAACAGGTGGTAAACCTTTGTCATACAACTTTGTGAAGAGTACATCATGCTTAATCTTGTCAAATGCCTTAGAGCAGTCCAATAAACATGCATATACATCTGAACCATTTTGATTATAATATGAAATGATCTCCTTGGCCAACCACGTACATTGTGACGTTGAATGCTCAGACTTGTACGCAAATTGTAGATTACTGGCTAACAGTGTGTCCTTATTACTATTCAATATACAATATTCAAATACTTTTAAAAACAATGCACAGAGAGCAATTGCCCTATAATTGTCTGACAGTTTGCTGTTCTTAGACCCTTTAGGAATGGGCACAAGTGTTGACACTAGCATTCTCTCTGGAATGAAGCCATGACTAATACATGCATTATAAAACTTTGCAAGATACTCATGAAAACACAATGGTGCATTTACAAAGTTATCTGACATAACATCACATATTCCATCTTGTTTCCCGCTTTTCAGGCAACTAATAGCCTTAGAGATATCTGATGAATTATAAACAGTGTCCTGACTAGAGCTATAAATGTCACTGTTTACTTTTTGCCACATGGAATCTATACTATTCCCATCATAATCACATGAGTTAAAAAGATCGTTGTATTTTGTTGCAAAATGGTCTGCAATATCCTGGGGTTCTGTAGCATTGTCTACCTGAGATGCCACAGTCCTTTTGTGCCTTTTGATCTTTCGGACCTCATACATGAATTGTCTGTCCCCTTTCATCATAGAATCCATGAGGTTACTGCGTTGCAATTGTTTTCTATGCCTTTTCACCCTCCTCACAGCATAATGATATGCATTGCGAGAAGACTTCATCATCATTGTCACATCGTGAGATGGGTTGGGCTTCTGTCCATCATACTGAGCCTTCCAATACATGGACCTGTCCTTGAAAGGTTTCACATAAGAAGTCCACCCAGGGACTCTTGTATTGTCCTCGGGCTTACAAGTCCTTGGAATGTGGTCACTTGCAGTAATCATTATTTCCAAAAGGTCACTGTAATATTGGGTAATATCATCTTTATGGGAGTCATTAGTACAAAGTTTATCATCACAATTACAAATACAATCAGGTTGCACTAAATCCTTTAAAGCCTGCTCAAAAGTGTTCTGGTATTTCTCCTTGTCACCTTGGCTTGCTTTATACCATGCCAGTTTGGGATTAAAAGAACTGTCATTCTGTTCACACACAGGGATATCATTCACACAAATCTGCATATTTATGGGACTGTGAAAAATACCATCTGAATACAAGTGATTCACATCAGCAGATGAACATAAATTTTTTACCATTTCATTTACAACAAAATGATCTATGGTTGATAAACTTTCTTTATCCGTGTGAATGTATGTATAATCCACAGGAAACTGATTCCACACAGTCTGTAGATTTTTCTCTTGTAAAAACCTAGATACTTTGGACACAAATCCACTGTTTCTGTTAAAATCACAGTTAGTATCACCACCAATTACTATTCCTTGTGGGTTCACATGTTGACATACACTTGATATATCACATAAAATTGTGTCTAATTCTGTGCTATCATAATTGGCAAGACCAGGATCAGTTGGAAAGTAGACACATAATACCAGTAGAATGGATGAGTTCACATTTATGGTTACTCCACATAAACGTTTGGTCATAAATGAGTATTCAAGAGGACTAACAATACCATCTAATGACTTTCTCCACAGAAGAGCACACCCACCAAAGGGCCTGCCCAAAAGAATGCTGCTAGCAGCATCCACACTAGATATAGCCACACCATGGAAATCTTTCACACATTTTGTTACTTTTTCAAGCTGACTTGGTAGTTTCCAATGCTCCTGTATTAACATGATATCAGTATTCTCACATATAGACTGAACTTTATGAAGTTTTAATTGATTAAATCCAGTTGTATTGAAAGAGGAAATTCGCAGATTCTGCACCGTACTAGAGGTGCTAGTGCCAGTAGCATGTCTATCACCACCGGCACTGGGAGAAGCATCATGGAGCTCCATTCTGCTTCTGTCCTGCTCCCTGACCATTCCTGCCTCTGAACTGCCACAGCCTACAACCGATGCCCTCAGGCCATACCTCAGGATCTAGGAGTTTGGTGGCATCAGCTGCATGGACCTTGAACTTGAAGGACTTCCTGGATGCAACATCCACTGATGTCCTCTGGAACTCCTCGATGGGAACTATCTGCTTGATGAACTCCTCCATGTCTTGGTCTTCAGTTGTCTTGGCCACATTCTCTACAAAGAGGATCCTCTGTGTGGGCGCCCCTTGAATCTTGCTGTTGCTCGGCTTGCTCTTGCCTACTACCCTCAACTTCTTGGCATAGGATGCCGGATACCTGAAGCCTGTAGGTAGATCTTCATACAGCTTCTTTGCCTCCTCCTTGGTTGCCGGTGGAGCACTGTCCATCCAGCGGTGTGTTTTCTTCCTGGCTCCTTTCCCTCCCTCATTGGAAGGAGTGTCAGAAGCACCCTGAGTACCCACTGGTAGTGGAGCTGCTGCAGCTCCACCAGCAGGAGCTTTCCTCTGTGCTGCTTCCACTGGTGCCTTTTGGTTCTGTAGTGGGCCTGTCAAAGAACTGGACAAACCAGCATTAGCCACAGTAGCATACATTGGTGGTACTGGAGGCAGTTGTAGTGGTCCTGGATTAGATGCAGGCCTCTTGAGATCACCCACCTCAGCAACCACACCAGCAAGCTGTGAGGTGTGACTCCCTGTCACTGCCTCAACGTTGGTCATTTTCCTCTCTAAAGTTGCCAGTCTGTCCACAATTGACATAACATCCAGCTCCTCTGGTGAGAACTTTGGGATACGTGACAAGTTAACTGCACAAAAAGTTACAGTATCCCACAATGCTCTATTTTGGTCAACCGTGTCCACAGCATATAAAATATCCTCAACCTGTTTTTCTTGAATGCTCCTTTCTCCATTAATTCTCTTCTGCTTCTTTCCAAGGACCTCCTCAGTGAAGGCACTCCATATGATGTCCTTAGCAGAAGATATTTCCTCATCTGTATAAAAGCCCAGAATGGACTTCTTCAGCATGTCGCTGCTACACTCATGCCGCCTAGCCATCACAAAGGTCAGTAATCCTAATAAAGCTGTGATCTACAAACATTAGTAGCATCGCAGTAACATATCCCCCATTTAGACTTTTATATTTATATTCTTGTTTCTATATTTGTTTCAAATCTATGTGAAGAATATATATATATATATATATATATATATATATATATATATATATATATATATATATATATATATATATATATATATATATATATATATATATATATATATATATATATATATATATATATATATATATATATTTGCTACATCAAGTCTTTACTACATCAAGTAAAATGTGTAAATGAATACAGTTAAGCCTCTGATTTTACTTGATAACAAGAGCATAATAATAATGGCAAGTAATAAAACCACTGAAATAGAATAATTACAATTTTTCTTCAGGATATTCTGTCCACTTAAAACTGGATAATGTTACATGTACCTCATGAGTTAAATAGAGAATCTGTTGAATATAAGATGGAGCATTAATGAGGACATGCATTAACTAGGATTATTAGAACCTGGCAATGTTATACTTGTATTTAGCCCTTATTTAGCACAAATGTCCCTTCCTCTCAGCTTTCTTCTGAAATGGCCAATTAATTAACTCCTTGGGAAAGAGATATACAATTACTCTGCCATCTGTCAGAATTGATTTGAAATGACAAGGCATACCTTAAGGCTAAGAGGCTCGCTTTACACCATATAATTAATTAGGCAATATGTTGAGAGAGGTGTTAAGAAATCTTCCATGATATCTGGGTCAGGCAGGTGCACATATTAGTTTTTATAATTATTTATTTTTCTTAATATGACGAAGCGCTGGGTCATCTTTACCTTAGAATATATACTGAAATATCATTACACAAATCAAAGATTGATTTTCATGATAGTTTTATTTCTGTTGGAATGATTCTGATTATAATATTTCTTTGAAAATCATCAAAGAACATAACGTCTTTGTTATTATGTAATTATAGGCACATTTGGAATATTATATACCCTATATAGCCAGTTATATATACAATTACTGTCATAAATGTTAAAACCTACTGTGCTAAACAGAGATAGTCGATCCTCCACCTGGAATGGACTACCTCTGTTCAGCAGAGTATTTATAAAACCTTCACTTTATGAAATTTGCAACATGAAACAATTTCAGAATTTTTCCTGATGCGATGTGAATGTCTTTATCATAATTATCATAAGTTTCATAAGTTTCATATATTTTTAACATGAAAATATAATCTCATTGATAAAAAATGAGATTGACTTAATTGTCAAAAAGTGCTGAAACGCTATTTGGATATAATTATGAGTTGCATTTATTTATCTCATCCAAGAATAAAGAAGTCAGACAAAACTCCTACTATGACCTAAAGAATATTTATGTATATTCATATGCCCCTTAGTTGAACCTTTATTCTTGAAGTTTGCTTTAGGTTAGTCTAAAATAAAACTGACAGAAAAACAGCTATTCTTGAGCAGGATGTGACTGTTTATTTAAGTCTGTAGAGTGCTCAGTTGGTAAGACGTCTGTCTCACATACTAAAGGTCCAGTGTTTGTATATGGGCTGAGAACCGATTTTTTTTTCATGTTGAAGATAAAATCAACCGATTTTTTTTTCATGTTGAAGATAAAATCTTCATATTTGGGTTTTAATTGAGCAATATGCACGTCAGAACATATGTAATTGAATTATTTTCTGCAAATGCAGAAAATATTAAAACATGTGACTTTATACAGAAAAGACAAATTCTTCATATAGGGATTTTATTTAAGTGATATGCATGGAGTTTACAATGATGACGATTTTGGCGAAATGTTGAACCTAACAATGGAATATAGTCAATTGGACATTCAATATCTGAGCCATTGTTTGTAGATGAAATGCTATGGACGTTTAGATCCGAATTTGATCTATTTCAATACAGTACATTAAATAATTTTCATTTCAAGTAAGTGTGGCTGTAACCTTGAGTCATATCCTGGGCAAGTGCCATATAAATATCACTGCACCTTGGCTGTTCAAACAGAATTAGTCTCCTAACATGGTGATGTAGTGCTGCTCTCTGGTGGATAATCTTCGCTCAGAAGTTAAAGAAACTGTTATACATGGAGGCTGAAAAGCTGAAGATTTCAAGATTTAATCATGGATTTTAAACTTCGGGTATGTTGACCAGGAGGCCAACCTTGAGCATGTCTGCTTAATAATCAAGTCAAATAGTAAGATTTCTCTTGCAAGTCAAAATAGTCTAATCTAAATAATAGGGTGTCATAATGTTCCCCATTGTTTTAATAATCCAGTGCTGTCATCTGGTGTCCATCTGTTGCTCTTCGTATTCTCTCAAATTTATTACATAACTTATAATATTTTGATACCCGCCCAAGGTTTGCCTCAGTGTTGGAAAATCCAAGTTGGTAAATCGTGTTTTCCTGATGTTTTTTTATTGCTTTAATACAACCAATACACATCCCAATACACATCCCAATACATATCACCAAAAAATGTGTATGCACATTTCAAATGTTAATCATACACATTTTGGTAACCTGTATATAAAGATGTCTATTGTTTTTTATACTGTGCCATATTTCAATGTGCGAATAAAGAATTTCAAACAAACAACTTAAATCATAAACATGTATGGTAACAAAGTGAGACAGAAAAGCCAATAAAGTGCAAAGCAATCTGCCTAAAATCCTTACATCATCAACATTCCTTGTTCATTCATTCCTGTTAAATATCATATCAAATTGTAAAGCTTACTTTTATAAAGCTAACATTCTGTAGTGCTCTACAGATTAAACATGAAAATTAACTAAATGAGACAAAAAGCTGATGATATGTTCAGTGTTCGGAATCAAATCCTCAGATACAGAAAATATCATTCAACAAAACCAATGTGAATAACATAACATTCTGCCTTCATTTGTTCTTGTATATTGTTTCATTAAATTGCATTTTTTTATCTTAAATTTGTTATTAGTGGTCGGCCTGAATAGTACATATATATTACTTGTTGTTAAAGCACAAACATACAAAAAGTATCAACAAGATTATAGCATAAAGGTATAAGAATTATCAACAAGATTATACATGTTGTTAAAGCATAAACACATAAAAATTATCAACAAGATTGTACAGAAAGAAAACTAACTGGTCCCTATCCAAAAAGTCTTTTTAATATTAAATGCAAACAATATCAATGATGAGCTGTCATTTCTTGAGGGGGTGCCTTTCATGGTTTGACATTTTCTTTAAAGAATAAAAAATTTTGGAAGATGAAAATTAAAATATATGAGAACACAAATATACGTTGTTGATGATTTTGTTGATATAATGCAAAGGAAAAGGGGAACAAATTTCCCTTATTCATTGTTCTTGGCTGTTCCTTTGAGCATAGAGAACTAATGTCTTTTCTATGCTCTGGGCCAGTATCAGACATATTTAGATATCAGCTCAAAAAGAAGTCACCATTCAGTTCAAAGCGTGACTAGAAATCTTTAGGACATATTTAGCAGGCCCAATGCTTAACAGTGAAGATTATTCAGATGATATGCAGCTGCATGCAAGACATATATTTCCATAATCAAATATACCTGAGTATGAAGGTGAACCATTGGAGTGAGGAAAAGTCATAGGGGACTAAAATTGGACGGGGAGATCAAATAATTCACACCTTTTGTGTTTCCTAGAAAATCATTTAAGATTGCTGTAGCTTGCTGTGAAAGTACAGAAACCAAAATGACCGAATGTTGATTAAATATAAGAGATGAATCACCCACAACAGCTCAGAAACAAAGAATACATGTATAATCTATGAGATTAATAACATCTGATAAACACGTTGTGTTCTTTAAAATATGTTCTTATCCAGTTGAGACCAGCAGTAAGATATTTTTGAGGTCATCTCAAGAAAGGAACGTTGTCGTGAAATTTAGTGAGAAAAATATAGTGTCCACTGAGATAAAGAGGCTCTATTGGTAAGGAAATAGATTGAATTTAAGAGAAAGACAATATTTTGATGTGAATTTTCTCCACCCCCTTTCTCCATTAGTATCTAACAGTGATATTGCAATCAGATTATATATGATAAATGTTGCCTTTTGAATCTACAAGACTCAAACGAAGTCTCAAATGAGGGTACCAAATCTCATTAAAGCTGACGACAACAGAACTGTGGACGACAACAAAGCTGCAAATTTATTTCCAAGGTTTTTAAGTGCTTTGCACTTTTGAAAATATTCTCATCAAGTTGTTATCATACATGTTAATGTCTACTTTATATGGCATAATAAATGTCGACAGTCAATTGATTAACTGAAACGCACCTCTGTTGTCGTCCTCAGCTCTGTTGTTGTTCTCAGTTTGGTGTCGTCAGCTGTAGCTAGTAGATGTATGACATGTGTGGGAGTCTTGTTTAAGATCAGGTTAGTTGAATGTTTAAGATCAGGTTAGTAATGAAAGGGTTAAAGTTGGGTGTAAAATTAGGATAAGACAAGGAAAAAGGTGGGAGTGCTTTTAGGATAACAAAGTAGGAATAAAGTTAGAATAAAAACTAGGACTAATGGTAGGCTAAAAACATAGGATAAATGGCAGAATACTTATTAGAAATGTTCACCATTCTTTAGTCTTTAGTAACATTTTGATCAATGATCAGATTTGATGAGAGGTGAAAGAACACCATTATATATTTATTTAATCAGAATAAATTGTTCAATATCTACAAACATATTCTAGTTTTCATACATTTGGTTTAGAACATGTACTAGATTTTAGAAATCATTTATCAAGCTATATATTTGTACATAAAAAAGACATTTGATTTTCTTTTTCTATCTAATGCCCTTGGTGTAAACACAAGTACATGTCATATCCGATGTATAAATGTCAGTGTTCAACATAATGATGTAATTATGGTGTGAGGTAACTATATCAAATTATATTCTGGTATAAGTATATAGTTCTATGCCCCAGCATGTAATGTAAATCAATTATTGTACATAACTGCTGGATATTAAATGTGTAAAAAGTTGACCTTCAAACATAATGTAGGTCATATCTCTCTGTACTTTCTATAGCTTAAATGGTTTGTGGCATCACATATGTTTTGTCACTAATCAGTTATCTTGTTTTTTATTTTCTATTACAAATAAGAAATGGTACACACATAATAAGCAGTTGGGTTCACAGAGTAAACCGTGATATTTATTCTACACCCAAAAGATCTGAGATTATATATTCTATGTGCTATGCTCTCTTTACTTATATCTTTAAAAAAACACCTTTTTTATTTAAGCTAAACACGAGAATTTACAGGTGAATTGTTTGATCCTTATAGGGTTTCAGCCATGTCCTTGGAGTGAATGGATAAAAAAGTTTTATTTAGAGACACAAATACATATCTAAACTGTGATTTAATAAAATGAAGCAGGAAATACATTCAGCTTCAAACACATCTCCAATGTCAAGTAAATAAAGGATATCTTTTAAGATGAAAAGAGAAAGTTGAATGGTGTACTTGTTTTTAATATAGGCCTTATCAGTACGACCACTTCTGATGTTAACTCAAAAAGTTTGAACTCTGGTTGATACTATTTGATTATTGAGAAAAAAATTTTTGATATAGATACAATGATGTCTTATATGCAACATATCTTTAACCATTGCCTTTGTGAATGATCTTTACATTACTAAATTTATCTAAGAGGCACCATACCAAATATATTAGTCACCATACCAAATATATCAGTGTCTCATACCAAATATATCAAAGTATCACCATACCAAATATTTCAAAGTGTCTCATACCAAATATATCAAAGTGTCACCATACCAAATAAATCAAAGTGTCTCATACCAAATATATCAAAGTGTCTCATACCAAATATATCAAAGTGTCTCATACCAAATATATCAAAGTGTCACCATACCAAATATATCGAAGTGTCACCATACCAAATATATCAAAGTGTCTCATACCAAATATATCAAAATGTCTCATACCAAATATATCACAGTGTCTCATACCAAATATATCAAAGTGTCACCATACCAATGTCACCATACCAAATATATCAAAGTGTCTCATACCAAATATATCAAAGTGTCACCATACCAAATATATCAAAGTGTCTCATACCAAATATATCAAAGTGTCTCATACCAAATATATCAAAGTGTCACCATACCAATGTCACCATACCAAATATATCAAAGTGTCTCATACCAAATATATCAAAGTGTCACCATACCAAATATATCAAAGTGTCTCATACCAAATATATCAAAGTGTCTCATACCGAATATATCAAAGTGTCTCATACCAAATATATCAAAGTGTCTCATACCAAATATATCAAAGTGTCACCATACCAAAAATATCGAAGTGTCACCATACCAAATCTATCAAAGTGTCTCATACCAAATATATCAAAGTGTCTCATACCAAATATATCGAAGTATCACCATACTAAATATATCAAAGTGTCATCATACCAAATATATATAAAAGGCCACTGGCCGTGGCGCAGTTGGTTAGGCCGTGCCGAGATTGAATTCATGATACAATTTCACACATGAGCTGAAGCCCATGCCTAAAGGGTTAACCAATTGTCCTTGTAAATCTGTGACCGGGTGGGTTGTCATGTCAACATGACAATTCAGTGAGGCAGCACTATATCTGATACAAGTAGGCCTCATCACAAAATGACTGAAATAATGTTGAAAGTGTAGTAAAACCCCAAACAAAACAAATAAATGATATATTAAAAAAAATCCCCATGTCACAACTACCATATAAAAACACAATACATTTATCATATAATTATCACAGAATTACTATACCATATCTATCATAGAATCACCACAAAACCTCTATCATAAAGTCATCATACTTTACATACCATAGAATCACCAATATACGTCTATCATAGTCTTCATACCAAACCTATGGCCACGGACCGTGGCACAATTGGTTAGAGCACCAGCTTATTAGCACCAGTTCCTCTGTGGTGATCCAAAGGTCGTGGGTTCGATCCCCGGTCATACCGAGTTCGAACTCTTGATACAATTTCCCTGAGGCCCATGCCAAAGGGTCAATCCATTGTCCTTGTAAATCCGTGACCGGTGAGTTGTCATGTCAAGGACCTGCGACATGACAATTCAATGAGGCAGCACTATATTTGCTACAAGTAGGTCTCATGACGAAATTACTGAACTAATGTTGAACGTGATGTAAAACCCAAAATAAACAAACAAACATACCAAACCTATCATAGAATCACCACAATACTTCTGTCATATAGTCATCAAACCAAAACTATCATAGAATCAACATACTAAACCTATCATAGAAACACCATAATGCATCTGTTATTAGTTATTTATCACCTACCACATTTACAATAGATTTAACATAACACATATATTGTCTTTTAAACATATAACACATGGAGTATGACATATATCACAGATTCACTTTTTTATTTATATGCATCAAATTTATATGCTTTTTTATTTATATGCATCAAATCAATTTAAATGCATCAAATCAATTTAAACCACATATCAATAATTATACTGAGCCTCATATTCAGGATTGCATATCTCAAACTCATTCATATTGTTGTGGTAAGATTTATCAGATGCTGTAATCTGCACTTGTTCCTGGATTTGACGTATACCACATTGTTTCTGTGACCAGTGACAGATGGAGCGGCCACCGCCTCTTCCATGAACTCTGTTTCATATCTCATTATGTTTATAAGCATTGCTTTTTTTTTTTTGGGGGGGGGGGGAATATCTCTTTTCTGTACTAAAGTTGTAAAGGAAATAATCCGACTTAAACCCCAATAGAATTTGATACACTTTCATAAAACTATGATAATTTCTGTTTCACAGTCAGTGAATACGTTTAGAATTACGGTACAATACCATTTATCGTCTGAAAACAAAAATGCCATATTTTCTTTCCTTAAATTAAATGCATTTGGGGCTCTGCAGGGAAAATATAGTTTTACATATAATCAAACACAATGAGCTTTCCATTCCAAAAACCAATAGCATTTACATCATTGTTTCAATTTCATGACCCCAACCATATCAGGCCTCTACGATGCATAATAATGAGTGTATTATTTTATTCTCCTCATGAGGCACCAGTGTTGTAGGGCATACTCGTATATAACTATGAGTGTTGAGCTACCCTGCCAGGACAGATAACTACCAACTCCAGACAAGGGTGTCAAGTATGAATCTACTCACTATAGTTGTGTGCTTCTCATTCATATTCCTAAATCTAAGAGGTAGGTAATTGAGTTACATTTTATATATTTTTTAAATCTAAATCTGCTGTATTTTTCATTATTTTAGATAAATCTAATTTATGTTGTTATGATCATTTGTTTTATCATTTGTTCTTTAGCGAACAATTCAGTTTTCTGAGCTAGCAAGTCGTGTCCTCAGCAATGTGTCTAAAAACGACAAGTCGCTGAAAATGCCAATTAAAGTGGTCAAAATTGAATAAATATTTTATTTTATTTTTTTTAATTGTCAATATAAACTCATTTTGTTCAGCTCACAAGATATTAGACTCTCTTGAGGCTAATATGTTTAAACGTAATTTTTATTTTTATCTTATTGTATTCTGATATCTTATTTTTTTCTGTTATATAACGTCATCATTTTCAGTGTACACGTGATCTTGTTGGGGCTGTGGTATATGATAGGAAATCAAAATTGAAATGAACCTGGGAAACTAGTAACCAAAACCAAGTGTTCACTTCATGCTAGTGATAAACTTTCAAAAAACTTTTTTTTCTATACTATTACTATTTTCACACACTTAATCCAAATATAATAAATATAATATAATAATAATTTATTTGTATAGCACATACAAGTAAAACTGGTTCGCAGCGCTTACCAGTAATTATAAATTCATTGATTTTTTTGTTTTAAAGATTTTCTTTATTATAACAGGGAGTTATGCAGCTAAGAGGGTTCCAGTGGAAAAGCGCCTCTCTGAAATGTTACACCATTACAGAACAAAGAGAGACATAAATGAGAGTCCATCTTCTGAGCAGCTCTTAGGCTTACAACAGGGGGAGCACCTGGAACCAGTAGAGGAGGTCATCACAGCCACCGGAAATCACAAAATCAAATTGCAAGAAACTTATAATGGAGTGCCGATTATTGAAGAATGTGTTGTAATTGAGATGGATGAGAATGGTGAGTTCACAGGAGAGATAAGTGGTCAGGTGCTAGAAGGCGTAGAGGAAGATATTCATGATACAACTCCGGATATCACAGAGGATGAAGCCCTGGAAATAGCTTGTAACTTCCGGTTTGATGATCCCAACCTGGTGGCAGTGAACGACATTCAACTGAGGATCTATGAAGAGGACGAAGGCCTTGAAGAGGTCCATCCAAGATTGGTTTATGACCTTTCTTATATAACAGCTAATAACGGACAGACTTCTCGCCCTCATTTCATTATTGATGCTAAAACCGGCGAAGTGCTCAAAACATGGGAAGCCTTGACTATGGGAAAACGGGAAGGTTCTTCTTACCGGATAACAAAGGTCAAGGGCGTCGGTGGCAATGAGGCAATTGGAAAATACTGGTATGGCCCCAAGCAGAAATACCCCTCCCTGAAAGTGTACACAGATGGTGAGATGTGTTACATGGAGAATGAGCACATCCGGGTAGTGGACATGCAGAATGCAGATGAATTCATGATGATCATGTCAATGACTGAGGAGGAGAAGAGAAGGCGGCCTCTTGACAATAGGACTCTTGAGTTTGGCTGTCGAGAACCCATTAACGACACACAAAATGGCGCCTATTCTCCAATTAATGATGCATATTACTTTTCGAATGTTGTTTATGACATGTACACAAAATGGTATGATGTAGAGCCGTTAGAAACAACGATTGTTACAAGAGTGCACTATGGAAATAGTCTGGAAAATGCTTTTTGGGATGGCCGCCATATTAATTTTGGGGATGGAGGAAAGCTGCTTTATCCAATGGTTGTCTTAGATCACGTGGCCCACGAGATGTCACATGGTTTCACTGAGGGTCATTCTGACCTACTTTACGCGGGCCACTCCGGGGCCATCAATGAAGCCTTCTCAGATATGGCAGGTGTTACTGCAGAGGTAAATATGATTTAATGCAACTCTTAGAGCAATAAAAGTATATGTAATAATATTGAATATGCTATAACAAAATGCATATAAATTGATCAGAGACGACACGAGCCACAATAGATTTTCATAATCAAACGCATCTTCAGCAGACGACATTTGGCAAGATTTACAGCCAGGCCATTTGACATTTGGTTAATGGAGAAATATAAATATCATTTTAAAAAAGGAAATTGCATCACATTGATAACACATTCTGTAAACTGTACTTCCGGATCCTGTGTAATATATGGCATGACATATTTTTTGCAGACCTATTTGAATGAGACAGATTGGATGATGGGTGTTGGTGCAGTTAAGAACTTGAACATCTCCTCCATATACCGGTTCATCCAGACTCCATCCAGGGATGGCATATCTATAGATCATTATGATGACTATTGTCCAGGCATTGATGTCCATCTTGCTAGTGGCATATTCAACAAGGCTTTCTATCTCCTCTCTGATAAACCTGACTGGGGAATCAAAGCCACTTTCAAAGTGTTTCTCTTGGCAAACACACTGTACTGGACACGAAGTTCAAGGTACCGATGTTTTTTTTCTGTTTTTTTTTTTTTTTTTTTTTTTTTTAGTTAATACTATTTACATGTTCTATAAAATCATTCAGTATCACTCAAGGTCAGATAAAATCATATGCTAGTGCACTATGACAAACTGTTTTATTAATTGTTATTAACAAAGGAGTCATAATGTATTCTGTACGCCCAATTAACTCTTTGAGGTTTACACCAATATATTTCTCTGATAGCTTTTTTGACGCCGCCTGTGGAGTGAGAAGGGCAGCGGGCGATGAAGGACGCAGTACCTCTGATGTTGATGACGTATTCAGACAAGTTGGGATTGAACCTTGTGGAACAACTACAAAAGGTTGGATATATATATATATATATATATATATATATATATATATATATATATATATATATATATATATATATATATATATATATATATATATATTTATATATATATATATATATATTTGTAAATTCACTTTAACCAGAGATGTTGAAAGCTGCAAAGTTTTTATTCAAATTTAATCCATACCTTTATGGAAATGAATGACCTAAATGTATTGATGTGCCGATAAGAATTCATTCATTCATTTATTCAAATTTATATAATCAATATAGTAAAATCATTTGATAAGCTATAAGAGAAAATTTATTTCCAGAATTTAGTATTTAAAAACTTTAACAAAATAACGCAGAATGTTATTAATACCAATATCACATAAATCATGAGCAATGCACAGCATACATACATACATTGAGAGTTTGATAACATTTGGTCTGCGAGCAGGAATGGACAGTCTACACGACCTCTCCGCTGAGACCGGCGGGAAGAATGAGTTTGTATTTGACGTGGATGAGACTGTTACTAGCCTCAGGTTTGAGACTCTAGAGTTCCAAATATTCAAAGGAGATGCTGACATTGAAGTTGACACCAATGTTTATCAAAAGGTGGGTTGTTTCTTATGAAAACTACTATAAACAATAACGGTCATTATCATCGATACTCCACGTTTTTTGTGTTTTAGTTATAAATCAATACATTTTGTGTTAAATAAAAATTTATTCTCATTGTGTTTTTTTTTATCTTATATGTAAAAGAGAATAATGAGAATATGAGTAAATTAATGAATGGGTGACGGTTTATTAATGAAAGGCAAGTTAATGTCATAATGTTAAAAAGATACCACAAATGGTTTCTTTGGATGGTTTTTGAATAATTTTAAAGTAAGGGGTAATTTCTGAATTACAATACCACATTGGGGTTCATGCAATATATGTATGTAAATCATTCCATTAAAATAGACTAAAATAGAAAAAAAACCCATAAAGATTGCTTGAAAAAAACCCATAAAGATTGCTTGTTTTTTTTAACAATTGATGAAATAGAGAAAAACCCATAAAGATTGTTTTTTTAACAATTCATTAAATAGAGAAAAAAACTCATGAAGATTGCTTGTTATTTTAACACCTGATTCTTAAACGTCCTTTTTTTTGTGTCACAGGTATCAGCAAGTGCAGGAACGAGTAAGGAGGTAGTGAATATAACCGGCCCTGCCGCCGTGCCGCACACCGTGTCCGTGGTAGCTTCTAAAGCCTACAACAAGGTTGACCTCTACGCCATAATCTCCGAGGAAACCGTCGCCGAATCAGCCACTCTGGATGAGAAAGGTTCATTCAACTTCAGTCTCCAGTTTCCCCAGGATGTCATCGCAAACGGCCGCTCTATAGCAGTGAGAGCAGAGTTCTCCTTGTACAAAATGATCCAGCCCAAAATATTTGCAAAGTATGGCGAGCCCGTTGATCTAAAATCCATGCGGTTTGATCACATGTCTGAGGCTAAGCATTTATCGGGAACGAGGCCGGCGGATTCAGAAACGATATCCCAGATTATACTGTGTAATGTTAAAGAAGGTGAATACCACTTTACAGTAACATTGAGTGCCCTCCCCGGCGCTGAAATAAGTGTATGGTATGTCACCCTACTAAAACCAAAACTTTAATATTTATTATATAATGATATCTGACTTTAAAATGCATGTAAACATTTTACCGAACCAGGCTAAACGTTTTTTTATTTTGTTTTAGGGGGCATTATAGCTCTGATGTTTATGTAAATGTAAAACAACTGAATAAATTTTAATGAATCTATCCTAAAAGTTGTGGATCAAGTATATATTTGTTAAATAATTGCCACAAAATAAATAAATTGTATAACGTTCTCAACATGCTTTGGGGCGGATTAAAGTTAAGTGGAGGCTGCAGAATGCTTAACCTTAAGAATTAAACTTCCCTCATTTTATGATTTAAAAGAAGAGGCAGAATATTTTAATTGTTTTTGCATTAGAAAAATACATAAGGAAATGGAATGGTGTCAACATATCAATTAAGAGATAATAAAGGAAATTTGAAATACGTAAATGACAATAATACCTCAGCCGCCTTGAAATAATAATAATTTTGTTACTGTTTCTCACTTTTTTTAAAAATAAGGTAGATTTTGATTTAGCTGCATAGAAAACATAATGGCCTATGTCCTATCTAAACTATTTCTCAAATTGATTAAAAGATCAGTGGCTCGATGAAAGTTCAACATAATAATTGTTTTTTATCCATACAAAAATGTACAGCGACCCCCAAATTAAAACAGTAAATCCACATTTTGATAAAATTTGATGAATGAAAAGTTAATATGATTTGCTGCCTGTGACATTAAAAACATAATTTTGGACATGGTATGCATTATATACCGGGGGCGATTTCTGCAGGGTGATTCCTATATGTTAGAAAAAAGGTTGATTATTCATGTTTTTACAACTGTGCTATTTTGATCTTTCAAAATAACTTATATTCTATCAGAGATAGGGGAAATCACTACATAGGGTGGAGTTGAATCTTGGTATACTCGATGTGCAAACATCATAAGTTATGTGGCAGTGTAATTTTGACCCCAAAAAGGAAATTCCTGAATGCTTACTATAAACACTCTAGATATTGTTGAGAAGGAATTAGATGAGTAAAATATCACACAATCAAAATCCACAAATAATAGAGTCTTTAAAAACTAAAAGAGATATAAAAACGTTAAAATAACACCGATTTTAACAACACTTTTTGTCATTTCTTTCTTTTTTCAAAACGTTTTTTCTAGTATGCTAATTGACTATGAATCATAAAGCGGTTTTTTTAAAGAATGTGTTACGATTTGGCAACGCTTTTCCAGTAATGAAATAACCCAGTAATGGTGATTCGCTGGGCAGTTTGATATTCCATCAAAGACAAATGTGTGAGTAAAATATATGATCATTGTGAAAAAAAATGAAGAAAAAACCCCAAAAGAATTCGTTTACAGGGAATGACGGTTCTTTACTACTCTCTAAAGCAGAGCCAGGATTTATACCTAGTATATAAAGATAAGATAAAGATAAAGATAAAGATAAAGATAAAGATAAAGATAAAGATAACTTTATTTTCCATCGATTAGTTAACACAAAAACATTAGCTGAAAGCTAGTTATGATGTCTAGTCTACAAAACATATGTACAATATTTACAAGAAACCTGCAATCAGTGACACCCTACTCTGCATGGCGAGGTAGAGTCTAAATGCTGGATCTGCTGTGGACAGTAGTAACACCCAGGAGCTACATACTTTATGGATGCTCCTGGATAGGTCACAGGCAGACATACAATTGCAATTGTGTACCATACAAACGATACAATGATAACACTAGCATTAGAGGCACATTGCTTCAATCAGAAAAACATTTAGCTTTACTACACATTATGCGCTTTTCATTTAATTTCATGACTATGCCTCGCCATGCAGAGTAGTTCTTAACCAGTGAATGGCCAATTAAATGCCAAGTTCAGGTCAAGCCAGTTTAGGACAGGTCAGGCCAGGCCCGGTCTGGTGAGTTCGACGCTCGCTACATGTTATGTCTGCCCTCGCCGCCTTCACATGATAAAATATGTCTCGCCTGGTTACACAAAATTCTAAACCTGTTCCAATCCATTTAACGGACTAACTTCAGACCAACGCCTATATATCAGGGTTACATTGATTTTACACCTTGGAGCACATTGAATTACTATGATATATAGAGCCCTATTTTAACAGATACTGGTCTATTTTAAGAAAGGCAACAAAGACGTGATTTCTTTTATATTCTTGGTGCCCTTATCACCCCTCAAGCTTCAATAAGGAACTGGGTGGTGGAGTTTATATTTATCACAGGTCGATTCCACCAGCGAAGGGTCTCAAAGGCACGATTTGGATGACTGAGGGTGAAGCATGGCATGACGACCCCAATTCTCAAACATTCAGCCTTTTCCCCCTCTGTGTTTGACGATAGGATAGTGCATATAAACTCAGTAAACAGGCGGAAGCAGAGTCTTATCTTCCACAGAGCCACTCCTTTGGGACATGACAACGTTTTGAAAGTTAGCTTATTTATTTTGGACTTATAGATCACAATGTGCAAGAGAAGTTTGTTTAAGGTAAGACCAACAATGTTTATTACAAACTATTTTATAAGCTTCAGATATCAATATAATATAACGTGATGTGAAAAGGTCAAAATGATATTTGAGAATGGTAAGATGGTATGGTATGTTACAAGATCTGTCCAGTTTGATCATTTCAGTTCAATGAATTTCAGTTTCAACCATATAGAGAATGTGCGTGAAGAGAGTCAGACGTTTGTGCATTTCAATTAAATTAGGGACAGACCATTTATCATTTTGAGAGGGATGGAGGAAAGTAGGAAAAATATATCATTGAGATCACTTGGTGGGAAACATATTGAGAATGCCAACATTAAGACCCGTTTATCTGTAGAAAGGAAAATGTTCAAATGGTTGAAATTAAAAAAGAATGCTTGAGTTTCAACTCAGCAAAAAATGATGTGATTATAAAATTGAGGAAATGTAAAAAGGAATTTGGCCTCGCTTTGTTCAGCACATCTTTCTGTACAATCTACCCGATGCATTTTGGGGAACAGTTCTACACGCATGAGCGACAAATGCAATTAACAACATACCTTTCAAGCAAACACACACCCTTTTCCAAATAGGGTCTTAAAATTTATTCTTACCTTTATATAAATAATACCCCAACAAGAGAGGTTCTGTTATTCTTATTTAGCTGGAAATTAAAGGTTCTGTTATTCTGACTTAGCAGGAGAGGTTCGGTTATTCTTACTTAGCTGGAAAGGTTCTGTTATTCTTACTTAGCAGGAAAGGTTCTGTTATTTTTACTTAGCAGGAAAGGTTCTATTATTCTGACTTGGCAGGAAAGGTTCTGTTATTATTACTTAGCAGGAAAGGTTCTGTTATTCTTACTTAGCAGGAAAGGTTCTGTTATTCTGACTTAGCAGGAGAGGTTCGGCTATTCTTACTTAGCTGGAAAGGTTCTGTTATTCTTACTTAGCAGGAGAGGTTCGGTTATTCTTACTTAGCAGGAGAGGTTCGGTTATTCTTACTTAGCAGGAAAGGTTCTGTTATTTTTACTTAGCAGGAGAGGTTCGATTATTCTGACTTGGCAGGAAAGGTTCTGTTATTATTACTTAGCAGGAAAGGTTCTGTTATTCTTACTTAGCAGGAAAGGTTCTGTTATTCTGACTTAGCAGGAGAGGTTCGGTTATTCTTACTTAGCAGGAGAGTTTCGGTTATTCTTACTTAGCAGGAAAAGTTCTATTATTCTGACTTGGCAGGAAAGGTTCTGTTATTATTACTTAGCAGGAAAGGTTCGGCTATTCTTACTTAGCAGGAGAGGTTCGGTTATTCTTACTTAGCAGGAAAGGTTCTGTTATTTTTACTTAGCAGGAAAGGTTCTGTTATTCAAACTTAGCTGGAAAGGTTCGGCTATTCTTACTTAGCAGGAGAGGTTCTGTTATTCTTACTTAGCATGAGAGGTTCTGTTATTCTTACTAAGCAGGAGAGGTTCGGTTATTCTTACTTAGCAGGAGAGGTTCTGTTATTCTTACTTAGCAGGAGAGGTTCTGTTGTTCTTACTTAGCAGGAGAGGTTCGGTTATTCTTACTTAGCAGGAGAGGTTCGGTTATTTTTTCATAGCAGTAGAGGTTCTCATATTTTTATGTTGATATAAACGGCCAGGGAAAAACAATCTACAATTTAATTTTCTTTCACTTCCCCCAAAATGAATAATGATCCACCCCTTAGCTGCACATGTATTTCATCAAAATAATGGAATATGTTTTGTCAGCTATGTACTACCAATGATATCCTAGGAGATAACAAATACATTTTGTGCACACCCACTGTTAATGAATCATGCTAAAAGAGGGACCATTCAGAGAAAAGTTAGAAGATTAAAGGTATATTATAATCATTAGCTTGAGGCAAGAACAAATACATTTGTGAAAATATTTTTTTCAAACCATTTACACTTACTTTAAGGAACACCATATCTTCGAGTTACTTATCTTTGGAGTTAATAAGGCAACTGACATGATTTCAAAACTGTCTTAGTGGAAAAAAAATCTGGTAATTCTTCTAGAGGATATGAATAAAGGATATTTTTGTCACGTGACTCACATGATAATCACGTGACCCTTTGATTGATATATCTGGATATTTTGTAATACTTAAATTCATCTCCCCAATTTTGTTATACACCAGTCAGCATAGTAACATAACAACCAAAAATTATGGTGATCTGATCTTTTGAGCGACAGGTTTGATAGTGTTTTAATGGCACGATATGAGATCATTTTACTTTATCATCTTTATTTCTATTTATTTATTGACTGCCTTTCTAGTCTGAAAAAAGAAAATACCCACAAAACCATGAAGCTTTGATTTGAATATTAAATATGAGAGTTCATCATCTTATCTTATTTCTTTTAAATTGCTATTTATTTTAGTTCCATTTTCTGTTCGCCTATTTGCTCAGCAAACCACTAATTATATACAGAGCCATGTATTTAATTGTCATGAGATGTGTTTATTCTGGACATGGTTTCCATGGACCTGGTGGGTCAAAGGTAAACATCAGCGTCATTCCAGAGTGTGCTTTACCTCAGCTTGTCTGCAAACACCGGCAGAAAGATATAATATATTATTTGACAAGTGAAGAAGATATGTTGACAGAGACATCCTAGTTCCCTTATAATATTCATTTAACAGTATCTGTAGGTTTGCTAACAGTTGGTTTCAAAGCGTGAAAAGTAAAAAAAACACATGTTTTTTATGGTTTTATTCATTCATCCCCTAATACAAAATACACCAAAATATGAACAGCAAAGTAGATAAAGGTGACAATGATTGATATCTGACGTTGGAGATAGAAGACCTTACATTGCTGGGTCGGGAAACAACGGTCACGAGGGAAACAGCCAACCCTTTCTGTTTGTATGAAACCATTTTACTTATAGAGGTGACTTGATTAAAGTAGAGTAAGTGACTAAAAATATATCTGCAAACAAATCAATCTAATTCTAGGGTGTTATACATCTTCAAAATGTTCAGACTCCCCATCACAACTAAAATATTGTAATGCTGGTAGATGAACTGGCTGCAACAACTAAGTGTTTGTTAAAAGAACATATATATACCTAATCTTGATGTGAATATTCTTTACAGGCGACAATGGAAGTTCAATGTGTCCAATGTTAATCATCAGTTGCTCCAACAACAACAACAACAAATAACATCAACAATAGCAACAAGGCCAACGGTTTTAAACAACATGAACATCCCATGGAAACAGGTAGGATGTGGTTCGATATAGACAAAACCGAATTTTGCCATATTTATATTTTTGATTTTTTTTCATGTGATCAGCTTATATAATGAGAAATACAAGCCAATATCTCTGATTTGTAACATCTCATAAGTGACATTACTCATAAATACTCATGTCATAAATAATTTCCTTGCTCACAAAAATATTATCAAATCTGAATTGGCCAACATCAGGCCATACACTGTATCTGGCACATATACTGACCAATAAGTCCAACCACCAAGCAGTAGACAGCCAGATTTTTTTCTGAATACTGATGACTTGCGGTCGGTTCTGTGCGCACCTTTATACCTTTGGTGGCAAAGACTGATATGATAGAGAAGTCCTGCTATGGACTTGAGATGATGAATTTGAGGGTTTATTTGACATGATGCTTGTCTTCATTACACAGGCAGTTCATTTGATACCTATAATTCTCACTCCAAACAATGTTTTAGATTCTCACCAGACAATCAAAGTTATGTATGGCAAATTAAACAGTTAACTATGTAAAAAAACACGAGACATGCTCATTTAACACTACAAATATATAACAAAATATGTTTAAATAAATGAAGAAAAATTGCTTCAAGGCAATGCTATTTTTCTTCCACAGTTCTTGAGATATTTTGGTCCCAAGAAGATTGTATCTGGCACATATACTGACCAATAAGTCCATATGATGACTTGCGGTCGGTTCTGTGCGCACCTTTATACTTTTGGTGGCAAAGACTGATATGATAGAGAAGTCCTGCTATGGACTTCAGATGATGAATTTGAGGGTTTATTTTACATGATGCTTCTCTTCATTACACAGGCAGTTCATTTGATACCTATAATTCTCACTCCAAACAATGTTTTAGATTCTCACCAGACAATCAAAGTTATGTATGGCAAATTAAACAGTCATCTATGTAAAAAAACACGAGACATGCTCATTTAACACTACAAATATATAACAAAATATGTTTAAATAAATGAAGAAAAATTGCTTCAAGGCAATGCTATTTTTCTTCCACAGTTCTTGAGATATTTTGGTCCCAAGAAGATTGGCTTGATCATTGTGTTGGTAACATCCGGGATCTGTTTCTATCGCTATGGCGACATCTCGCTCGACACAACAGCAGAAGAAAACACAAATAATGGAGAAAAAAGGGAATTGGCCAAAGAAGATCAACTGAAAGTTGGAGGTAATTCTATTTGATAACAACATTACATTTCATTCTTTCAGAAATTAAAATTGAAGTAATTATTCCACCTCTATGACTATATCAGGTGTTTCAGATTTTGACCATCTTGAATGAATAAAAATATAATTTTGGTAGGAATACCAAGTATAATAACAGGGTGAGAGAGCTCTGAAGCGTTCTGGGCAGTAAATCTGAATCAATCTGGACAAATCACATCATTCTGGATGCTCACATCAGGGCTGGATGCTAAATCTTGTCATTCTGGATACTCACATCAAGGCTGGATGCTAAATCTTGTCATTCTGGATACTCACATCAGGGCTGGATGCTAAATCTTGTCATTCTGGATACTCACATCAGGGCTGGATGCTAAATCTTGTCATTCTGGATACTCACATCAGGGCTGGATGCTAAATCATGTCATTCTGGATACTCACATCAGGGCTGGATGCTAAATCTTGTCATTCTGGATACTCACATCAGGGCTGGATGCTAAATCTTGTCATTCTGGATACTCACATCAAGGCTGGATGCTAAATCTTGTCATTCTGGATACTCACATCAGGGCTGGATGCTAAATCTTGTCATTCTGGATACTCACATCAGGGCTGGATGCTAAATCTTGTCATTCTGGATACTCACATCAGGGCTGGATGCTAAATCTTGTCATTCTGGATGCTCGCAACTGAGCTGTACTCTAAATCACAGCCAATCTGGAAGGTGCCCCAGATTACGACTGCATCAAGAGGAGTAATCCAGACTTGGGGGCACAAATATTACAAAAAAACGTTAAAGGCGCACTACAATATATACACCATCATAATTAACACACTGATATACACTCAACTGTAACAAAAACGTTTTTGTAATGATTTTGATGCGATTTTTACGCCTTTTGTCAGACATAAAAAAGTCATTTTATAACAAAACCATCCAGATTGGTATAGAACAAGGGTATGACGTCACACCATCCAGATTTGCTGTAGTTACAATCCTGAACAGTTCAGAGCTCTCCCACCTTAGAAGATAAGTATGGGTGTTAACGCAAGGGGTAACAGGCACACTTCAAACAGAGGATCACAGCTGTATGAAATGTGTAGTTGACGGTTGCATCACTAACATCAATTATTCATTGATAAATAACCACAATCACTGCTCCTTCAACTACACAAAATATTGCACCATTATAAACCACCAAAGCCAACTAAATAGATAACAGATATTGGCTTAATACACATGAAAACATCATATATTGATATTTTATGATCAGTCCATTAGTCAGTAGTTGCTGCATTAGACATCATCAAATCAACCCAGTGATAAACAATTAGAAACAAAACAAGTTAACAAAATATATTTCTCAAACATTTCCACGATTCCTGTGAGAATATTTAGAACATTTGCAGGTTTCTTTATCAGAATTTGTGAACATATTTACTACAAATATAGTTCTATTCAGTTTTTGATTGTCTATATCTAAAAATATCAAGTCAAGTAAAAAATTGGAGCAGTGACATATTACTATGCCACATTTAAGTTAAAAAGATATGAAACCTTCAATATATTACAGAAATTTCCATAATGATTTTCAAATAATAAATCAGTAGTTTTGATACAAAAATAAATATCATAAAGTGTTTATTCATGACTAGAACTGTTTAATTAAAAGGAACCTCTTTGTGACAGTTTTCCCGAAATGGAAACAAATTCTATTTTGTCGTAAATAAGAAAAACTGCCACCAGATGACACTCGCTACAACACCCATTTATCCCTTTACACGATGTGCATGACATCATGTATACAATGGTGATGTCATGAATGAGTCCACATCGTCAATTAAGAACAATAAGGCAACTTCTAAAATATAAGCCTACAGCTGAGTAGAGTGATACTTGTTATCGTCTGGAACTTGATCACCATGAGTCTGGATTTATCAATAAGATTGTTGGGATAGTCTTGAAAAATGAACATATTTTGCAAATAACATGCACACAGACCGAAATGGTCATTAAGTGTAAAAAAACGTTGTAATTGACAAACTTAACAACTTTCATGTTGCTCACCGATTTTATTGTTCTCCATGTTAAATTATATTCCTCCCGTATGTGTTATATAAGACATGTTTAAACAGTAATATGATAAGAATTGTCTCATTCCAAGCGCCTGTGTAAAATGCATCGATATATGACAATGGCTTAATTGTTTTTGCAGGTCCCAAGCGCAATATAACGTTGGCACCAGAAGTAATTAACGAAAAGTTAGAAATACTCCGCTTGAAAATAGAGGAACTGTCCAGAAAATTTGATCTCCACGAGAAAAGTGTTTCAAACAAAACAAAACCTAAGAAGTCAATGAGTACATGTTCACGCTACAACAAGGAAGCTCGGGAAGGAAAAGTGACAATACTTGATGTCTGGAGAACTTATAATAATGTTCCAGTTGATGACGTCACACTGGTTACCCAGATGTCAACCAATAAAATTGGTGCATTTGTCAGGCTCCTTCCCCATTGGTCAGGACCAATTTCCATAGCAGTGTACATTAAGACGAGTGCAAGACAAAGTACTTTTGAAGCTTTAAAGAAACAGCCATCCATTTTTCAGAGAGACAATATTGGTCTTCACCTTGTTG
Organism: Amphiduros pacificus; assembly: GCA_949316495.1. Classification (NCBI taxonomy): domain Eukaryota; kingdom Metazoa; phylum Annelida; class Polychaeta; order Phyllodocida; family Hesionidae; genus Amphiduros; species Amphiduros pacificus. The sequence continues at coordinate 29,884,651 of OX439012.1, read as the reverse complement.
CAGCATCAGGGGTAAGTTTTGTAATGATTATGGAAAAAAATAAAGGTTGACTTCCGGTAGTCTTTTTGTCACATTGAAAAGGTCGTACTGGAAGAGTTAAATAAAATTTGGAAATCCATAACTCTCTCAAATCTAATTCATATATATAAAGAGAAAAATGGAAACCGACATTTGGCGTTTTGCTCCAAGATGCCTTATATTTCCTTTGACACTACTCAATGGTATTGAAACATGAGCCAATGGTCTTAGAGATAAGCTGACCATTGTTTGTAATGTTTGTGAAAATATTCTGTAAATGCATATTGCTTCATAAATGATCGTTTAGATACTTACCCAGCTTTGGTAGGTCAGGAGGAGTGAGTGTGGTAAAATAATATATTGGGAGAAACATTGCTTTACTCTAGAAGTCCCAAACCGGAGCTATGTTTAAATTAGTAGAATGAGGCACTGGATGTTTCAAGTGTTTATACATGTATAGAGCAATTCACTGACAAAATTCATCTTCTGAAAAAATATATTTTATCTTTGGATATCCAAGTAATTCAATTTCAAGCCAAATATATGAAATATATTGCCGTCGGGGGAGCTTGTACGCGGACAGTTTTAATGCTGATAAATTCAAGTATTCTTCTATTTCGGTCCAGTAATATCGATACTTATCGATATGTATCGAATATTGATAAATCGTCGATACGTATCGTATCATATCGATGAAATCCACCGATGTGATGCCCTAATGATGGGTAATAATTTTTTATTGAGTAGTTTAGGGTATGAACGTTTATATTATGCAAGGAAAATGTTTTAAGAAATATTATGTTTTGATTTCAGACAATCAACCCGATAAACTTTCTTCATAATATTGCATTAAATTATATAAATATATATATATATATATAATGGCCTGGAGATAACATCGTGGCATAATCACTTATCCTTGACCATTAATCTTTTTGATTTCAGACATTCTACCCAATCAACTTTCTTCGCAATGTTGCACTGAACCGCAGCCGCACAAACTATATTCACCTAGCGGATGTTGACTTCACACCAAATTATGGAGCACATGATATTCTGAGAGAGTTCACCATTAAAGAAGATAAAAGGACAGATATAAAAGACAAAAGAGTGAGTGCTATACACACAATATTAGGTTGGGTTCAATTGTTTGATATTAAATGTCAATGTACCTTTAGGGAACTATAATTGGGACAGTAATACAATTAGTGTCAGAGAGATGAATCTTTTTAGACAATTCAGAATCCCTAAAACATCAGTTTGTATATTCATACAAATGAAAGGTTAAGTGATAAATTCTTAAAATGTCACAAATGATCCTCAATTATCAAGTACATATTAGGACGTGAAGATCATTATTCAGCCTTAACATGACATGTGTTTACCTAAGAGGATCTAACAATCTTAATGGTGGCCTAACATACTAATGGTGAACCTGTTAACACATCAGATTTCAACATACAATTCAATAATCTGTTTATTTTCATCTTTTTTTTCGTTGTTTTTTTTATCTGAATTGGATCTATTTATGATAGTGATACATTTGTATCGGGCATTCATATTTTGAAACTTCTCTTTTTGTCTCTTATGCATATTTAGCATATTTTTAAAAAAACATTTATATTTTCCTAGATAACAATTATTATTTGATTGAAGTTTTATTATTCGTGATATATTATGGTCATACACGGTGTCTATTACAGGCTTATAATACACTGCAATTTTTGCACTTAAGTCTTCTATATTTATGAATGTGTTTTTTTCTGTTGAGTTCTTATTATTTGTTTCTCAATCGGAAAAATGGCATGCGCATAAACATATTTTCTTTTTATTCATACTGCGTATATAGTATTTTTCATTTTTCGGAACAAATTGCTTGAATATATCTTCACACTTTAACGAAGTGAGCCAAATTTTGTTCTTACCCGTGAATTTCATATTGGTTTTTAAACAACTTCCAATTCTTGTTGAATTTTTGGACATTTCATGGACATCATTGAACAGAAATGGTAAGTTTATGTCAGAATTTATTATTTTCAACACATTTCTTGGAGTAAATTACCTGTGTGTGTTAATATGTCTGTCAAGAAAAAAAAAACAAATAGACAATAAAATCTATCTGTGAAAACCAGCTCATGAATATTTAAGACACTTTGACACATGCACATCTCTATTACCTGTGTGTGTTAATATGTCTGTCAAGAAAAAAAAAAACCAAATAGACAATAAAATCTATCTGTGAAAACCAGCTCATGAATATTGAAGACACATTGACACATGAACATCTCTATTACCTGTGTGTGTTAATATGTCTGTCAAGAAAAAAAAAACAAATAGACAATAAAATCTATCTGTGAAAACCAGCTCATGAATATTGAAGACACATTGACACATGCACATCTCTATTAAAAACATTGATCTTATAGTTGTCTTAAAGTAGTCTACTACACGTAGTTATTCTTAGCTATGGTGACTATGCCAGCATAGCTTCTGCAGTGAGGGGGAGAAATTTTCTCAAAAATCATTTTTTTCAAAAATCATTCTGTCTGTCCATCAACTTCGAATTTCTTCTCTTAATCATATTTTTTTTGGAGTTCGCAACTATTATTAGCTCCGGTATAGGATATAAATGACCATTTATGAAGCAATTTGCTCAAAACAAATTGATCAGCATAGCTCTGAGGCCATTGGCCTATGTTTTTATTTAACAATTACACTGCAATACAATAACAATAATCCTTAAATATCATATTGCATATGTAGATATTTTACATTTGAAAAAAAAAAAAAAAAAAAAAAAAGATAATTAACATGTATGTATTTTTTTTTACTAAGGTCTATGTCATCCCGGCCTTTGAGAAAGGAGGAAGGTCTATCATGTTTCCCCACAGTAAAACAAATCTGATAAAACTGCTAAATACCAACAAAATTAAACAGTTTGCGTGAGTTTTTCTATAAGTATAAAATAATCATAAATTAATGAATGTCATAACTTTTGCATAAAATACAAACTAAATGTGATATCTCTCATTGATTTCTATCTATATCATTTCAGAATTGCAAGATACTTTCATGGACACTCGCAAACTAATCTAAAAAGATGGAAACATTCACAAAAGCCTTATTGGGTAAGTCTGGCTAAATATATATCATTATTCACATATTTTGACAGTACCTAGTGATTTAAGCATTTTTTCATCAATAGATGGACATTTTATCATTAAGGAAGACGGGTCATGGTAAAGAATCAGGCAATTTCTGTCTTACCCATGAAATTCACGAATCACCAGTTTTTCTAACTATCAAAACATTGTCACATAATCGAGGTCTATAAACTATTTGCATTTTGTCTCACACATTATCATCAAAAAATGAATTCAAATATCAAATAGGTTTACAATTGACCTAAATAAAGTTATTCAAAACTAATTAAAACACCTTCTACCTTTCATTATAAATATTTATATTTCTCTTCGTAGAATAGTTGGGAAAAATAGAAATTTTCAATATCAAGTTGGGAAAATTTTCAATTATCAATATCAAGTTGGGAAAATTTTCAATTATCAATATCAAGTTGGGAAAATTTTCAATTATCAATATCAAGTTGGGAAAATTTTCAATTATCAATATCAAATAAATGTTTTAGATAAAGTACAGAGGTGGATATGAGCCCTACATAGTGATAAAAAATGCACTCTGCCCAAGGTATCACCAATCCTTCATGGGAAGGTACTACAACAAAATTCAACACCTCATGGAAATTCATACAATGAAGTATGTATTTTATTTTGTGACCCTGAGAAAGAGTCTTGTATCTCTAATTTGTATTTCTCTAATTTGGGTAAAAAGATAATTTTCTGAATTTAACTTGATAAAACAGCAAGATTTGAAACTGTGATCCACAAGAAAATATAATTAACAAGTTGAAATGTATTTGAGAAAACAAGACTTTTGGCCTGTCAATTAATTGACTAAAAAAGAATAGATGCATTATATATAATGCCATTAATTCATTGGAGAGAAAAAAGGAAAAGATGAATGATATGTAATATGGATATCTTAATAAAGAACTTACTTCCTATTGTTTTGCCACTACATTCTTGAATAAACAATAACAACTAATATGATCTTCGATTTTTTACAGTACATTAAATACATTTTCTTTTCAAGACAAGTTCTGCACTTGTCTTGCAGGTTTAGATTTTATGGCTGCCTAATATTTTCACAGTACATTAAATATATGTTTTAATAGGTTCTGCACTTGTCTTGCAGATTTAGATTTTATGTGCTGCCTAATATTTTCACAGTACATTAAATATATGTTTTAATAGGTTCTGCACTTGTCTTGCAGATTTAGATTTTATGTGCTGCCTGATGTTTTCACAGTACATCATAACCATCGTTACGTATTCGACCTTAGTCAAAGAAGGTATTTATTTTAATTTTCAAAAACATAATTTTTGTTTTACTATTACATATTTAACACCAATTTCCATTTTAATTGATTAATTTTATGAGCATGATTTTTTACAATGCATGGATACACAATTTTACGTATGTTTTAAAGATATTATTAGAAGAATTACAAACTATTACTAGATTCATAGCTAAAACTACTACTAGATTCATGCAAGACTGGCCATCTAGGTTTTAGTCTCTGCAAATTGAATCTGTAGACAGGTTTGACATGCAAGACTGGCCATCTAGGTTTTAGTCTCTGCAAATTGAATCTGTAGACAGGTTTGACATGCAAGACTGGCCATCTAGGTTTTAGTCTCTGCAAATTGAATCTGTAGACAGGTTTGACATGCAAGACTGGCCATCTAGGTTTTAGTCTCTGCAAATTGAATCTGTAGACAGGTTTGACATGCAAGACTGGCCATCTAGGTTTTAGTCTCTGCAAATTGAATCTGTAGACAGGTTTGACATGCAAGACTGGGCATCTAGGTTTTAGTCTCTGCAAATTGAATCTGTAGACAGGTTTGACATGCAAGACTGGGCATCTAGGTTTTAGTCTCTGCAAATTGAATCTGTAGACAGGTTTGACATGCAAGACTGGGCATCTAGGTTTTAGTCTCTGCAAATTGAATCTGTAGACAGGTTTGACATGCAAGACTGGCCATCTAGGTTTTAGTCTCTGCAATCTGAATGCCTAGAGATTATGATTAGATTGAAGTAACTTTATTGCACTCCCTTATGGCATCAGAAAGTAGATTTTATTTCACACAAAAATAATCTTCACCAAAAAAGGATTTGGTTTTCAGATGTTGTAGGGCCACGGGCCGTGGCGCAGTTGGTTAGAGTGCCAGCTTATTAGCACCAGTTCCTCTGTGGTGATCCAAAGGTCGTGGGTTCGAATCCCGGCCGTGCCGAGATTGAACTCATGATACAATTTCACACATGAGCTGAGGCCCGTGCCTAAAGGGTTAACCCGTTGTCCTTGTAAATCTGTGACCGGGCGGGTTGTCATGTCAAGGACCTGCGACATGACAATTCAGTGAGGCAGCACTATATCTGCTACAAGTAGGTCTCATCACGAAATGACTGAAATAATGTTGAAAGTGATGTAAAACCCCAAACAAACAAACAAAACAAACAAACAAACAGATGTTGTATCAGCTGATCAGCAAAGTAATTGTTTCTGTTTAAACATTACCAATTGTTTCACCTGCCTCAATTACATTATTGATACATGTAATCTGGGATTGTTTTTCTCTATCCCAGATACATGTAATCTGGAATTGTTTTTTCGCTATCCCAGATACATGTAATCTGGAATTGATTTTCTCTATCCCAGATACATGTAATCTGGAATTGTTTTTCTCTATCCCAGATACATGTAATCTGGAATTGTTTTTCTCTATCCCAGATACATGTAATCTGGAATTGTTTTTCTCTATCCCAGATACATGTAATCTGGAATTGTTTTTCTCTATCCCAGACACATGTAATTTGGAATTGTTTTTCTCTATCCCAGATACATGTAATATGGAATTGTTTTTCTCTATCCCATGTTAATGACAGTATCTTTATATTTTAAGATGTTCCATTTCTGCAATGAGGAGATTCAGAAAAGAACTTGCTAAAAAACATAAAGTGTCCTCAGTACCTGCTGTGAATTATGATGCACTAGGTTCAATGGACACACATAAAGGTGAACAAAGTATAGTGATTGATGATAAACAAGAAAGTGAGGATGACACTGAAGAAGAGGCAATCAGAAACCAGCAAGCTGATCTTAATGACAACAATGAAGATGTTGTAAGCGAAGGAGATATGGAGATGGAAAACGTTGAAGAAGAAGATGATGTTAATGATGAGGACGAACAGACAGATGATGCACTTATGAAAATGGAAAACATTGATGACAAAAATGAGGAAGGAGTTTATGATGAACAAACAGATGAGGAATATAAGGAGACTGATCAAGACAATAGCTAACTGATTATGATTTTAGTGATGCTTATGATTCTAGTGAATCAAAGATGAGAAATATGCTAATGAAATGCAATCAGGAATTAGAAATTTACTATTTTATATCTATGTATATACATAATTACATAACTGTTGAACTATTTATGATGCTATACATTTATGTAATTATTCATATTTAAACATTCTAAAAATATCTAGTAATCATAATATTTACATTAATAGAGTGCACTGTGAATTAGGTTAGAGTGCACTGTGAATTAGGTTAGAGTGCACTGTGAATTAGGTTAGAGTGCACTGTGAATTAGGTTAGAGTGCGCTGTGAATTAGGTTAGAGTGCACTGTGAATTAATTCTATATCTAAAAAGAATTCACCTTAATTCGTGATCTGTTTCTTGCATTAAGCTGGGTTAGATACCAGAACAATATACAAGAGTTTATTTGTAGTGATATATCTTTATCTATATTTTAAAGGGTCAAAACATGCAACCAAAATTTACTGAATAATGATAGTATTTATGTATTTATGCAATGATATAAGCATATTGTGAACAAATGAAACATTTGTATCGACATGAATTTCAACGTAGTCAAGACAGACGGTTGATTTTCAATTAGGCTTTTCACCAGAAAATACTTTGTGAAGGATTCAAAATTACTGGTAAGCAAATAGTTATCAGCCTTTGTCATTTAAAAGAATATTAAATACCTAAAACAAATATTAATTGAGTCGTTGGCTAATTGTACCAAGTTTTTGCCTTAAGTATAGATTAAATCTTATTTAGAATGATATTTAATGATTCTAACTTTCTTTTGAAGAAGTCCATACTCTATATTGAGCTTGAGATTTTATGAAGATTTATTAATGAACATCTCTAATATTTTCAAATTAACAATGTTCATTCTGAGCAACATGCAATATTACACACAGATAATGAAATATCAAAATATTGTTGAATACCAATTAATGTTAACGTCAATGAAGCTACCGACAAAGCTATGAAAGAAGTAGACAAAGCTATGAAAGAAGTAGACAAAGCTATGAATGAAGTAGACAAAGCTATGAAAGAAGTAGACAAAGCTATGAATGAAGTAGACAAAGCTATGAAAGAAGTAGACAAAGCTATGAAAGAAGTAGGCAAAGCTATGAATGAAGTAGACAAAGCTATGAAAGAAGAAGACAAAGCTATGAAAGAAGTAGACAAAGCTATGAAAGAAGTAGACAAAGCTATGAAAGAAGTAGACAAAGCTATGAAAGAAGTAGACAAAGCTATGAAAGAAGTAGACAAAGCTATGAAAGAAGTATTTAACCCTGAATTATTGATACAAAGTATAAAAGTTCTTGACATATGTACAAGTGTATACTGTAACCATAAAAAATAGGTAACTTTGAGAGAATGTACTGATATATAGATAAGTTAAAGGAGTGATATAATATTTAAGATGTTAAGTACATTTATGGTTGTCCCTTAAACAGGTTCTAACAGGAGAATAGGTCAAAACACAGATATTAAAGCTCGGCCAAGACACACCCCTAAACTTCTATATTATAAGCAAGATGTCATAAATCCAATACTGTAGTTAGTTTAATTGCTGTGTATATATTCAAACTAAGACATATGTCTATGACATTAAACATCAATGTGCCTCTCTCTTGGTGTATGACGTTGCTGTTATGTGCAAATTCCATTCAATTGTTTATGGACTTACCATATAATCCCTAATTGTTTTTAGGTGAAGTATATTTTTAAAAATCCTGTTGTTAATTCATTCAACATGCATTTATATAAAACATATATTGGTAGATTGTAATTCTAAAATCTATTTTAAAAAATGATAGCGAAGCTGATTCTAAAATACTTTGTTCCAGGCATACGTGATACCGGCTTTAGAAGCGAAGAAGTTGCCAAGGCATCCAAACATAAAGAGTTCCGTGATACATGACCTTCACAAACACAGACTGCAACAATTCCAGTAAGGTTAATAATAAGGGATTTCAAACTTACATGTAATAATAAGGGATTTCAAACATACATGTAATATAAAAACACTTATATTTGCTCACCTATATTTTTGACTAGGAAAATAAAATTATCGATACACTCTATTTCAGTAAAATGTATAGAGCTGGTCACACTCCAACAAATCTGGGAAAATGGGTAAAGTCATCTGCACCGTATATAGTGAGTACAGTTTAAAAAGATCATTATATTGTTGTTTATACTAAAATATATCAAAATATTAAACTTTAGCTTCCTTTCGTCATTCTGTTTTTTTTTTACCATACTAGGCTTTGTTATATATAAAAAACATTTAAGACGTATTTCAACAAATTTATTAAGAAAGTATTCATATAATATATGGTGAATAGATTTTTCTTCCTCGTTTGGTATGATTAAATTCTAGTTGATATATTTCAAATTAAAGGATAACCATAATCAAATATCACTTATATTTCAGGTTGGTTACAAGGGTGGCTATGAACCTTACATTGTTATCCAAAGACGAATATGTCCTCGGTATGACCAGGCCTTCATGGGGCGATATTATAACAAGATTCAACATATTATAGAGGTCCATGCCGCAAGGTTTGTATATTACTGTATTATAAATAGATTACTTCAAACAGTTCAATATCACATAGGGGGACGTGGAGGAATTTATAAAATAAATATTACTGAAAGTATTAATGATATTTGATTTATTATAGCCATTTTATGGCAGGCAGGTAATATATTGGGACATGCTATCTTGGGGAAAAGTTCAATGTCACACAGGGGGACGTGGAGGAATTTGTGGAATGAATATGACTGACATCATTTAGTGATTGATTGATAAAAAGAACATTTTATGAAAGGCTAGAAAATTTATAGCAACATGCATATATTGGGGAAAATAATATTTTACTTCACAATCTCTAACTTAAACAATTTATGATCAATGACTTATGAATCAATTTATTATTTTTTTTGTTTCAGGTTCCAATTTTATGTTTTACCAAATGTATGGACAATTCATTATAATCATCGTTATGAATCAAGTGGGAGTCACCATAAGTAAGTGCCTGAATCATTGAATTTTCTATACTAGAATTAGTGTACAATTTGATTCATGTTGTGATGAGGTTTTCTCTCAGTCTCTCACGAAGAAGACAAAGCCCCTAACAATGATATATTGATAACTTATTATTAAAAGACGATTTACTAGCTTCCAATGCTGTAAATTCATCCATATCAACTTATTTTAGTCCTGTTACTTTTTGATACTTATTAGACTGAAAAATCCACAAGATCTTAAAACACAACACAGGAGCACTTCTTCACTGTATGAACTCTATTGCACCACTAGTTTATTTTTGCTACATCATACCCAAGCCACTATTTTTAGCTCCCTTCCCCAGTTACCACCCTCACAGTCCAATCAAATACTATACAGTTTCAATTCACAACAAGTCCAAAAAATCCAAGCGAAGAAAATCCCATTTCCGTTTGAGTTGTGTGCCATGATGACGTAGACACAATGATGACGTAGACACAATGATGACGTAGATACATTATCACTCTATCGGCGCGCCTGATCTAATATGTAATAAAACATTCTAATCTGTAATTGTGTTTTCACTAAATCACAGGCCTTAGTATTGGAAAAAGGAATTGTATTTTAGTATGCCATAGTCTTACTTTTTTCAAGTAATCTTAATATAGCAGGGATAATTTCGCACAAATACTCTGACCTGATTTAGGAAGAAGTGTGCCAATGTATTGGAGATCCTTGATCCGTAGATTAATAAAAACTTGTTTAGTTAAGAGATCAGCAGATGTTGCTTTAAAACTAAAAAGTATAGCGTTATGAATAGTATTTGCCAAAAATGTGTATCACATTAAACTGTGCCTTTATATTGAAGAATCTAATTGTAATTCAGTATTTAAAAAATCATTAGACAATGTTTGAATCGAAAAAAAAAACAGATTTTACAGTAGTTGTGTAAATGTTTAGTTCATTTATTAAAAGTTCTGAATATGCAGACCTCTTATTATGAAACCTCATTTTAAGTATTGTAAAAGTAGCCAGAAATTCATCTTTAAATTTACATTCAGAATAAATAGTGTTGAGGAACTTGTTTTAATATTGGAACACGCTAGAGATGTACTAGCAAACCTTACTGATGCAATATGGTATTTTATTCACTTTTAGGTGTTCGAGGAGTGTATTGATGAGATTTAAAAAGAAACTAAGAGGGAAATATAAGGCATCAAACACAAGTGTAATATATGAGGCAACTGATGTGGAAGATGAGAAAATCCCTCTGATTGTTGGGTCTGTTTTGGCAAAGGAAATACATGGAAACGGTTCAGGAGAAATGAACAATAGTGGAGATGCAAATGGAACCAATGATTATCTTGATCTGGCAACTGTTGGTCCTGAATCGGACAAAGATGATGATATTACAGATAATAATAATAATAAAAATGATACTGATAGTTATATTGATAAAAGAACAGGAAATATTACTCAGATTTCAAGTGATTCCAAACCAAATGTTACAGGCTCAACTCTTACTAATGACACATCATTGAAAAACCCAAATCACATCATTAGAATAGTGTAGATTTGAGACTTTTTAAATGTTAATTCTGAAATCAGAACTCAAATATCAGTGGAGATGATCATAGTTAATCTCAGCAAAACCAGGATATTTCAAGCTTTCTTCAAGTGTTTTTACTGCCATCTTTTCCACTTGACTTTACAATATCAGTGGTTGATAAAACAAGTGTATAGCGTATGCGGGACTGGAATGGCTTTTTCTGCCAAAGGGCGGCATGTTTTACAAAATCAATCATTTTTTTCAATTACCAATTTGTTAACCCTTATACTCCTTATACTATTGATAAAATGTGCGTAAAATATAAAAAAAAAATTGGCAATGTCCGAAACATAGAAAAGTTTGTTCAGTTTTGATTTGGGTGAGATACATGTTTTTAATCTTGTCTAAAAGATGTCAATCATTGAACACATACAATGTTAAAGAACAGGCCACTGTGAAGCAACGAAACACCTTCATAATTACATATGCAAATGCTCGGAAAACGGTCCATAACACGGTACTATTATTTTAATCATATTGAAAGAATAAGTACTTATTTTTCTACCCCAAACTTTGAGCAAAATATGATATTCTTGTTTTGAAGAATTTCATTTTGATCATGGATCTAAATAACATATGAAAATGTAATATATTACATCAATGAAAAATGCATTCTTTTCTAAGAAAATATTATAATAATTGAACAACATGTTTTGAAATGAAATCATTTCAATGCATTTTATATGAGACACTACCCTCCATAGCAGGACTTCTCTATCATATCAGTCCCTACCATCAAAGGTATGAAAGTGCGCACGGAATCGACAGCAAGTCATCAGTATTCATAAAAATCTGGCTGTCCACTGATTGGTGAACGAATATAAATAGATTTGTTTTGTACTGGCAGTTGTACTGATTGGTCAATTTATGTGCCAGACATCGGGCTATAGTTTATGATCTGATGTTGTTCAATTCAGATTAGATGATAATTTGTGTGAGCAAGGCAAGTGTTTATGAATTGGGGAATTCCAATTTGAATGGGATCAAAAAGTGGGCAATGACTGCATAGGTAGTAATTGACACAGAAGCGATCAACCTGTAAATATGATATTAACTTTGCTATTTTCCTAAGTCGTTCAATTAAATGAAAGCCTATACGAAGTATTATCTTCATATCCAAAACGTATATACCATTGCACTCTTACTCGATAAAATTCACTGTTTAACTCTATGATTTGTTTAAAGGCAATAATTTTCTTATTGTGGTCGATCTTCCTTTTAAGAAGATACTCTTGGGTGGGGTACTATGAGCTATTTCAACTGAAAATAACTCCTTTCAGATATGGATTATTATAAGAGTTTTGATGATAACATTTACTTTGAAAAGAACGAATTTTTCATTGATGTAATTTATTCCATTTTCATATGTAATTTAGGTCGATAAAAGCTTCATAACTATTTAAAACTTTACAGCCATTTAGATTTGCAATTATATGTGTGGGATAAGTTTGTCCTAAAAAAACCCTTATTCCACTATTTACAGGCATATGTCATCCCTGCATTTGAGACAATGATTAAGCATTTCATCTTTCCCAATGACAAGAACAAAATTCTTAAAATGGTAAAATCAAAGAAATTACAGCCCTTTCAGTGAGTATGATATAATATTTATATTATTATTATTAAATAAACAATTGACATTTTATTACACCTAGTTTTTAAATTCCTATCGTATGAATAAATATAGTGCTATTAGAATATATAAAAGAACTCAAAAATATGAAAAAAAAATATTATTGTATTTTCAGTAAATCATTATATTCCAAAGGCCATTCAACTACTAATACAAAAAAGTGGTTGAACACCGAATCTCAATATGAGGTGAGAAATTTTAAAAGTAATGAATAAAGCTGATCATTTAAAAAAAAATGTCGTATTTAAAGTTTGAAGTACTGCATTAAGCAATAAGCAAACTAAATCCTGCCTATTAAGAGCAATACGTTTCTGTTTCATTTAGGTGAAATACAAATGGGGATATGAACCTTATCTTGTATTGAAGAGAACGATATGCTCCCCATTTGACCAAAGATTCATGAGTAGATATTTCAACAAAGTTCAACATATTTTGAAGCTACATACAACAGGGTATTTTGTGTTTTGATTGTTCTTATATTTTGGTCTTAATGTAAATTATATTTTCCCTGGTTATTTAACTGATCTAAAAAATGCTGCATAAGACGATTTTAGAACGATCACAGTACCAACCAACTAAACAAAACAATGTTTTGCAGATTTATAGACAAGTTATTATTCTATTGAGAAAGAAAATCATGTGAAACTAGTGTGAATCTAAGAAATAATAGTGTGAATCTAAAAAATAATATTCAAATTGAATATTATAATGCATTTTCATCACTCTTGTGTATTATTTTGTAGGATCCGATTATTTGTCATTCCTTCAGTTTGGACCATTCACTACTCACATTCATACCAAAAGGGATCAGTCGACAAATCAAATCATGTGTAGGTTGCGAATATTTTATTTTGCGTTTTTTCAAATAATTGATAGTCTGGGCCATTTATGTTTTCTGAGAAAAACACTCTTTTGAAAGAAATGATTATTTTATTTGACATGTTGATATAAAAATTGCTATTATTTTGTTACTTTTTTCATTTTATTTCATTATTCATTTTGTTACTTCCTTCATTTTGTTCCTCTCATAATTTTGTTATATTCATCATTTTGTTATTTTCTTTATTTTGTTACTTTCTTCATTTTGTTCTTCTCATATACTCGTATGATATACTGGAAATATTAACAATGAAGTATCTGAAAAATAAGAAATAGATATTTTCATTTTGAATGTATATACTCATCTTATAAATTTTGAATTGCCATTTTGATAAGTTTCACAACCTCGATGTTCATCTCAATTTGACCACAGAGGGCAGCACACAAATCAAATATCGTCATCTTGAACCACGAAAACGAAGACGGGGTTTGGGTGAGGGTAATTATATGGGGTATTATGTCTCCCCCTCTCCGCCAGCGCATTTCAAGTTGTTGGCTACTCTTTGTGTTGTCATGTTTAGGCAAAAATGCACAAGACAGTTTTCAAATTCATTCTTCAAATAGAGTGGGGCATTACATCCAGATGGAAGGTTCCCATGTCACCTGACAGATCCTCAATGCTGGTCAAGTAATGCCTAGAAACAATCTATCAGTCTTCGTGTTTGTTTGTTTGTTTGTTTGGGGGTTTACATCACTTTTAAAATTAGTTCAGTCATTTTATGACGGGACCTACTGGTAGATGATATAGTGCTGCCTCATTGAATTGGTATGTCATAGATCCTAACCATGACACCCACACACACACACACACACCGATCCAGGCATCTAATACCCATCTCATGTTTGCGATTTTCATCTTCTCTTAATACTTCTCATTTGTAGCAATTAAAAAAAAAATCAATTTAGATATAAAAACATTCCTACTGCATTTTTTTATTATGATTATCATTAAAATATTTTTCTCATTCTAGGTGTTCAAAATATGCATATAAAAGTTTTAGTAAAGATCTGAAGAAACAACATAAGAAACTGAATATATCTGATGAAATTATCGATTCATATATTATTGAGGACGGTATCAGGATGAAGGCGAATGCAAGTCTGGAGTTCACGAATAATTCCCTGCCTACAAATAGTAACCATTCTACAAATAGTAACCATTCTACCAATAGTAACCATTCTACAAATAGTAACCATTCTACAAATAGTAACCATTCTACAAATAGTAACCATTCTACAATTAGTCACCATTCTACAAATAGTAAACATTCTACAATTAGTCACCATTCTACAAATAGTAACCATTTTACAAATAGTAACCATTCTACAAATAGTAACCATTCTACAAATAGTAACCATTCTACAAATAGTAACCATTCTACAAATAGTAACCATTCTACAAATAGTAACCATTCTACAAATAGTAACCATTCTACAAATAGTCACCATTCTACAAATAGTCACCATTCTACAAATAGTAAACATTCTACAAATAGTAACCATTCTACAAATAGTCACCATTCTACAAATAGTAACCATTCTACAATTAGTCACCATTCTACAAATAGTCACCATTCTACAAATAGTAAACATTCTACAGATAGTAACCATTCTACAAATAGTAAACATTCTACAAATAGTAAACATTCTACAAATAGTCACCATTCTACAAATAATAAACATTCTACAAATAGTAAACATTCTACAAATAGTCACCATTCTACAAATAGTCACCATTCTACAAATAATAAACATTCTTCAAATAGTAACCACTCTACAAATAGTAACCATCCCACAAAAGAGTAACCATTCCACAAAAGGGTAACCGTTCCAAAAAGAGTACCCATTCCATAGAACAAAGGGAAAACGTTTCCAGAAATAATGAGACAGCAAATAATTCCATTGAAAATGAAATGTTGCGTGCATGGAATATATAGAATATACAAGAGTATGTGTATAGGATAATGCAATGAACCACAAACCGGAAGTAGATTCTACTAGATTGGCCCCACTGGCACAGTTAGGAGAGTGATAAATATGTGCCTTCATTGGTTATTAAAGTAGAGGACGGGAGGTTATGGGTTCCACTCCCACTGCCGGTAGTGTTACTTTCACGCTGATCAAAAGACTCAAAAGTGAACCTTTAATGGCCCTTGTGGTTGAAAGCTTCGTAAAAACACCATTTCACAATTCCTAATAGACAACGTGCTGGAGAAAGATGTCCACTGGAAGAATCTACGAGTATGTATTGAGAAACTCAAGATATCACTCACACATGATAATCTATTTAAAGACCATTTTTAGTTTCAAGAGGGTTTTTTGTTCAAGAAGGTAAAAGGCGATGACTACGGGATGTATTCCTTTTGGAATTGTATAAAAGACGTCCTTATATTTCATACGTGTTTTGACCTTATGTTGGTCTTATCAACAGTGAAAGAACAACAACTTTACCTCAAAACGTGATATTCAGGTTGTTCAGCTCAGGGTTTCGTTTAAGCTAGAGTGGTTAAAAAGGTACAATATAAAGGTACCACAATTTAACTTGAGCCAAATACTTGCTGTATGAAACTATCATGAATCTTATTTCCACCATTATATACTAGTGTTATATATTTAAACCGAAATAATTGTTTGAAACTAACAGGAATCTTATTTTTTATCATTTATACCTTAATATTGTCATTAGCAACAAATGTTTTGTAAACTATGATCTTGTTTTAAGTAATAACCAACTTTTTCTTGGAATACTAACATTTTAAACTATAGTTTAAATAAGCAGATTTTGTAATTTTCGTAAATGTTGATGTGCTGTTATTGTTCACTTATTTGATAATTTTTGTAAAACTTAGCATATTTATGAATTGTTAATATATCAGTAAATTGATTCCTCCAAGAGTGCACCTCAGGTATCATGTTTGTTATTATCAATTTTAAATATTATTTCAATGAGATGTATGTTGTGTGTTATTAGATATGTCACTGATTTATTTTTACATGAGCTTAGATTTCACACTGTACTTAAAACTAAATATTGTGTCGATGTTCATTTAAGATACTCAGTCATTATTACAGGATTCTATAATTCAGTTGATAATATTGAAATAATTATTTGGTATTATGTCAACAATGATAGATAATTGTGAGGATTCAAAGTATGAATATACTATATTAATACCAAAGATCCCCCAATCTGTTTTAAGATCGAAATAAAAACATTTAAACCATATCTATTTGTAATATTGTTTTATTATTTAAAACTACTGTGAAATATGACTGTTCACTCTCACTTAATTAGTTCTAAACATGATTATACAATATTTATACAATTTATGCATTGTTTTAAAAATATTGTTTCCTGGTGTAAAGGTTTTTTAACATAGATTTGATGAGAATCAAATGCTGATGTGTGTGAAAATAATATGATTAAATCCTTCCATACTGACCTCTGGTCAAAGCCAAATTAGTCCCTTGAGATTAAATGACCCTTGCTGACCGTAACTTTTCATACCTTTTCATGCCTGGTTCTTAACTTTGTAGTTGAGAGTACAATTTGAAATGCTTAATTCTTTGGGTAGATTTAGCATAGATAGCAAAGACATGTAGATAGTTATATTATCATTTATGAAAAATGTTTGCCCCAGAGAACCAAAGAGCTAAGTTTGCCCGTCCTATCCACTGAAGCTTTAAATGTATTATTATTGCTCTCTTTTTTGCAACGAGTTCAACATGTCATTTAATTAATGTCATTAAATTAATGTAACTTCAATAAACACAATTCTCACTGCTTGGGTTTTGGGTTTAAAACTGAGAAAGGTGGCAGCATGACCCACTCAAGCAGTGAGAATTAGATACTTAAACTATCAAATACAAAATAAATCAGCATATGTCACAAAACATCAATTATCAAAGTCGTTAAAACAGACAAACACACAAAATCATTTAAAATAGAAGCATGTAGATGCACGAGATAAACCCCCCCAATTACATTGATACTTTGTATATGTTTGATTTTCAAATAAATGTTATACATATATAGCAATTCTAACAGTAATACTAACAGCGATGATTTTAGCCACGCACCTGCTTATAGCCGCTGTAACATATGACCTCGTGCCAAATGATCTGCAGCCAACACCACGTGACTAACAACCAACAATAAGTGATTAACGTCCAACCCTACGTGATGAAGGTGTGCTGCTAATTTGCATAATATGTAAAGTGACAAATTAACTCAGATGCTGTACCCAATTCTAATCCATTCTAAACATAAGTCTAAAGTACATTTAATCATATTACTTTTTATTTCAATCCTACAGGCATATGTTATTCCTGCACTGGAAGAGGATTCACCTCATTTTATTTACCCCAAATATAAGAAGGAAGTAATTGGTTTACTGCAAAATAATCAAGTGAGACAGTTTGAGTAAGTTCCACTGCTTGTTTCGTGTATTAAAACATATTTATTGCTTACATTAACAAAATGCAGATATTCGTTCAGCATTAATGAATTGTCAAAATATGTACATTTAGTGCCAATGTGATCAATGCTTATGCTCAAATGTATATCAAACAAAATATTCACTGAGCAATCTTGCTGAGCAATCTTGCCAAGAGTGAAGTTAAATGCCTTTAATCAGACCTATTACACACAAGCATTCTGAGATATTACTTACATTGCACAACAATAAACATATCTACTTTTAATCACACCACCTCAATATCACCTTGTTTGGGAGAAATCATAACCATCTGCAACATCTATAAAATGAGTTGGTCTTGTATAGTTTTCTTTTTGTTTGAATATATGTAGAATATCAGTCCATGATTTATTTTGGCTCAAATATGTAATATGGCCCTTTGTAACCAGTCCATCCTTCACAGTCTACACTTACTGCAATATATTTCAAAATGAAGGATTCTGTAGAATTGAAACATTGAAGTAAACATGAGGACATCTATGAGCTTATCATACATATATATAAGAAGTTCAACTGATTGAAATACCGATTGTCACCTAGCTGTGTAATTTAACTAGCCCAAGCCATTTAAGCTGGAATAAATTATTCAAAACTAAAATTGGATCCTCCATGAACATTTTATTTTTTATATTTGGGTATAAGTGGTAGGTTTAAAAAAACAGATGTAAAGAATCGACAAATTGTAATATTTATAAATCTAGCAGTTTTATAAACACAATTATGTCACTGAAGTGTGTTTGGAATCATGATGTGTTTTGACTACAAGTGAATACACCTGACATTGGAGACGAAACACCGGAGCAGGAAACAGTGTAGGGGATTAAAAGATTGAATTGGGGAGAGCGGCGAGAGCATTGGCATCTATTGCGTTACTGTCAAAAGCATACCTGTCGCCATGCTGAGAAAGTAACGAAACCAAGATCTCTGAAAATTGGTTGGATATTGTGTCAAAATATTTAAAGGGCTTAACAGATTATAGTATAAATACAACTATGTCACAAGATGAGACCCTAATTGCCAGTGTCAGATTTTTTATTTCTCTTCCAATATTCATCAAGGCATCCTTTACAAGATTGACAATGACGCAGTCCTTAAGATCTACATACAAAACTACTACTAATATAGTCTACTTAATGTATGTTTCAGTCGAGACAAATATCGTCCATCCCATGCGCCTACAAACCTTCGGAAATGGAAACAGAAAGATGCACCTTATCATGTAAGATATATACTTATATGTCTGTAAATACATGTACAATAACTGGGTATTCAATAAACTATGAGTCCTTCAGGCTTAAAGGCTTAAAGTATATAATCTTGGATATAGATAGTAAATATTACCCTGTGAACAAAACCATATTCATAATTTTAAAGAAGCTTTTTATATTTCAGGTAAAGTACGCACATGGATATGAACCTTATATTGTAGTAAAGAAAGCTGTATGTCCAAGATATTCTCAGAATTTCATGGGTAGATACTACAATAAAATACAGCATATTTTGGAAATATTTGCAGCAAGGTAAAGTTTCCTTTACATCGTTTGTTTAAATATAACCGACCAGCAAAAGATGTAGTGATAACAATAAACATACATAGTTTTAAGTGACAGAAGGACTAAATTTGATATAACTATGGTTTATTTTAGGTTTTTATTTATGGTGCTTCCTGATGTGTGGACAATACACTATTCCCATCCATACAATAGAACAAGTGCACACAAACCGTAAGTGTGAATTTGTAAGGAATTTCGAGTTACATGATCTGTTTTTTGGTTGTTTTAGTAATATTGAAAAAACCTTTATTAGTTGAATTTAATTTGTTATTTGTTTTCTTTTCAGATGCTCTCAGGCCGCCATGGAACATTTTAAAAAGCTCTTAAATCACAAATATAGAGGAAAGTTTACATACGTCTAGTGATTCTCTTAACAGAAACATGACGTGTTCTTCCCTTAAGAGAAATCAAGCACATTCTCAACCAGCATTCAGCCATCTTGATTTCTGTTATGAGTGAACTCATTAAGTACATATCAAACTAACGTTCTACCGGATTACTTTCTGCATGACTTCTCCAGAAATGTATGCACCATTCCAGTCACTGACTTTCTTTGTTTTATTACAATTTTCTGTTTTATGAATTCAGGTTAAATATATAAAAGGTGTCTGGACATTATATGACACACCTCAAATTCAATGTAAATAATTACATGCTAACCTTATATACCTAACTACAGACAATCAACTAGAAATTGGTGTCTTAGATTTAAATGAGACAATCTACTTGTTATTTTGATCTATTTGCATTACTTTTGATATCATCTTAAAAAACATATTTTTGGAACATTTTAGTCTGTAAATTTAGCTGCTGTTTGTAATATCTTCCTTTATAGAATAACTGAAATCTTCATTTTGAAGTTCTTCTTAGCAATATACTTCAGAACATTGCGAATTGAAATATGTTTTGTATTGGGAGAAAGTATAAAAAACATGGCAAAAAACAAAGGTGAAATGTCTTATTTGAACAATATGAAAGTCATAACAAATAAAAATATTTCATCTTTTTCACAAATAAAGAAACTACAAAAAATAAACTAATATGTTTTCATATAGAAAACAATCCCTGTTGGGTAAAGTGCTATTTTCATGCTGAAGGTGAAATCTTCGTATTGGGGTTCTGTGTGAGTGATATGCAATTAGGAAAAATAAATTGATTTGCTTATTTCAAATGTAGAAGAATATATAATATATAATCAGAAGATTTTAATTATTATTTTTTACATATAGAATGTAATTGTTTTTAAAATATTTTGAATAATAATAAAATATGAATATGAAATATGAATAATAACAATTTCAAACAAAAAACACATATGAAATCGTCATATTGCAGTAAGGTTTGAACTCTAATCATCGCAGAACATATAGAATTTAATGTGTTTTTTCATCTTCATATTCCTATTTTATTTGAGCTCAGACATGTTTGCAAAGAAACTATAGGATGGAGCTAATTTTAAGATGTTATCATGGATTTTAAACTTCGAGTAAGTTGATCATGAGGCCAACCTTGAGCATGTATGAATATATCCAGTGCAATGCAATAGTTTCTGCATCTTTAAATCTGTTTGTAATCACAAATCATTATAACCAAGTATATAAATTGTCTGCATCTTTACATCTATGTCTGTAATTACTAATCATGATTATAATGTGTATATATCGTCTGCATCTTTATATTTGTGTCTCTAGTTATCAATCTTGATAATCAGGTGTATAAATTGTCTGCATCTTTTATCTATGTCTGTACTTACCAATCATTATAATCAGGTGTATAAATTGTCTGCATCTTTAAGTCTGCCTGTTATCACTAATCATGATAACCAGGTATATAAATTCTTCATATCTCTGTCTAGAATTACTTATGAAAATTATCAGGTTTATACATTGTCTGCATCTTTATATATTTGTCTTTAGTTATTAATCATGATAATCAGGTGTATGAATTGTCTGCATTTTTATATCTGTGTCTGTAATTACTAATCATGATTATAATGTGAATACATCATCTGTATCTTTATATCTGTATCTGTAAATTTCTAATGATAGTAATGTACAAATTGTCTGCATCTTTATATCTGTGTCTCTAGTTTATTAATCATGATAATCAGGTGTATAAATTATCTGCATCTTTATATCTATGTATGTAATTACCAATCATGAAAAACAGGTCTATAAATTGTCTGCATCTGTATATCTGTTGTATGGGGGAAGACAACTCAACCCCGCAAAAACGGGGTCTAAATCTAAATATTGTTAACTCCCGACTTTTAACACGAGGCTGCAAAACATTGTCGATCTACACTTTCTGAGGGCAGCAATGGAGGTATGTGATAATATTCTCACACGACAACTTTGACATTTCAGGATCAGAATGTTTCTCACATGTTATGACAATGATCAACGAATGGCTACTCTGTGCAGGTGATGTCATTGATAATCAATTATTCATAACTTGAATCCCGTTGTTCAGAACTGTGCATCTTGAAAATTGATAAACACACCTCACAACTGTTTGACGTCCACAGTAAGGGAAAGAGCTACATACATATTGTAGATATAAAGTCTCGGTGCTAAATTAGTATTCCTGGAGTGTTAATGCATTGCAAATAATCAGCGAGATGGACGATACCCATGATGTTTTTCAGGTGAGTTTATCTGTCAGCATATTGCAAAGTGATTTGAACTTTTTCCAATTTGGTTTTCATGGAAGTTTCCAAGTGTAACAAATTAAATTTGATATTAAAGTTTTCTACGTTAGAACAAATTCAGTCCATCATATATATGTATTAACAATATGTACTGAACTTTGTCAATTTATCATGTCCAAATGATTCAGTGTTTATATCAATTATACAAGGCCTGGTTTCATTATAGTTTATGTACCTATTATTAAAGCCAATGTACCTATTATTAAAGACAAAGTACCTATTATTAAAGCCAAGGTAACTATTATTAAAGCCAAGGTACCAATTATTAAAGTCAATGTACCTATTATTAAAGCCAATGTACCTATTATTAAAGACAATGTACCTATTATTAAAGCCAATGTACCTATTATTAAAGTCAAGGTACCAATTATTAAAGTCAATGTACCTATTATTAAAGCCAAGGTAACTATTATTAAAGTCAGGGTACATATAATTAAAGCCAAGGTACCTTTTATTAAAGACAATGTACCTATTATTAAAGCCAATGTACCTATTATTAAAGACAATGTACCTATTATTAAAGCCAAGGTAACTATTATTAAAGCCAATGTACCTATTATTAAAGTCAGGGTACCTATTATTAAAGCCAAGATACTTATTATTAAAGCCAAGGTAACTATTATTAAAGTCAGGGTACCTATTATTAAAGTCAAGGTACATATAATTAAAGCCAAGATACTTATTATTAAAGCCAAGGTACCGATTATTAAAGTCAAGGTAACTATCATTAAATCCAATGTACCTATTATTAAAGACAAAGTACCTATTATCAAAGCCAAGGTACCTATTATTAAAGCCAAGGTACCTATTATTAAAGTCAGGGTACCTATTATTAAAGACAAAGTACCTATTACTAAAGCAAAGGTACCCATTATTAAAGACAAGGTACCTATTATTAAAGCCAAGGTACCAATTATTAAAGTCAAGATACCAATTATTAAAGTCAGGGTACCGATTATTAAAGCCAATGTACCTATTATTAAAGCCAAAGTACCTATTTTTAAAGCCAAGGTACCAATTATTAAAGTCAAGATACCTATTATTAAAGCCAAGGTACCTATTATTAAAGCCAAGGTAACTATTATTAAAGTCAAGGTAACTATTATTAAAGCCAATGTACCTATTATTAAAGCCAAGGTAACTATTATTAAAGTCAAGGTAACTATTATTAAAGCCAATGTACCTATTATTAAAGTCAGGGTACCTATTATTAAAGCCAAGATACCTATTATTAAAGCCAATGTACCTATTATTAAAGACAAAGTACCTATTATTAAAGCCAAGGTACCCATTATTAAAGTCAAGGTACCTATTATTAAAGTCAGGGTACCTATTATTAAAGCCAAGGTAACTATTATTAAAGTCAGGGTATCTATTATTAAAGCCAAGATACTTATTATTAAAGTCAAGGTACCTATGATTAAAGCCGAGGTATCTGTAATGAAATCCAATGTATCTATCATTGAGGCCAAGGTAGCCGCCATTCAAAGGGCCAAAACTTGTAAAGATTACAATTAATGCAAATTTCCTTATCAACTCCTACATATCCATACAGGTAAAAATGTAAAAGTTTGAAATTATTTCTATCTGCAACATGATATTAACGTGATGTCAATAAAATGTAAGATAATATGAAAATAAAGGCTTCTGTAATTGGATTATAGAGGATTATAGGAATTTGTATTATTTTGCGTGTTGAATAATATCATACAAACAACTAGCCATTATGACAAAGTCTAAACACACATCATGCACATAGCAGGAAGGTCAAAGGGAAACACAATACCATACTCTGCATCTGCAACACAAATGGCCAATATATACAATCCTATCAATAAGGTGGGCCCATAACATTCATTCATTTATTTGTTTGTTTATATATTTGTTTGTTTGTGTGTTCGTTCGTTCGTTCAATAAACACATATTTGAAACCAATCAGATTGACCTTGTAAAATGATTATCAACATATAAATTGTTTTTGATATACATGTAATTTGTTTTGCATTTATTATAAACCCTGTTGTTACAAGTTCAAGTGAAATTCTTACTATTACTTTAATCATCATTATCTTATATTTGTTGTCAAATAGTATAAAAACAACAATGTAAAGGCAAGTGATTAGTTCATATGTTCACACTTTAGATGAAACCCCAATTATCCAAATAAGATCTTATGCATAAACAGTAAAATATGCTGCTCGCTTCTGGTTCTTATAGAAGTCCATCCTAATCCATTATATATCATGGTTATGGATCTTCCTCTAGTAGCACCACTGAATCTTCTACCAGCACTGTTTTGAATTAATTCTATTTAGTATGCCTGTCTTTCACAAGTTACTACAGTCTACATCAGCATATTCAAGAGACAGTCTCCCAAATTATAAACAGTGTTTCTAGTGCCTAGCAATCTGTTTTAAACATTAATCTAGACATAGCATCTAATTTGAACAATTATTCAAAAATATTCTGGAGGTATTTGTCATCTAGCCTTTAAGATTATGGTCATATCTACAGTAACTGTGATTGTTTGATGTTTAACCACTTGTACTAGAGTGATTTATTTTACAATCAAAGTTTTGTCAAGCTAGAGGATTCTTCTGCTTTACTAATGCCGAATTCACTTTGTTCCATATTGTTCAGTTTAGTTCCTCATTTCAGTACTTCACTTCATGGCTTGTCCTGTCCACATGTATATCCACCACAGGATCTTCACTATTGGTAGGGTACAACACTGCTGTTATCAATTCCCCTACAGAGGTAAATATACACAAGGATTGTCTATAACCTTAAACATTGCAGTTTTCAAGTGAATCTAATTTTCACTGTTGACATTTTATTCATTTGAAGGAAAGCACACTAATTTTAGCTTTATATGAACTTCTCTCCGACCAACTTTCAGATCATCATCTCGTTTTACAACGAGACTTACTGGTCACGTGATGGGTATCAAATGTCAGACAACATGCTATATCTTCTGTGGTCCATTACTGTTTCTATATACGTGCTTTCCGGCATGTTTGGAGGACTGTCTTGTGGGGTTGTAGCCGACTACTTCGGGAGGTGTGTGTGAACACTTTTGTCTAGTACCTACCGTTTCAAGATTAAACCCATGTATTATATTGTGATTCACTTATCAAAAGACAATTAAAAAAGAGCAAGTAGATTTATTCAACATTGAAATGAAAGAAATATATTCATTTGCTTTTTCACATCAGGAAAAAAGGGTTGTTATTCAACAACTCATTCCTGTTTGTCGGGGCGCTCTTGGAGGGATTTGCAAAGCCAGCGATGCTCCCAGAAATGCTAATTTTAGGCAGATGTTTCATCGGATTTAACTGTGGTAAGTTCACCAAATTCAATCATGGGAAATTCTCGCTATCTGCTCTCCCGGAATTTTAGTTGGTCCTTGAAAAAATGACGAAATTGGCGCGAGAGAGCAGTGCATGACGGGAAAGATGTTGCGTTGTAAACTTCCGCCCGCTTTGCTTCAAGATGGGAGGAAAATTTCACACTGGCATTGTACATTGACATGCTAATGTCAGCGCTAAAGCGTGTCTGTTGTGTAATCTTTATATAAGTATATTGCAATCTACGTCATTTATGTCAACATTACGGAGGCAAAACTGAGAAAAACAACGATGGAAAGATGAAAGGCAGAGGCGACAATGTCCCAATCAGGCTGTCGCCACTGTTCCTGGATGTGCCGTGTGCAAAGAATTGGGTCAAATACGATCGCAGCGCTCTGAAAATGCAGCGTATATGGAAGAGCAGATAGGGAGAATTAATTTGATTCAACTGTGGTAAGATGATCTTATTCAACTGTGGTAAGATGATCTTATTCAACTGTGGTAAGATGATCTTATTCAACTGTGGTAAGATGATCTGCTTTAGCTGTGGTAAGATGATCTTATTCAACTGTGGTAAGATGATCTTATTCAACTGTGGTAAGATGATCTTATTCAACTGTGGTAAGATGATCTGCTTTAACTGTGGTAAGATGATCTTATTCAACTGTGGTAAGATGATCTGTTTAACTGTGGTAAGATGATATTATTCAACTGTGGTAAGATGATCTTATTCAACTGTGGTAAGATGATCTGTTTAACTGTGGTAAGATGGGCTTATTCAACTGTGGTAAGATGATCTTATTCAACTGTGGTAAGATGGTCTTATTCAACTGTGGTAAGATGATCTGTTTTAGCTGTGGTAAGATGATCTTATTCAACTTTGGTAAGATGATATGTTTAACTGTGGTAAGATGATTTTATTCAACTGTGGTAAGATGATCTTATTCAACTGTGGTAAGATGATCTGATTTAACTGTGGTAAGATGATCTTATTCAACAGTGGTAAGATGGTCTTATTCAACTGTGGTAAGATGGTCTTATTCAACTGTGGTAAGATGATCTGTTTTAGCTGTGGTAAGATGATCTGTTTAACTGTGGTAAGATGATTTTATTCAACTGTGGTAAGATGATCTTATTCAACTGTGGTAAGATGATCTGATTTAACTGTGGTAAGATGATCTTATTCAACTGTGGTAAGATGATCTGCTTTAACTGTGGTAAGATGATCTTATTCAACTGTGGTAAGATGATCTGTTTAACTGTGGTAAGATGGTCTTATTCAACTGTGGTAAGATGGTCTTATTCAACTGTGGTAAGATGGTCTTATTCAACTGTGGTAAGATGGTCTTATTCAACTGTGGTAAGATGATCTGTTTTAGCTGTGGTAAGATGATCTTATTCAACTGTGGTAAGATGATCTGTTTAACTGTGGTAAGATGATATTATTCAACTGTGGTAGGATGATCTTATTCAACAGTGGTAAGATGATCTTATTCAACTGTGATAAGATAATCCTATTCAACTGTGGTAAGATGATCCGATTCAACTGTGGTAAGATGGTCTTATTCAACTGTGGTAAGATGGTCTTATTCAACTGTGGTAAGATGATCTGTTTTAGCTGTGGTAAGATGGTCTTATTCAACTGTGGTAAGATGATCTGTTTAACTGTGGTAAGATGATATTATTCAACTGTGGTAGGATGATCTTATTCAACTGTGGTAAGATGATCTGATTCAACTGTGGTAAGGTGATCTTATTCAACTGTGGTAAGGTGATCTGTTTTAACTGTGGTAAGATGATCTGATTTAACTGTGGTAAGATGATCCGATTCAACTGTGTTAAGATTATCCGATTCAACTGTGGTAAGATCATCTTATTCAACAGATCATCTAATGCAACTTGGGTAAACTTATTTTTGATTGACAGTTCACCCCCAGCTTATTGTGACTGAATATTATGGTATTTTAATTCTACTCACTTTTTAATGCCACCAAATGACCTTGTTATTACATTTGACCTAATTTCTGATTCAGCGGTTATTGGATGCAGTAGTATTTGTGGTCAGTTCTAACCAAGACCTAGAAAGGTATATATGCAGAGTGACAACCTACATGATCTATTTGCCTTTCAGGAATGACAGTTGGACTCGTTTCCTTATATTTGACCGAAATATCACCAAAGCAAGTGAGAGGAGCAATAGGATCATGCCATCAACTACTTGTCACCTTAGGGATATTGATAGCCCAGTTTCTCGGTCTGAGAGAAGTCCTTGGTAATAACAACAGAATAGTCATGACCAATTTTATTAATACCATTCTTATTAATCCCATCAAACATATCAGAACATTTCTGTCCATCCTCATTAAAATCATTTTTTTCTATTTCCCCAAACTTATTTGAAATTTGAAACCCCAAACATATTGGAATGAGTTAATGCTGCTTTAAGCCATTTCCTTCTCTTTGTCAGGCACAGAAGCTTTGTGGCCAGTCTTGCTTGGTATAACAGCTGTTCCTGGCCTCATCATGACACTGGTACTTCCCTTCTGTCCTGAGAGCCCAAGGTACCTACTGCTGAAAAGGGGAAACAAAGAGGCGGCTACTAAAGGTAAACTATTTCTTTTTCTCAATGTAGAAATGTAGCATCTCAGCCCCAATTAAGTTTTACTCTTAACGAAACTCTACTAAGATATCTCAGCCCCAATTAAGTTTGACTCTTATCGAAACTCTACTAAGATATTTAAAGTTAATCATATATGTCCACATGAATTATTATATTGGTATTTTTTAATGAATAAAAAAGGGATTAACTAACAAAGTAAATGCCTCTAATTTAAAAGAATAGTGAGGTTTTATTAATGTTTTGGCCAAGACCTGTCGGGCAGTTGGTTAGATAACAAGTCTATTAGCACCAGTATTTATGTGGTGATCCAAAGGCCGTTCCATTTCCGGCTGTGTCAGCATTTAATACATGATACAAAGTCTTGCATGAACCTGGAGTCCGTGCCTTAGGGTTAGCCCGTTGTGCTTGTAATACTGTATCTGGGTGGGCTGTCATGTCAAGGACTTGTACATGATAATTCAGTGAGGCAATACTATATTTGTTACCAATAAGTCTCGTCTTGAAATAACTGAAACAAGGTTGAAATGGACGTAAAACACCAAACAAACAAAGAAACAAATAAGCAAGCAAACAAACAAACAAAATCAATTACATTTTGTATATGATAATCGATGCAACAGATTAAACCTCATAGAATTCATATTGAAGCTCTCCAGTTGCTACGAGGCAAAGACAATGTAAAAGACGAACTGGACGAGATGACAATAGAAGCCAAGGAAACACAGACAACTGGTGTTGCCTTCCGGTTTATAAACCTCTTCCGTTTCCGGGAGTTACAGAAGCCTATGATGGTCGCCATCATGATACAGATAGCCCAGGCCTGGTCCGGCATCAACGCCGTGAGTTATCGTCCCTATCCCCATTGTTATAAGATATATATCCCCCTCTGTTCAGCACTTATTGTCAAGAGCTCAACAACGTTATAATATTCTTCAGGTTACGTATTAATATTGAATTATAAAACTTATATTTTTATTTCAGTTTTATTTTCTAAACAATTTACAGTGGAGCCATATATGTAAAAGAAAATATTTGTTTTGATATATGGATGTTCTTATATAATATAGAGAATTTTTTTAAAAGATATTCTACTACTCTGAATCCATTTTCCGGAAGTCCGGCATTTCTCGCGAGAATGTACCGTATGCAATTGTTGGAACTGGGATTGTCAATGTGATTGTCACTATAATATCTGTAAGCATTTGAAAAGCATATTTATCATGCATAATATATTCCGGATTGGATCATTTGAATATAAATACCCTTAATAATATGTATCATTTATATGAACCCATAATAGGCACTGACAAACGTTTGCAGATATTCTGCTTAATTGCTAAGATTCAAATAAACTTTTTAGTAAAAACTGATTTGTTTCTCTTAGATATTTACCTCTGAATTCAATGCCTTAATCGGTTCAATCTCATTATATCAAAATGAAATCACAATCCGATATTTTTTGGTGAATTTATTTACTTTTTGTTTCTTAAACATTTACCTCTGAATTGAATGTCTGGATCTGTAGAATCTGATTATATCTAAATGAAACTATAATCCAATGTTAATTCAGTTACCCCTGGTGGAGAAGGTTGGGCGTCGTACACTGTTATTAGGACCAATGCTGCTCATGATCATATCCGCCATCATGCTGACAGTATCACTGAATCTCCAGGCAAGTTTTATACTGTGATTTTGGCCGAAAACCTAGATCACAACTCTTCTCTTTTGGTGCACTGAAAGCGCACATTTAAATGATCTACTTCCTACTATAATAAAACGCTGTTCAAACCTTTTATCACTCTTCACTTTACATTGGGTTTGGATAATAAAAACAGACAATTATGTAGAATATAAGGACAGATCTTTCATGTGGTAATTAATAATAATAATAATAATAATAATAATAATAATAATAATAATAATAATAATAATAATAATAATAATAATAATAATAATAATAATAATAATAATAATGATGATTTATATAGCGCTATATCAGACTAAGAAAGCTCTAAGCGCTTAATTATAAGATTTGATAAATATTTGACTGCTATGATGAGGCTGGCTAAATCCAAAGATGATATGGCTTATACTTTGAGCATGATTTGCCGATTTCAAAATATGTCAATCTGCAGTATTTCTACAAATTATATCAGTATTTCTTTAACGTGCAACCAATATTATTGTGATATATACACATCGTGAGATATAATGAGATACGCCCCAACTTTGAGACATGACAAATAATGAGATAACCTCATACATAGATAAAGTGAGACATACCAAGGATGAGAAATAGTAATAAATATATATATATATATATATATATATATATATATATATATATATATATATATATATATGACAAATTAAAAAAATATTGGAGACGATTTCTGGATGATTGTTTCCTCATCTGGGATAATAATGATGGTCCTCTCAACTACCTGACTGAGACTCTCAACTCTTTACATCCAGCAATCCAATTCACACAGGATTCCAGCCCTGAAAAGGTACCATTTTTGGATGTCCTTGTTATCAAGGATGGAGATAAGCTGACAACAGACATTTTTCATAAACCTACAGATTCTAGAAATTATGTCCATTTCTCCTCACATCATCCTAGGCATACCAAAACGAACATTCCATATGGTTTGGCACTCCGCATAGTAACCATTGTAAGTGACCAATCACTTAGAAAGAGGAGACTCCAAGAACTGGAGTATGATCTGAAAAAAAGAGGATATCCAGATGGCATAATCAAAACCGGTATTAGCAAAGCATCGCAACAGGACAGAATGACCATTCTCAACATGCAAAAAAATACCAATAATGAAGAGAACATACTGCCAATAGTCACCACAAACAATCCTCATAACACTAACCTCTTCAACATTGTCACCCACACAATAGGATCGCTGGAAATGGATAGCACATTCAAATCATTACTCCCTGAATTAAAATTTATCAACAGCAAAAGACAACCTCCTAGTTTAGGCAGACTACTCAGCAGAGCCAAATTCAATGAAACTTACAATACAGCTGGAAACGTCTCAAAGTGTGGAGAAAAAAGATGTGGCACATGTAAAGTTATATTAGAGGGATCAGAATATAAACTCAAAAGAACAGGGGACATACTAAAACCCAAAACTAATCTTGACTGCAGAGCCACATATATAATCTATGCAATAAGATGTCCTGGATGCCAACATGACTATATAGGTTCAACCAAACATCTGCGACATAGGGTCTCCCTTCACAAATCTCATATATCTAATCCATCTTATCAAAATTGCCCAGTGTCAGGACATTTGCGAATTTGTGGCAAGGGGAACTTTAAAATATTTCCCTTTTTAAAAATACAAAAAGAAAATCCCCATGTACTCCTCAGAATAGAACACTCTTTAATTGAAAAATATAAACCAGTGTTGAACAGTACTTCAAACTCGATAGCAATGGGATTACCCATATGTTAGTTTCTCCTACACCTGTATATTGTCCTCTTATTATAATTTCTTATATTTTACTTTATTTCATGATATATTTTAAGGTTTTCCATGTTATATTTTTCACTCAATTTTATTAAGCATTGCCTACTTTAATCTCTTAAATGTATGTATAGTTAAGATATGATTATAACAATGCCCAATATGACAGAGTTGTCAACAGCTTTTTGACATCCCGATACAGCAAGCAGACAAGTGCAATTAACTTAACTGTGTCTCTAATCTTCTTGTTAATCCGCTTGTTTATCAGCATATTAATCAGCTTGTTAATCTGCTTGTTTATCTGTTTGTTTATCAGCTAGTACAAGCTTGTTTGCTATATACTCTTGTAATGATATATAAGTGAACACTTTCAATGGTTTGTTAGTTAAGCCTGAAGAAGTCCCTTGAAGGACTGAAACATGTCGCAATAAAAGGTTTTAACTCTTTGTCACCACGGACTTTGTTGGATTACTTTTATCACCATAACACTGTATACAACTACCTTTTTACTTTGGACTATATATATATATATATATATATATATATATATATATATATATATATATATATATATATATATATATATATATATATATATATATATATATATATATATATATATTCAACTGCACCCCATACTTAGATATAGTAAGACATATTTCGATACGAAATAGTGATATATAGTCACATATAGATGAATATTCCCGAAATGAGAAATAGTGAGATATACAAATAGTAGGATATTATTTAAGTCTATTATATGACACAAGCCTGAAATGCTAATTTTTGAATCTACTCAGTGGCTTTCTTGGCCTGCACATGTTCTTCATCACAACCAATCTTTTAAAATTGTCTCCGATATGTAGTGTTAAATAGTGTTTTACCAGTTCTTTGTTAGTGAGAGGTTAATCCCTGCTGCGGCCATGCCGAGATTGAAATCATAATACAATTTCACACATGAGCTGAGGTATGTGCCTGAAGGTTTTACCCGTTGTTCTTGTAAATCTGTGACCTGCGACATTACAATTCAGTGAGGCAGCACTATATCTGTCACAAGTAGGTCTCATCACGAAATGACTGAAATGATGTTGAAAGTGAGGTAAACCCCCAAACAAACAAACAAACACATTAATCCCTGCTGTGCTCCTTTCAGGCATGGTTGGGTTGGATGGCCTATGTGAGCATGACCTGTATCGTTCTCTTCATCATTGGTTTCTCGCTTGGCTTAGGTAAGACCTGAATCTTTTAAAACCCAAGATTCCTATTTATAAATTGCATCGGCTATTTAATATGACTATTTAATACTTTTAAAACCGTCGCATTCATATTACATATTTTATATATATATTCATATTACATATTTTATATCATATTATATGTATATATATATATATATATATAAATATATATATATATATATATATATATATATATATATATATATATATATATATATATATATATATATATATATATATATATATATGTATATATATATTTATATATATATGTAATATTGTTATGTTATTGTTTTATTCAAGGTCCCATACCTCCTCTGATCACTGCTGAGATGTTCCGTCAGCAGCCCCGCCCAGCTGCCATGGCCGTCGGTCAGGTTGTCAACTGGCTTTCTAACTTCATAATAGCTATGACCTTCAAATTCATGCAGGTAAATCGTCACAGAAATAATTAGTAATTCCCTCTGCTCGCGTAGGACATGCTGCCATCTAGTACGTTAAATTATGTTGAGCATAGAGAAAACTTTCAGTTAAACATACATTTTTAGGTAAGGAAGTATCCTGGACACACACAAGCACTTCATAAGATCGCGCACAAAGTGTGTTTAGCACTGTTTATATCACAACTTGTGTGCATGGATCAGTTCTGATTATTCTTCAGACGGATGAAACCAAAATCATTCAATAATATACGTATACGTAATTGAACAACAAACCAATTGTATTTTTTAAACAAGCGACACCACATTTTAATCCAATTTATTAAAACTTTGATGAAACTTCTGATCTGATTGACTCTTCCTAAAGTTTTGACCATCTCTATTTGTTCATGCCTATCCAGATTCAAACTTTTTTTTGGTCTTTTTTTCAGCAAGCTCTCGGTGCCTACACCTTCCTTATATTCCTCTTCGTACTCATGGTCTCTGCTGGATTTTTCTACCTCGTGCTTCCAGAAACAAAGAATCGGACTTTTGATGAGATTGCAAAAGATCTGGAATTGCAGGTTGGATCTGTGCGAAGATCGGCTTCTAGAATGTCGACACGACTCTTCATGCGAGACGGAAGTCTCAGGGACCCTGCTAGTCAACCGGTGACGCCCTCTAGCGAGGTGATGGAGTTTAACCATGCTAATAATGTCAATAGTGGACACGTTTGAAAATTTGATATGGACTTGGATCATACAGATAACAACAACAAATGATGTTTTATTTGAACTCTTATATATGTCTGTATAAATATATATTTGAGCTGTGTTAAAAGTTTAAACTTGGTATCAATCGCAAGTTAAACTATTGTATATATACTGCATATATTCACTGGAGAAATCATTCCCTCGTTTAAGTAATTAAAATATCAATACACTAATCTTGAAATGTTGATGTGTTTGCCAATACAACATTTTACCGATGGCCAAACATTAATATATAAAATGCAATGAAATACAGGACGTATACAAAAGTAAAACATTTTAAGGAATCAGAAATGTATTGGGATTAATGCAGGATTAAGCAGAGAGGATATATTAGAAAATGCCCAAATCAAGAGATTATTATTACGCATTAACATTTTTCAGCATTGTTTATGTCTAATAAGAGTATTATGATTCCTTCTTAATTTTGTTGAAGAAAATATAAGAACAGTTATATTAGATTGACGTTAACAACTGGAATAAAAATGTCTTTCTTTGCTCAATACTTGTTAGTCTGTGCCAGTGGTAAGAGGCTTTAGGTTATCACCATAAATTGTAATATTACATTTCATATTCTCAATGAGGTCCGTGGATCATGACCTAAGCCTCCGTGTTACTCAGTGCTCGGTGGTTATTTGGGTGTGAAACTAAACGTGACAATTCCCGCCATTTTCCAAGCTGGAAAGCAGACGACATGCCATAGCGTCTATGACATTTCATGACCTGGCGTCCGAAATTATTTTACCATGCTAATAACGTCAATGTACATTACAGAGTTGTCATATGTGAAATAGAAATGAATTAATATGAGTCAAATAAGTTCTAAAGAAACAAGCATACTTTTAAAAGTTGAAATTTCATTCTTGCAATCATTCCTTTGAATGTACAGAACATATTCTGGTCAACTAAACCATACTACAATATTAACCTTTGTGAATATCCATATTTCGGGGAAATCAAAAGGTAATGAGATTACAATTGTGTCAATATTGTAAATAATTGTTGACATGTTAATTCCCATAGATGATATTTAACTGGTGCGATTCCACCATAGTGGGATGGAGGGGTAAACACCATCACGTGACACATAGTACACCACAGTCAAACTTATGAGATCATCCATATGAACGGGAATTCCGAGGAAAAATACAATTTTATGTTAGTATCACTGGCGATGAATACACGGCTTTAGAACATCCTCTCACTCTGAAAAAATGCACTGCCTGAACTCATTGATTAATTTTTAACATTAAAATGTGTACTATATTTAAAAAAATCTAATCTGTATTTGAGAACTTTGAGAGTAACGGTTTTGGATCAAAAGTTTGTTTATATTTATATAGCAGCAGCTTTTTGTATATAACTGACAGTACACAATATATCTTAACATGTTTTATGGTTAAAAAATATAACATCCATTATAAATTGAAGAACAAAAAAGTAGGTCCTTAGCTCATTGTCGGGAGCCAGTGTTCAGAAGAGCTGATGAAGATGCTCGTTGTATTTATCTAACCATATATTTGAACGTTAATTCCAACATTATAACAGCAATTCAGGGAGACAAGAAAATGTAAAGGATTAAATATAGAGTAACACATTATCATTGAAAATATCAAGGTGGTATTTAAATATCGACAGTTTTACTCGCCAGATGTCGCAGTTGTGACATTTATATTTAGACCACCAGATGTCACTTCTTGTATATTTTCCATGTATCTCCTTGTTTCACAGATGTTCCTGAGATGCTTTGAAATATACAGTATGTTCACTTAAGAAGATGTTACCTTTTGTTAATGGAATTAATAAGCAGAGTTAAAGTTCAAAAATTATTTTTTTTAATTATGATACATCCGACAACAAATTGTCAAATATTTAATAGCATCAGCGTCGTCGATAATATCATTAATGGATTTATTAAACTTGGTACGTTGATTTGAGAAATTAACAAATATTCCTTTAGCTGGCCAATATAATTCAATTAGTAAAGCATTCGTCTTGACTCACAGGGATTCGCGGTTCGAATCCCAGCCAGTTACTATCAATAATTATGATCAGATATTATGTGAAATGGAATCACTGCGATGTAAATGTCACTTTTCTATATAGTAATATCGGCATACTTAACATTTTCGACAATAATATATGTCATGTTAAGATCCTGGATAAAGCTCAGATTTTCTCATTTCCATATTTTGACATTAACACGAAATAACAAATTCAATATAACCAGGTATTTATCTTCTCAACATTTGATTTTTTTGGTAACATTTAGCTTAGACAGTATTCCAAATAAGTTAAAAGTTGAGCTTATGTCCATATGGCATGTTTCTTTATTATACACATTCCAACATTCTGTTTTATTTATGCCTAAACAAAACAAGACAAGGAAACAAGATTGTAAACGAATGTAGGCTACTTATCAATTATTGCCACAGTACAAAGAATTGCTCAATAGCCACAGTGCACTGGGGGGTCAGCAGGGCTTTTAAGAAGCAACGAGACTGTTTCACAGAGCTTTACAAGTGTCATGGACTGTCAGGACAGCCAGGCTTTGTGTTATCAAATATTCAGTGCGACACCTTGTCGGCGCATCCGGTCGCAATGCATTATGGGGGGAAGGATTGTGCTGTGACGGACCAATCAGCACTTGTTGTGCCAAGTAAGACGCAAGAGAAATGCGTATCTCCCTTGCGATCGACGGCTTTGTAGATGTGTCAGATGTATATTTGGGTCTATAAAACTTCTATGACTCTTTCTTACATATAAACTGCAATAGTTATATTGGTAGGTGCAGCCAAAATTGCTTTCTGCGGTCGATACATAAATTATATGTTTGCTACAAGAAAAAAAGAAATATTGAGTTCAAGTATAACAATTATGATTTGAATCGTAAAACAGGTTTGACATCAAAAGGCTGATTAATGTATGTATATATATATATATATGTAATGTGTGTGTGTGTGTAAGTATATATATATATATATATATACATACACATATCCACACACATATATACTTACACACACACACACATTATATATATATATATATATATATATATATATATATATATATATATATATATATATATATATATATATATATATATAGAAAGAGATTGTATCAGATATGGGGTTTTTACCAATCTCAGACCTGTCTTGTGGGGCATTGACGTACTGTGAGGCATATAAAATACCCCACTCTTCATAGTGCAGCTGCTTAGTCACAGTTACATT
Organism: Amphiduros pacificus; assembly: GCA_949316495.1. Taxonomy (NCBI): domain Eukaryota; kingdom Metazoa; phylum Annelida; class Polychaeta; order Phyllodocida; family Hesionidae; genus Amphiduros; species Amphiduros pacificus. The sequence goes on along the minus strand of OX439012.1, from coordinate 29,847,188 downwards.
AGTAACCTGTACAAGGCCTTTTTGAACAAACATGTCTGAGAAGCACATTTATACAACCAGGCTATAACTATATAAATCACTGCCATCTAGTGTCACAGGTAGTAATAAGTGCCCTGGTGGTGGATAATGGAATTAGCGCTATTGATATGAATGTTAAATTTGTGAGGTATGTAAAATAATTTCATTATTATTAACCCCAGATGGCACTCTCCTGTTACACACATTAAGGTATGAGATGGTACCCCATAATGAGGTCTGACAAAAATACCTCCAGTACCTCATATCTGTACCAGCTTCTAAATATATATATATATATATATATATATATATATATATATATATATATATATATATATATATATATATATATATACATATATATATATATATAGACTGAGCTTCTTTCAAATTGACATTTAAAGAAAATCTGTATCTACGTTTGTACTGTAAATAGTCCTTTGATCCAAAGCCTTCTTCCCTTTCTTGTGTTTAAATATGGAATCATGACTCCCCGTTTTATGATCCTTATCGTTTTTGATTCTCTTTGTCCTGAAAGTGTCTCACAAAAATCAAACCGAGACAAAGAATAATACGAGACATACCCTATGGGAGTGTACTTAAAATCTTATTATTTCTTAGAAGAATAAACTCCTTAGTTTATAGTAATATTATTAGAGTCAAACGTTTTAATCATACTCTTAAATTATTTACCTTCTTACTATAAATATATATCACATACCTCTTTTTTGCATTAATTTACACTTTGTTGATAATTGAGGATGACACAAAATATAAATTTCCATTTGACATATTAAAAAACTAATTTGATTAATCAATTATTTAGCAATTCTTTGTCATTTCAATTAGTCTGAAACTGCTCTCAGGTTGATGTTTAGGAAATATATCAATGTTCTACGTCACCAGCTACAAAATCCCAATTAAGGTAGTGCAAGGACTAAAGCCGGGAGATCTGATGTGGTTTACAGTCTTAGACCTACTGTATAGCACCACGGCTGAGATAGGATGAGGCGAGAGAGTCCAAGTCCAAATACCAGCCATAGGCTGTACTGATTGCATTACAAATATCTATTTAGTGGAAATAACATTACTGGGTAGCAAACAAATAAAAAAATACTTCATCATTTAAAATATACTCATACCTACCTGATTACATAAAGAGGTTTTCGTATTAAATCAAATAAAAGTTTTGATTTTCATAATGATATGTGATTATTTGGCTCTTGATTTATTACAAAAGAGGGGGGGGGGCTCATGTTAATGGACCAGACTGGTTATTAAATGAAGTGGCCGCCCCTAACTAAGAAGAAGCATATCAGTCACAGATCTTTTGTGGTCACAGCTGAAATGTTTTCTTAAAACACTAAAACCAGTGCCACCATCATTATAATAAAATTCTATCTTTTAAACCATTCTAAAAATCAAAATTTTATCAAAACACCGATAGAATGTGAGCTTTTATGATTCTAAAAATATCAGCCTTAGAATCTGTTTGAGTTGTTTTTCTCTTATCCATACAGTGGAAACCAGAATTTTCAAGCTATAGCTTGTGGTGCGCTTGGGGATGGCAATCAACGTTGGCCGGGTCTGAGGCAGAAAGGTTTGGGTGATAGACATCTAAAATGCACCCATAGCTCACTGCCCTGAGTAGGGTGACTCGCTGATCTACTTGGTGAGTTGGGTGAATCTTATCTGAAACAAATGTCCAGAACTCAGCAGTTTGCTTGAAAATCTCAGATTCTGTTTCCTGTTGAAACTAAGGCTATATTTTTTACATACATTTCTTCCTATATATAGATCGCTTCTAACAATACTAATAATATTCTTATTATATTGATGTATAATTACATGGCAACAGGAAATGAAATATGCATTGGCACAAATATGTATTTTGTTCAGAGTAAACTGTTTGTCCTGAAAATCCTACTTTAAGTTTGGGCCCCTCATATTATGTCGTGAAGCAGCTCTGCCGAGGACCAAAAGCAACTCAGATCGCTATCTGAAGATCTAACAGTCCCTAATGTCTGAATATGTCATCACTCTCAGGACTTAACTATCTCTACTCTAGTCTGCTCACAGCCTGAACATTGAACCCAGACAACACCATATATATATATATATATATATATATATATATATATATAGTGTAATGTAATGTTTGCAGATAATGATATAATGATATATAAAATTGCATTTAAATGAACAGATGCGAGAAAGTTTTAGCACACACGTGATTGACATCAATGAAATTAAGTATTTTTTGTTGTGAAATTTCAACCCAGTGTTAGGTCAACAATCAAGTTAACGTTATAACGATGGAGTGAGTGTGAACAACAACAACTTTTTGTTTTCATAATATTGTCACCTTGCATTGATAAAAGTTGTACGGACATTGCAACATTGTTCAATAATAGCAATTTTAATGATAGCAATTTTATTGAGTAAACATTTGTGCACTTACAGTTGGGCACTTACTCTAAACAGATAATTATATAATCTAGCAACCGCTAGTGTAATCTTCCACTATGGTTAGAGAGACATATGAAAGTCCATCTGATATAGCCTATGTTGCTGAAAGAGCCTTAAAAACATAATCCTAAATTCTTAAATTAAGGTTTGTTATGCTCTTTGAGGGTACCCAAGGAAAAAAATAAGATTAACACTTCTACATATGAGCGACACGTGTTTATTAAGGTGAAAAACAGAATACTTATAAAATTAAAGATATTTTACGATTAGTGGGACTGTTTTGATGCAAAACTTATTAACCCAACTGCCCTTGTGTATGTTATGAGCAACCAGCCAGATGCATTTAAGCGCCTTTCAATGAGATAATTAATCGTCTCAAGTGGATAATAGGATATTTTATCATACCATATATCATCCTGGGCCTCTTACAGTTTATCGGATGAGTTATATATTTTATATATTTCTTGTCATGTTCAGGTGGGAAGCTGGGTGGGTGGGTAAGATTTAGGCATTCAATTTGGTATTCTTATGCTCTCAAATTATATCATATGTAGGTGTTTATTGTTCCTTGGTTCATAACATGTATCTACACATTTATGGGTTAAGTAAAAACAAAATAGTTTTGTTTATTAACATTCCCCATTCATTGTGAACATGTCTCCATTGCAAACCTCTCGTAGCACATTTCAATTATTTTACATATTTCTCTTCACATATTTAACATATTTCAAACATATCTCTTCAAATATTTCACATATTGCACAAATTTCACATATTCCACATATTTTTCATATTCCACATATTCCATATACTTTACATATTGCACATATTCCTCATATTTTACATATTCCACATATTTTACATATTTCATATGTTCCACAAATCTTATATATTTCAGATATTTTTCATATTTCATATGTTCCACAAATCTTATATATTTCACATCTTTCACATAAATCTCTTCAAATATTTCATATATTGCACAAATTTCACCCATTCCACGTACTTTACATATTCCACATATTTTACATATTTCACATATTTTACATATTTTACATATTTCATATGTTCCACAAATCTTAAAAAATTTCACATCTTTCACCTAAATCTCTTCACATATCTCACATATTTTTCTTGCCAGGAAGAGTCAGGACATCATATAAGTGGTGGCCACATTCCCGCCCTTTTCTGCTCACTGTGCCAATTTCGGGACTCACCCTGATAAGACGGGTAGCAAGTAGCAATCGCTTTTCAAAGACAGGTTGATCACATCGATCACGACCCAGCTAACGAATCTCCATCCCCCATATCTCCTGGTGTGTCTCCCTTGGGGTCAGTGAACATCTTCGCCATTATGTTGGCAGGGATTATCAGCCTCAGTGGCCAATAGAGTTTTGCCTTCTTTTTAATTGTTATTTTGAAGGAATAAAAAAATAATAGAAAATATTGCACACAATTATTGGCCAATTGCACACAATTATTCAGGCCTCTATGTATATTTTTTGTTATATTTTAACTAATTGGACTTAAGCATTTTTGGCTTTGATCATTTATTTTGTCCTCCCCGCCCCCAATAGATTTTATTCTGTATACAGCTTTAAATCAACAATCTGAAAAAATTCTGAATTTATTTTCAATATTTTGTTTTGGTATATCTTTATGCACTATCATTGACTTTATTTGCTCAGAAAAGCAGGTTTGACGTTCCCTTTTATACCGTGAATGTTTCAGCATCGATCGAGTTCCTCCTATCCAAATAAAACTTCAAAGTATATCGAGAGGACGCGTAGAGGAAGTAGAACTGTTTAAACCGGAAGTAACTTTCGTTCAAACAACCAGTGTTCCTGTAACGGCAATGGCAGACGCCAACAACTAGTGTTCATATACATAGTTATCAGACAAAATCACAGAGGGATTTATACAAAGGACAAGACCAAGCCCTGCAGAATTTACCTGTCATCAACGTCATTACGCTAAGATACTCCAATTTAGATAATGTGAAGATTCATATTGCCGTATGGACGTTTGGAGGGATTCTCGATGGAAACTAATTTGTTTACGCTTTTCAGTTTGATGCTACCATTACACTGAGGTGTAGCAGACTTCTCACATTTGCATTGAGTCCATAGTGAGTAATTTGTGTGGCCGTGTTATTTTTTTTTGAGTCCAAGCACAAATGTCTATAGGATTAGCCTGGATGCACTTAGAATGACTGCATGATCATAAAGGGGTTGCCCTGCCTGATTGATCAGCTAGGCGGACAGGATCTGGAGCCCTGCTAAAAGCTCAATCCATTATTTTAACAGCCATACTCACCTTATGAAAATAGAGTAATTACGTTCTCATACAGGACCTTATATTATCGCCCGCTGGTTGAGCTTGAGTCGTTACGCCACTAGTCACGTGACCAGCACTACAGATGACCTATTGGTCACTTTCTCTATCTATTCACACTGCATGGCTTTTGATAGCTGCAGGCTTCAAGTGAAATATGCTTCAAATCTAAAATGTTGACCTAGGCATAATTACATTGAATTATTGGATGTAGACTTCAGTGCGTATTCGGTTCTATAGGAGCTTCCCCCAGAACATTTATTCAACTCCAGCAGTATTTTGCTATTGAATATCATGTTAGTATCCAGAATATAGCCTGGTATGAATATTTCTATTATTTTACATATTCTTATTTTGAGTTTTTAATCTTTTTTCTTTGGCACTGGTACAAACTACCAGTGTTCCTGCCAAGGCAATGCCAGACACCAGCAGTGTTCATCATGCACATAGTTATCACTTATCAATTAATGTCCTAGAACTGATTATTCTTTAAATCATGCTTTTATTAATCACACATAATATAAACAGTGATTTATTAAATAGGCATTCAAACGTTCAGAAAGGTGATATGATTCAGCAATAAATGAAGCTACTCATCATACAAATGTCATTTATTTAAAAAATAAAATGTAGTATCATCAGAGTCAAAGGTCATTTACCTATAAAATAAGTGCTATGTCAATTCAATTTATGTCATTGGATTTTGCTGACAATACATAAATATAGGACGTCAGAAGCATAAATACATTCATCCAGTAAACCTGAGAAATGTAAATAGTCATAAATGATTGAGATCATTTTCATTAAATGAATCAGATGTGATTTTTTTTGGTACAGTTTGAGCTGAATGTACAAAATAAGAACAGGAGAAAACATGATGTTTATCAAATAGATTTTTCTTTTGTTCTACTATAATTTGTTAATTGTAACCATATATATATATATACAACATCTTTTGAAATGATATAGACGATTGATAATTATCTTATTTGTGTTTTTTGGCCCTTAATGGCAAGATAGAATATGTGACATAATGTCGTCCTCATTACGAACTAGCTGTGAATGAACAATGTTTACAAATCCCTCTGAGAAATAATTCAAAGGTGCAAAATATTAATTGATCGAAATTCATTTAAACCATAAAACACTAAGACTGTTCTAGACGGTGTGAAACAGTTTTAAAAATTGCGTTTCCCATTAAAATACAATAAATGATTATTTTGAAAGGTTTTGAATGGAGTTGCTATTATGAGTTATCAAATTCGTATATGCTTGCTACTATCTGGTCTAAACTGTCCAGTCGGCCAGAGCAGACACAGGATCAGTTGAGGCAGTAAATTCCATGACTGGGCTTTGGGCTCAGTTCGTAGAGCTTCTCTCAGCTGGTTGAGTAGTCATGCTCGTGATATGAGCACATGCTCTGTCTGATTCTCACAACAGCATTTCACTTGAGTACCTGAGCAGTTTTCACCACATTTCCCCTGACCTGGGTGGCACTTTATCTCTGAAAGAGGCAAAGGTTTCTTAACAAAACCGTTTTGATCATCACCCACTTCATGCCACTTACTGTCGTTTAGCTCATTATACAATATTGTTTCTGTCATTAATTGGTTGAAATCGATGAGAGATTTTGATTTCAGGGTTCAATTTACAGTCTACAAATATGGCTTATAAAGACTTCTTTGTCACAAAATTTCTATATTGTTCACCTGTTAAATTTATATTTAATAATCATAACCAATAAAGTTATTATATTACAAACTTCCATAAATATAAACATTGCCAAGGTCATTTACATAACAACATATACGTATATATATATATATATATATATATATATATAGTTTGACGCCAGATGTGTATCAATAACAATGTCTATCTATTTTGGTCTAAAAATAAACCACAGATAGACATTATTTGTTTACCGGAATGAAGAAAGGTAATTAAGTGTTGCGTGTAAAATCGCCCCATTTTTACGAGAAAAATGTGAAATATAAGTTTAGATGCAGATAGAAATAGGTATTACTGTATAATATATCAGAAATGTGACCGCATGTCCATTATTAAATATGCATAGCGCTGTGTATATATATGATGGGTGAAGGTATCATAGACGCCCACACTAATGTTAGCTAAGACTCAGGTGTAGTTATCTGTGGCCTTCACGTCGGCACAGGCAGGCAGGTAGGGACATTTCTCTGCTCACCATTAAACTATTATCAGCTACTATATTTAGAGGCAGGATGGGCCGATCATACCCATTTGGATTGGCCGTCTCCCTCTTGAAACCTTCAGAGAAATAATAATACCTATATTTAGCATATGTCTTGTGTCTTGCAGACAGACAAGACAGACATTCACATCCAGATGGCAATCGCAGGTAATAATGACAAGATATTATTATATTAGATAAAATAAAGCGAAAAGATATAGATTTTCAATGCAGACATCAACATTATGCATGATTTCCCCTGACAGTTTAACAGGTAAAAGCTGTGCTGTTTCTTCGTCTATTACCAGGAGTCAAGGAGAGAAAAGTTTGGTTGTATTCCGCTTGATAACATGTGCATTGGGGCAAACGATGATGCACCTGATGAGTGGCAAAAGAAAACTCACAATCTCCATTATATAAAGGAAACTCTTATTCTCCATTATATAGAGAATACTCCTATTCTTCATTACATAAAAAACTCCTATTCTCCATTATATAAAGAAAACTCCTATTCTCCATCATATAAAGAATACTCCAATTCTCCATTATATAGAGAAAATTCCTATTCTTCATTACATAAAAAAACTCATATTCTCCATCATATAAAGAAAACTCATATTCTCCATCATATAAAGAAAACTCATATTCTCCATCATATAAAGAAAACTCATATTCTCCATCATATAAAGAAAACTCATATTCTCCATCATATAAAGAAAACTCATATTCTCCATCATATAAAGAAAACTCCCACCAACCGGTCAGCTAAACAACGTTTGTGGACAAAGTATCAAAAGGATGATTTATATTTAGCATAAATCATCCACTTTCAAACGGCACAGAAAGTTATGTAGGGGAAATATGATGGGCAATCACATTTGATTGCAAAGTTTGGGGTACAAACATTAATATAATGCAAGGAAAAAAGTGCTTGAAAGCCTAATTTCATGAATGATTTAAATGTGGTTATGTGAAACACACACGCTTCTTTGATTCAAGCAAATTCTTTCATCTCATTTGTTTAAAAAGTCTCAAGGCTATTTCCACAGCTCATATTGATCATTTTACAGGTATTATATTTTGTTAACTCCACCTCTATTTAAGTTGCAGACAGCTAGAAGTCAATTAAAATGACCAATATGATTCTTGTGATCAGCTTCCTGTTTTTCTAATTGAATCATGTCAGATAAACGTGCGATGTATATATTTTCAGCTGTATTCTGAGTAAATATTCAGCCATTTACCTTCCGGTAGTTGTTGATATAGCTGTAACATCTGACCTTTTAAACATAGGCAATACCATTGTATTGAATATATGGAAGCATATATATATATATATATATATATATATATAATATATATATATATATATATATATATATATATATATATATATATATATATATATATATATATATATATATATATATATATATATATATATATATATATATATATATATATATATATATATATATATATATATATATATATATACGATGATGATATCTTTGGAATTGTATCTAATATTTTTTTTATTAATGTCTGATGAGGTTCGTTTGCCAATCACATTGGCCATTGACCTGCACAAAACAATTGTCATAGGACTGTAAATGTGATCCAAAATTACTCAAATATATAAATAATTGAGCAAACTGTTAAGTGGAGAAAACTATAAATATCCAAGAACTAATGCATTCCTCCGTTTACAGCCATGGAGTAATGAATGGTTTTTATTTCCCACTTTCCAAATTTAGTCCTTGTAAAATAATATTAGATGAGTTATGCGCAGTTTGGAAATGTGAAAGTCCCTAATTATTTAAATATAAATGGACCACACTTAACGCTTTGAATTATTAAGTTACTTCCTTTCAATGAAATGTTTTGGTTTCCAATTATTTTATATATTTAAGATACATGCCTTACCTCAATAGACTGTGGTACAAAAACTGTGGTACTATGGAACTTCAATAATTACAAAAGACCATGGTTTGTTTTTTTATGTCTGTGTGAGTTTCAAACAAGGCATTTCAAACAGATTTCCTCATAACAGAAACTATAATGTGCTATGAACACTACAAAAATGGTGAATTTATTTTCCGCAAATGTTGATTAAATAAATTATATATTTGAGAGAATTTTTCTCATGTCATTGCATTTTTACACATCTAGAAGATGTGCTTGGGTGTGTGCGTAAATATACGTTTACGTAAACATTCGTGTGTGTGTATCAGAAATGTTGACCTTTTGAAAGTTTCATCGGAGGCACGGGTTTGAAATGAACGGGTGACGTTTTTCTCATCAGGTGAGCTTATGCAAATACGTTGTATTCATCGGACTTATAAAGACGTGTTTCTAACAGTCTGAATGAGCAAAAAGTCCTAGTTTCCCTTTCAAAAGAGTTGTATATTGAACCGTGGAAGCAGACTTCAATGTCACCTTTTTGTAACTTTTTGTAATCATGGACTAAACCGTGATGAAATGTTTGTTAATTCAAACTAACAAACAAAAACTTACTTCGGAATATCACTCCGAGACATTTCCAGACATTAAAACTCCTGCTCCAACATGAAAGTACCTGCCTGTCTGCAAACATAATACTCTTTGATTTCCCGCCGGAACTGTCACTGTGACGTGACATGTGTCAACTTCCGGTTGTGTTACAGATTCGCACACCGCCCGCATATTGTTATCAAACACATACATAGCGCAGCAGGGGAACTATTTGCGAACTGTAAATATTATGTGTGTACGAATATTTGTTGTTGTGTGGTGTGTGATGTGTTATCTCTTTAGCTCACTCTGCCATTGGTTCCTTTTGGCATGTAGTACTTCCATGACCTTATATGGAAAGGAAGAAGACATTTATGAATGAAACAGCAGCTTCTGTGATTTACGTAGGTGGAAACGTAACGGAAATCAGCTGGATACAAGAGTTGTCACATGACATAATATATACATGCCCATTCATTATTCATATGAAATAGAATTAACATATTTATATATCTTACTTATTATGCAAAGACAGGGCGGGGTTTATGTCTTGTATTGTTGTCTGAACATTTTCATTAGTATTCACAACGGAAGTAACGTGGCCATATAAGAGAGTATATTCAGACAAGATACAAGCATATTAAGTAGATAAAAGCAAATTCTATTCAAGATTTATGACTTCAAAGGACTTCAGACCATTTAGCCATGCGAATATGATTAGAACTGAGTTGAAGCAGTGTGGTTTCTAAAAATAGCAATCCCTGTTGATATTGTACTAAATGTCTCACTGCTTCGACAATGAAATACGACATCGCAGTATTATTTGTTAATCTATAATAATTAAGCAGCTGTATTTCCCAGACTTATAATTTGTTTATTTCAATGTTATGTAAGTCACACCTGTTACGATATTTTCATTTTTCAATATGAAATTCAAAATATTATTATGAATAGCCCCTAATCGATCTGAGCTAATTCCTAAATCTAATTATATTTTATGGCTCTAATTGATCTGAACATATCATTAAATGAAAATGAATGATTAAATGAAAAAAGCCAGACTGATTATTTCCTTCCACTTTTAAAATAAACTTCAGCAGTAAAGTCTCATTGACATAAGCAACTCACGCAAATTCCCATTTGAAATTTGATTTTGGCAATTTCGGTTTAGACATCTGCATGAAGTGCATGTACAAGTTTTAAATGTCTAATCTAGCAGGCAATGTGCCTCCCACTGGAGTTATCCAGTTTCTTTTGATAATCTACTCTAATGGCTTCAATCTTGAGTTTCATAAGACATAAAGATCTGACATATGAGGATCGGTGTATCTAAAAACAGACCATTCTTTCTTCAATATATCATTTTGAAGACATTCTTTTTCCTCTGTTTTACATTTCACTATGCAGTAGAATTACAAGAAGGGTTATGTAATGTTATATATACACAACATTCTCTCATAAAGATAATACATTGTATCCATTCATATATTCTATCTAAAGGAAGATGACACATATAATTATAATTGTGTTTGAAGTGGTTATATACAGGTATATAGCATCTCTATGTACCTGCAGCAATCGATATAAGAACACTGGAGGCGGTAAAAATAGAGAAGAATCGGAAGTTGTGAGATCAATCAGCCGGAAATGAATAAAGGGTTGAAAATGATACATTTCCATGTAATCAGTGAGCTCAGATGCGTTGCCTCAGATGAAGGAATCATGGGTAAAGGTGTGCAGTGACGTGAGACAATATTATAACAAAGACGCAGCCGCCACCTGCTACATCACCCCTTTGATTGACAACTTCAGAATATCACGTGACGGAAACTACTCAGTACCTGTGGTTAATGTAATTACAAAAAAACATAATTGAGAATGAAGATAGGTGATTTCAAAAGATGTATAGTAGGTGTATGGTAGAGAGTTTATCGATCGCTTCCGGAAGGTTGAATAAGTAGGATACCTTTAGAATATATACTATTTTTGCATTGCAAGAGTCTCTTGATATTAAGGTATACCATAACACAGGGAGATACAATACATATCTAAAAGTACTTCATAAAATCATGTATAATTAGTTCTCATTTCTTTAAGTATGGTAAGAATTATCAGTCCATCCAAAACAAAGTATGACCTGATTAGTAAATACATGAACACTTATTTTAGTCTTTCTATTAGTTTTTCTATTTAGTATTTCTATTTCAGAATTAAATGTTTATTATCATATCAAATAACTGCCTGTTTCCTTGTCTCAATGCCCTTCTCCTGTTAGGAATGTCTGAGTAATATTCTTTGTCAGGACGTGCTTTTTTCCATGTTTGAATATATCTGACTTCAGGGGTGAATCAAAGCGAGGAACAGTCATGGGGGTTAAGAAAATGAAAAATACATACCGGCCTATGCATTTTTATATTTTGTATTACATTGAAAATCTTTTGTGATACTTGTAACCTAGCTGTGAAAGCACTGAAACCAAAATGGCCTAATGTTGGTGAAATATTTCTCATCAAGACATCTTAAGGGCCACACACGTAATGTTCATCACATCAACGTGATTATGACAATTACTGCCTTTAATATCCGGGTGTTTGAAACTGGTTAGGAAAGACGATTAACACACTAACACTTGTATATTTCAGCAAACACGAGAGACAGAAATCTAATTTCTAAGTCACGACCAACACCTTTCTTTATGAGGATGAAGATAATGTTTAATTGTAATATAATACAATAAAAGCCGGCCCCAGCAGCACAGCAGGATTTGTGACCCCATGTCAAAATATGATCTATAATTAGAGGATGAGTTCCATCAAAGTATCAGCGCTATTTCTTACTTTTAAATAGCGCTTAAAATTAATGACTTGGAGTACTCAGTATTGCTACCGTTCACCAAATATTACACCGTGTAAATGAAGTATAAGGCTAAGGTTTTACATCACCCATTGGAAACAATCTATGTTTGAAACAGTAGCTGGAGGTGATATGGCAATTAAGACTCATGTTTTCTGTTTTATATCTGCTTTTATGTCTAATGGAAAATAATGAAATGTGCCTTAGTCCAAATTACATTCTCTTGACATCAACAATCTTTTAGAAGTACAAAGATTTGTTATCATTCAGGAAGATCCACTTAAATAACATAAAATATGATTTTGTTTGTCTGTATTAACTATCTGTTCAGCACTGTTGACATTTTATTAGATCACCAGGTTTCAATGCCCTACTCCTTTTGAAGAGTGACATGGGATCTTTCTGTTGCATTGTCACAAAGACATGATAAAACATACCAAGGCATATGATAACCAGTCAGGGAGCACTGACTGGATTGTGAAACTACTCAGTAGCAGATATCTACCTTTCTCGATTGCATAGTAGTTCCCAAACTGGCATTCAAATCCTGTCCCTTTAGCCTGGCAAACTGTACCATTTCCATCCAACAGACATCACTCCTGTCTCTTATCTAAACCTTAAATATGAGATTTAGTTCCGTTTATTGCCTTCATGATGATTTAAATGTCTTTTTTTAAAGGAAAATATATGTATTCATGTGTACTGAAACAAAACATTGAGAAAATCATTATATCAAGATACTAGATATTTTCCTCATAGGTTGTCCACATTAAGACTGTTTACAACCTTGAAAGAGACCACATTATATAGAAAATACATGTCTGTGTAGTTTGTGAAAATGCTAATTTGTATTGTGTGCTTTCTTGAGATGACGTCATTAGTGTGCTCTAAAACCTTCCAAATATCAAATGTTTGATACATCCAACATGTATATACGCACAGGTATACCCAATACCCAGACACAATGCGCATGCGTCAAAAAACTCCAATGTAAGAAATTCACATAATACTGAAATCTTACCAAATTTGTTTAAAATAAAAAAAAATCCTTTTGCAGTGGTCACATATTCCTTGTTTTGAAACGAAATCAGGAAACAGGATAATTTCCTATGAACTATAGAGATAAATATGAATCAAAAACATTCTCTGAAAGTTTATAGATATTAGAATAAATATGTTTAGTCAACATTATTGATTTTAATCATTTACTTCATATATAATATTGCTTCGACAGTCATTTCACAGTCGACTCTCATTGTGTGTGAGATTTCAAACTTTATTATGTTTTCTGTTGTTCATTGTGGTTGTGTATTTTATGAAATTTAAGCCTTGTAATCAAATTATGCAGAGAAGTCAGCAGTAAATCTTGCAGAGATATACAACATTCATTTATTGCCATATCACCTTCCTCACGATTCTATATATTTGTATCTAAACCTTTCTACGTCATTTGCAACTGAGGAGTTTCCTTTTTTATCTTAAGTTAATTGTTTGTAATAATGATGACTTTTCAGTTTATTCTGTAAAGGAATACTTTAGTTCAATAATATCTTGTTTTTTTCAGAGGAAAATATTTCTATTTAGTACTTCTAAAACATTTTTCGATAATTATGTAATAGATTTTGATTGGTTTTAATGATAACTATATGAAATAAATAAAATCATAAATTCTTATAATCGACAGGGTAGTTTAAATATGTTAATGGAACTGAAAATTGTAACGATTTAATGTGATTGTGACAGAGATGGTCATGCCCATGGTGAAAGCGAGGTAGTGATAGTGATAATAATAGTGACAGTGAAATTGATAGTGTTAGTAATGGTGATAGTGTTAGTAGTGGTGATAGTGATAGTGATGGTGATAGTGATAGTGATAGTGACGGTGATGGTGATGGTGATAGTGATAGTGATGGTGATAGTGATGGTGATAGTGATGATGATAGTGATGGTGATAGTGATGGTGATAGTGAAAGTGAAAGTGAAAGTGACGGTGATAGTGACGGTGATAGTGAAGGTGATGGTGAAAGTGATAGTGAAAGTGATAGTGACGGTGATAGTGACGGTGATAGTGATAGTGATAAGGTGATGGTGACGGTAATTTTGTTAATAGGTTTTATAAAGCGCTGATACTAGACAACGTTGGTTCATAGCGCTTGATAGCAACTCACCAGGAATTTGGAACTCCTTGGTCTGAAGGAAAACGGTCTAACAATTGTGCTAGTTCAACCAATATCTAAATTGTCTGGCTAACTCATATGATATTATTATATATAGTACATATTTGAACATTTACTTACTATATCCTACAGACCTTTCATTTTATTCTTTGAAAATCATATTTATCAAAGCATGTATCCCACATTTCTTTGCCCATTTTCATGCCCAAAAATATTAATGTTCAAAATTTATATTTTTTATATGTTTAAAAACCTGATGTCATTCAGGATGAGATCAATATTTGTTTAGATCTAAAAACAATATAAAAAAGTAACACGTCAAATGGAATATTTATGATAATAACCTTATTCTTAATCAACGTCACTGTCAGGAAAATACCAGCATGGAATGGGACGAGGAGGAGTTATTAATAGAAAATGATTAAGTGGGTAGGCGAGTACCACAAATAGCTTCTGCTCGCGGTGAAGGTTGCCTCTCACGTAAGGTCTGAATGTCAACCCTAAATGGTAGCATCACTAACAAAGACAAAGTAAGGAAAGCCCCACAAGCCCCCTTAAACGGTAAGGTGCACAACTTCCAGGATCTCTGTGCTCTTCTCTTTTGGAGGTTGAATCAGATGACGAGTCAAACCACGCCACTTGTGAGTCACAGCAAAAAGTCTCCGATAACTTCTCAAATCAATTAAGTTTGAAACATGAATTATCTTATTTATTTACATTTCATACATCAATTTGTATATATATGGTAATAACCTTAATAGGGTAAAAGTATTACAGAGAGAATCGCCTGACAAACCTAAAGATTAATAATTTTTACTTAAATAGGATATAATGATATTTGAAATAAACAGAAACAAAGACTTTATATGGCACATAATAAGACATATCAAAGGAATAATGAGGCTTACAGACAAGCGAATTATTTAACAAAATAGTAGATTCATTGCATTTCTAATGCCCTTCTCATATTTACATTATGAATTTCATTTCTTGATGAGAAATGCTGCTGTTCATTTCCTTATAAACTAATTTCAGTATGAATTAGTGAAGAATGTCTCGTAATTTTAGAATGTTTAATTATCTGTGCAAGCGACATTTAGTTTTTAAACGATTCCAAGATATCAAAATGAAAAGTAACATTTAGCTCAAGAATTATTAAATTAAAATTGAAAAAATCCAATATTGAAAATTTAAATACTCAGCTCAAGCAACATGCCCTACACCTGAGAATTAAGCTTAATGTGAAGTAGTCAATAATCAGGCAAGGCTGAATTATTCAGTTCTATCTATCACCTGAGTGTTTATATTAATTACCGCATCTGACTCTGGCTTCCGTCAATTGAAAGTGGTAGGCCTTGTCCTTTTGGGAATGTTCCCGCCCCACGTGCTCCATTGTACAAATATTGAATACATCGCGTGATCTGTATTTTCAGACTGAACTATTGTATACATGTACGCTCAAAAGTAAAATGGGGGCATCAGTTTTTAATCACCTCGAGGCTTGCTTTAAAAAAGAGTCATGCATAATATTGTATTTATTAATCCATAGAGGTAGAGGACATGTATAGGCTTTGAACAGTACATAGAAATCATAGCTCACTCTCCATGGAACATTTGGAACTAATTTCAATTTGAAAAGCACAAGCCATACAGTCAAGTGTATTGAAATTTGACATGTTTTATTCAGTGTGAACTGAAGTGGCCCAATTTAATTGCATATCAGGAAACTTGGGCACTGTGAATAATATTAATCACATTTATCTTCCTAAAATTAAATATTAAACACACCTGCCCTGGTACAATATATGCAATGAAGAGGAAGTATTAGTTCTATAGTGTAATGATTCAGTCAAATATTTATAGCATATTAGATGAACATAAACATTTGCTATGGTTGGCTTTGCTGTGAGCCTTTCATTTCTGACAGTTTGTTTGGAATGCCTTTTGAAAGAAGAAGCAACCAGTCATAGTATGAACACATGAAATATTCAGACTGGTATGTTCTTCCCTTGAGACATAGTTTTAGAGCAACACATGGGTCCTCTGAACCTCACGAACATAATTCAAGGCCTGAGAAGAGTATGTTGTCTCAGGGAGTTACTCTGAATAGCCATCCCAGACACAAGACAGACATATGATATTTTCTTGAAATAATATCAGAGAAGAAAAAACCGAGAACCATGCTGGGAATAAAGTTAATTTGAGAGAATTAAATATCAGATCAAATTTTCGCACGAGATAAGATTCATTTTCTGAGACATTTCTGTCTTTTAGACACTTATGTTAATTTGTTAGATGTATAGACAATGTGAATGAGTAATTGAATTGTGGTAATATTTGCTTTTTTCACTGGAAAGTAAACAGATCAATTCACCGAAATGGGTCATTCTACTAAACTGGGTCAATCTACCGAAATAGGTCATTCTACCAAACGGTGTCAATCTACCAAACTGGGTCATTCTACCAAACGGTGTTAATCTACCAAACTGGATCATTCTACTAAACTGGGTCATTCTACTAAACGTTGTCAATCTACCAAACTGTGACAATCCACAGCACTGGGTCAATCAACCAAACTGGGTCAATCTGACACAGATTAATGAGAGTCCTAATCAAGATTTCAACCATACTGGTTCCCCAGCCCCAATGTGTTTATTATATTCAAACGTAGCTGATATTTCACAATTCTCCAATTTTATGATTGATGTTAACCCTAAAATAACAAATTCTATCATATCAAATATTGCCTTCAAAATTTATAACTTTCAGTAAATATAAGAAATATTCTTGTTGAAGCCATGTTAGTCCACAAATATAAAGCTAGAATTGCTTGATGAACCGGTTACAATATAATTTGTTTTCATTTTACCACTAAAATGCCAATGGACCATTCCCTGAGTCATGAAACTTAATACATTTTGGCATCCAATATGATTGTATCACTTCAACTGCAGGTTGACGTCTTAGTACGCCCCACACAGAAGGATATGAACCAAACCTAAGCGATAATGCTTTCTAATCTTGAGATCCGTGACACCCTGCTTAGCTGTGTGCTACCGGGAGGAGTATGCAGCATTTATCCGCGCCCTGCAGCCGCATCCCGCAGGTGATACACAGGTATTCCCGTAGCTGCTGGTGATTTTGAATGCCGACCTTAATGATGTTCTTAATGCCACACAGCCGGAGAACCTCACAGTGCCTGCCTCTCATTTCTAAATGACTCTAAAGTCTCGCGTGAACATGATTCCTTAAGTCTCGCGTGAACATGGCGAGTCCAAACGTCTCCGATTCCCGAGATCTCAGGTTCACAATTATACTTGTTGATATGACAATATCAAGTTCTCGTTCACAGACTTGCTGAAACAACATTTTTAGCTTCGATAGTATTTTAGGATGGCTTAAGTTAATTAAAAGAATGACTAACGGTCAATTAGAGAATGGGAGTTTTAGTTTTCCTTTAATATGACTGAACACACGACCTGAATTTCTCAAATGTTCTCCTTGATTTGCCTTCATTTTTGTTTTTAAAGATAATTCTTTTAATATTTCAATGATTTATTTTATTCATATCTCTAATTCTTATGAGTACATTTCCCAACCGCTATTGTGATGGAAACAGTAAGAAGAAACAAATGTCTTATGAGAGATCCTTAACAGAATTTGTATTTAGAAACAGATGTCAAATATAGTTTGCCAACAAATATTTTTAGTATCATGTCAAAACTTATGCTATCTTTACATTTGTATAGGACTAATGAAACATATACGATAATGATGAATGTTTCTATAAATATTACGAATATATGTGAATAACAGGTGTGAATGGTGTAGTAAAAATCAATAACGTAGCACTCTTATAAGACTCAAAGAACATACGACCCCAAAAACTCACCCAGGTGTTACTAATGATGTGAATGAGTGGGCAAAGGCATTGTCTTATTTTATGAATGAAGTCTTAGCTAGCTGAGAGCTTAACAAGGTGCCCCTCCCCTTAATATATAATGCTATATGTCCCACCATCCATTGCGTAATTATAAACACACATGTAGAGTTTAGTTCAAAACTCACAAAATAAAGAGCTGGGCGGAAAAACATGGTCATGTTCAAACTTGGTAACTTAAATTTTTGTAAAATTCAGCTATTCAAAATGTTCAAAATCTTTCAAATAAGGAAAGATTTATATTATAAAATCTTAATGTTTCATTTAGTTGGAAGATTGTGTGTGGAAACCATTTATAGATGGAGAAAGATGGACAAAAAATATAGTTTTCAAAAGTTATTTTGTGATATTTGTGTTTAATATAGAGAAAAGTATTTAGAATTTCCGAGTTTCCATGAGAATTTAAAGTGAGTAAAAGATGTTCTTATTTTAAGTATCGTTTAACAAAAGTGAGTTGTGTAAATTCAGTTCATGATTCAGACAGTGTAATAGTAAAGGGTATAATTCTACAACAAATTAAATAAACTGCAGAGTTGGACGTGTTGGAATCTTGTATTCTGCTCATTCCTGGGACTGTTGGGATGATACCTTCACCTGACGGTTACCTGAGCCAGCTGATCACCCGCTATCCCCGCCACAACTTTCAGCCTACGCAGGCTCTCCCGTCTACGCAGGCTTTCCCGTCTACGCAGGCATTCTAATCTCGTAGCCTTAACATATGATGCTTTACCTTTGCTGAATGGAAACGAGGGACCACATACTGTCACCAACGAGACAATGACAAACACAACTACCAGAATCACAAGCTATTTTCTCCTTAGTAATTGCCGTTGTTAGAACAATAATGTAGAGCGGGGTTCATCAGACTATTTGTAGTGGATTTTAAAGCTTGGTTTAACGGGTATAAGCATATAACTCCATGTATTTAACAAGACCTTATTAGTAACTTTCTCAAAGTGAGATGATTTTGACATGAGCCGAGTCTTACCCGTGAATATATTCTAAAATAAAACATAGTCATCCCTCCTTTTTCATGGAAGGTCCTTTACAAACTGTAGTTACCGTTAAGATATACTAATAAAACTCTGAGGTGCATAACTTCTGTGTGTTTTTCCATGATGTGTGTGTGCATTTCCGTCTCATAGTATGGTTCGATAATTTCAATGACTTTACAATTTTGGCAAAAATGTCATCATAATATATTCCTACCAAATATGAAGTTAAGGTATGGCTTAAAATACTACGAATTTTAAATTATGATGATATGCAGGAATCCAGACGTGGTAATTATGAATCAGCATTGATAAAAGCAAAGTTTTGCTTAATTTATGCGTACTTAGGGGATACTGGCATTGGTGACATGCCATTCATGGCATTTGCTGACGAGGCGTTGCGTAGGCAGACGCCGGTTACACCCATGACAGTGGGCATACTACCATGTTTGGAAAGAGGCTGCCGCTGTGCGTGGAGTGAGCAGCATATCTTAGCGCCCATTGAGTAACTTAGTCCACGTGTGCTGCTCAGAGCTACTCACTTGTCGATGAGCTTTAGCGGTGGTCACAGCAGATGCGTTTTGCTCTGAGTGTTACTCCGTCAATTACAACCATCATCAAGACTTGTGCTAAAAACCTTATCAGGAATATAAGCCAAGAACACTTCTACCAAGGAATCATTTCTTGGATTGCAGAACTGTAAGTTATATTTCACTCTTACTGTCAGCGACGGTTTGTGTGTGTGTTTTTACACAGCTGATGAGAACATTGTAAACACAGCCATTTACGGTTACATAATCCAGTCTGAAAGCAGGTTTTAATCTGTTAATACGGTTGGATAAACTGTCATCACCAAATCGCGGTGATTTACAACAGACAACGTACTAACACACCGGGATTATCAATCACAGAGACACTATAAAAGAATCCAGAAATATAAACCTTCAAGAAAAGGACAAACAGAAGTGAAAAGTGGAAAAAAAGAGACTTGAAATCAAGAACCAAGAACCAAAGAAGACAAGCAGATCCCGTATTGACATAATGGGGTTTATCAGCGGTAATGACTCCCGATACAGGGCGACACTACTTGCCCTGCTTACTATTGGCATCGTGACGGGACAGGCTTCAGGTAAGACCACTCTAGTCTATAATAATCCATAAAAACAACATCTTCAGTTATTTGTCCTGAAGAGCTTGTTTTGAAATAAAGAATAAAGTATAAAGAATTTAAGAAGTATGGACCATCCTTTATATTGAAAAATATGTTTTGACACAGTTTTAATATTATTTGATTAAAAAATTGGTAGCATTTCATTTTTAAATTGGATGGTTGAAAAATCACGATGATTCCTCCATTCAGGAGTCAAACATTCCAGTGTCATAGAATGTGACAATATATTCATATGAAACATGAATATTGTTAAAGTAGAAATATTAGAATTGAATTGTACTGATACATTTTGATCTGACTTAATGGATATTAAGATCTGGTTTCAAACTATACAAAACACTGGGTGTTTAAATCAAACTGAAATAAAGAAAAAGGATGGTCTTTACTCAAGCATATCACTGCAAGTATGCTACTGTTTCTATTGTCTTGGTTTGGGAAGTGAGTGTTAAATAAACCATTGGCATGACAACTATAAGAGATGTGCTGTAGTGTCTCATGTACTTCCATAATCCAATAAATACTCTATTGTATGGTGGTGATGTGCATTCATTGTTATGTTAGTGTGTGTCTCAAGTGATGAGTTAAAGTAATCTGCCTCATTCGTTGTCTGGTCATTGTGAGTCTCCAGTGAACAGTGAGTCTCTTGTGAACAGTGTTGAAACATCAGACTATGCTACTAATCAGGATACCTGATTAAATTACCATATGCCTTCCCATTTGAGGTTCATTGGTCTAGGACATTTGGCATATATCTTATCTGACTTCAAATTATCTTTTTTATCATAACTAACATTTACTCTATGATAACATTATGTTTAATATAGAATTCAGATTAATCCAATATCAAATCTAATTCATTTCATTATATAATTTATGATGACATATTTGAAAACAGCAATGAAAAGTGTCTGAGTGAGAGAAGGAAGAAAACTTCTAAACTTTGTCAGGGAGATAATCATTCTTTGATTATCTCTAATAGGCCATTAGACCTAGTGGCTGTTTCACGCCAAGCTTAACATAGGAAGGTGTGTCCAACGAATCCACCATGTTTGGAAGATTGTAATGATGGCATAGCTAATCTGCCTAATTTGCACTCTGAAATTGGAAAACAATCTTAATGGAGGTAGA
This sequence comes from Amphiduros pacificus, assembly GCA_949316495.1. Lineage (NCBI taxonomy): Eukaryota > Metazoa > Annelida > Polychaeta > Phyllodocida > Hesionidae > Amphiduros > Amphiduros pacificus. The sequence goes on along the minus strand of OX439012.1, from coordinate 29,825,401 downwards.
AATAATCTCCATACATAACCACTAAATCATGTTGGTAACGATCTGAGATATTTTGTTTGAAAAACGTTCATTCAGATAAACATAAAGAATATATAATGGATACTAAATGTCACAGATGCTTGTGAAATACTATGGTCTTTCTGATATAAGCCTACTTATTGTGAGCCTCAGAAAGGAGTCTACCTTAGGGCAGTTCTCCCTCTTTTTCCTGTCCAACCTTTAAAACACAAAGTCCCCATGCCTCTGCGCTGAGATATATATATATATACTGAAAGAGCTAAGAGCAAAACAAAATAGATTAACCTTTCCATTAAGGTTACAGAGCCAGACAAGACAAACAAATTCCAGCTTTTACCGAACATCTGGACTTGGTAAAACAACACTGCAGCAAGTGTGTTTATTTCTATTTTGGTGATGAAGATTAATGATTTATTGCAGTAATGGAGTATTCTGTATGCTGCAGCAGCATGTGGCGATTTGAGCAGGCTTTTTTTCCTACTCCCAATGTGGTCGCCGTGAGTCCCTAAGCCTTTCTGGTCACCATTTGCCAATGAGAAGCTATTTTCTCTGTTAGTCTGTGGCACAATGCTCCTATACAGTTATTTATCGATTCTGCAGGGTTAAGCCATACAAGCGACAGGTAGCTCTTTGATGGTATTTATTCAATATGCAGGCATGATTTTTGTCGCTGAAAATAGTTATTGCTTTAGGAACTTCTCGTGTTCATTCGCCTTTAGTTTGAAGAGTGTTGCAAATAGCACATTTCAAATCTCATGAATATATATATATATATATATATATATATATATATATATATATATATATATATATATATATATATATATATATATATATATATATATATATATATATAATTGAAATACTAGATATTTGACAGAGAATGATTCTGGATGAAATTTGACAGAGAATGATTCTGGATGAAAATGATTTGTGAAAGAAATACCAAATTGATAACTTATTAATAACATAGACTATGGAGCATCATTGAGTACATTATAGACATTGGGCACATCATGTCCCTAACTTGGTCAATATGAACTGAGGCACTGCCAATATACTCAATAATGTGTTTTGGCATTGGCAACAATTGTTGCTCTCTAATTCAGACTTTCAAACAAGACCTTTGGAGCAACTATAGAGCCAGCGTTAGATATACACACCTTTTTATAGGTGGGGCATAGCCCAGAATGGTAATTCATCAAACTTTAGCATGGCTGCAGGGCACCTGTTGCAACAAATGTGTTCTACCAGTCTTAACAGCTGCTCTCCGTTGCTCTGAAGCAGGTTGTAGCAGTACAATTAAGTTCTCATATATACAAACGCTATCAAGGCCCTTGTTCCCAGTTTGTTGTTCTATTTACAATCCTTTTTTTTCTATTTTGATCCTTTGAAATGTCTGATTATGAGTTTGTTTACTAGCTCTACCTCATTATCAGTCTGTGTACTGTGGTGGCAGGTTATAATATCAAAAGTTGATAAATCTAACTAAGAATACTTTTATTTTATATTTTGACAAAATGAATATAACAAATAAAAGTGATTATTCATAAACTGTACCTTATTAACATTATTAACTGTACCTTATTAACATAAAGTATATAATATGCTTGGAAAAAACCTCATTTGATTACATCCATATCAAATGTAAATCTTGTCCATAAGGAGATATATATATTTAGTGACGGTGACGTAGGATGTTCCATTAGCGGTAAAGCACAAGTCTCATATTTGTGGCTGCTATGATTACTGCAGATTTCTATAAAAGCCTGCTGCGCCCCCTACTGTGAACATGGAACATTATAGTGGTTATTAAATACCACCCTCCAAAAGCCACTGTATCGATTGGGAGAGAGGTGTTTGATATAATTAGTCTTGTACTTCTCTCCCTGATATTGAACCAACCACTGGAATTCCTGGCTTTCCAATATCAGCTTAGTCTCGGTGAATGTCGTGATCATCTTTTCTCTCTCTGTGTAAATGTTGCAGATGATACTTTGAAGGAAATGTGGACTAATGTAACATATTTTAATTTTATATCCATTTTAGCCATGTCCACTTCAAGCATTAACATTATCTTATCGATATCAGGCTACTTAATTAAATTTACACTCAGACTAATCCTGGGTTTAATGGAAAAAACACAAGGAAGACATTCTCCTTACTCATCTATAGTTGGTAGGATTTGAATAGATAGATTGCTAAGATATACTGCTGATAAAGAACTAGAATTGATCCTCCACCGTCTCAGGGACATAGGAAATATGACCTCTTTGTCACAGATTGTCAGAACTCTTCACCCCAAAACAGAAGAATACACTTAGAACAAAGCCCTGCGGAATCACATAAGGCCATCCACTTAAGGCACATCATATCTATAAGAAAGTTCTCACTTGATCAAAACAGGTGAAGCAACTGTGGAGACTCTCTCTCACAGCTTGTGATATACTTAAGACTATTCAGTCAAACTATACTATAGACCTTTTATTAGCATATATCTTACTGTAACTCTTCCAATATCTCATATAATTGAAAGCTTGAAAAGGGGACCTTTTTATTATGCCTTGGCGTGTATCTTTGAGAGACATCTTTGGTTTTCATATAATTAAGCTATTTATCACCATACAATTAAGATGAATGGTGATTCTGCCTCATTTGAAAAAAACCGATAATACATATCAGTAAATACTAATGCTAGATAAACGAGTGGAACAGAAGTCTCATATTTATATATTACTCCTCTGCTCATATCTGATAGATAACGCTGCAGAATTCAATGATGATTGAAATATATACATGAAATTGAATTTCATGAATAACTGTTCATCTTCTCATCACTTTTGAATAAGGCTTCCATAAAAAGTCATATTCAAGAGAAAGCCGCATTTCACAGATTCCCTTCGATCTTTACCAGTTTTGCATTAAGGGATTGTAGTTGATGATATAATGTGGACGTTTTGCTTTGCATTCTATCAATGGCATCACATCTCCCGCTGCCCTGTGTCTGATGAAGATAGATCCTGGGAGAGATGTCAACGGGAATACCAGATCCTACTATGATCAACAACTTAGCTCTTTGTATGCCCTGTCATGGACAACTCAAATCTGAGTGAACGTTCAGTACAGAACAATAGATTATCATCATGGAAATATCGATATGTTTGCCAAGAATAGACTCTTTTATGAGCATATTGCACTCAGTACTGGCCAAAATTGAAAATAGGTATGAAATTAACTGCAATTGTGTGGTCAATATAATGATATAAGCAGACAAATGCTAATATACATATATATTAGTTGGTTAATATTCTTTTGTTAATATTATAACATGCATGGAATAAAAAACATCTCTCTCTATATATATGTACTTGATATATCCAGCTTTTATTAAAGCTGAAGCATAGATATAGAAGGCTTCATGTAATAATACACTTTATTGAGATAAAATATCAATCTGTATGAGGACGAGTGGTTCTGTTGAACTTGTCTATCTCGGAGGTTGTGATAAAAGCAGTTGATCAGAAATAGAAATGAAAACTGCCGTGTTATGATAAAGGGGATAGATCCAGCACAGGGACCAGACTGGACAATGTCGTGTGTCATCATGGACCTCTACCATGAGGTCAATAGGTCAAATTTCCTGGATGATTGAGACTCCTTGTTAGGGAAAAAGTGGCCATCGTAAATAAGGGAAAGGGTGGAAAGCGGTGGGCTGCAATTTTCAGCTCTTTCAGGACAAGTAAAAATAGGATCATTTAAGAGAATATTATGGCTTTTTTTTATAATAAATTCTAATATGAAGCTTGAATTCATTATCATACGGTAAGATTATTATTTCTTTGTCGGTAATAAAACCAAACATTGACAGCAATATCACGCATATTGTAATATGATATTCGATCTGAATGAAAGGAAACACTTAAGAGTAACAGAGATAGTGTGAAAACAAAAACCCTGGAGAGTTAAAATCCTGATTGTTTTGACGATGTGTGGCAGTCAGAGTGTAAAAACAGGAATCCTTGGACAATCTTGACAAGGGTGAGAGATGCACACGAGGTGATCCCTCTTACTCTGTGCTGAGCCATCTTTTTATCAAGTTTACTCATCGATAGTCTGGCTATATAGGACCACAAATGCAACCTCTTGCAAGTCTATGCAAAAGGAATGGTGCAACGCCCTTTTTATAGAACAATCGTGTCCTATGAGAATGCTACAGAAATGAGAAAAAGGTGAACGCCACCGGTCACTGCTAAATCTGGAACTGGGTTGGGGGTTTGGAGAAAATATCTAATCAGGAACCTCCCTCTTGCAAAGGTGCTGGGAACAATCTCATCAGACTATCACTCTTTTGGGCCTATTGAAAAGAAGCAGGATTTTTCACTCCACTATCTGTCACATGCCAATAATAATGCTTTTATTTCCATTCTTGAAAAAAGAAAATAGCTTCTCTAAAAAATGGCAAATGTCAGTGATAAGTGTTAATTGTTATCTTTCAAAAGTCAGCTGGTGGGTATTATGTAAAAGAAGATGGTATCATTAATTTTGGGGTAGGCGCAAAACTGTCATTAAGATGTGCTTAAACAGAGCCATTTAGAATCGTGATAAAACAAATGTGGGCTGGAAGCAATGCACAGAGATGGCAACATCATCTGGATAATGCAAAGGTGTCAGAGTTGCATTCAACTCAGACAGGCTTATGACAGACTTTGGTCTCACGGCGCTGATTAATATTGAAGCGAGACCGACAGAAAAAGGACAAAGAGATGCTGAGATCTGGGAATACAGTTTGCAGGAACTGACTGTATAACAATGGCATGGTTCCCCAAAGAAACCGTGGAGAGTCTCCGATGTGTTTTCTAGTTGTCAGAATTCATGATAAAGTGGAAAGGGAGTGTAACTTTGCTTGGTTTTCTGCCAAAAAGACAATCAGTGGTGATTTATCAGGGGAGGACTTGTCGGCGTTCACAAAGGCTCTCATAACCATCAACTGCTGTGTTATTTTTCATGTCCCGTCTTGATGAGGGATTTTGCCATGAATTTGTGACAACACACTACTTGATGAACTACACCTGTTTTTATAAATGGGTTTGAAATCAATAAAAAAGCGCTTATCAAAATATGGCATCTATACAATGATAGATTCATCTTCATTTTTTGTCATTTTGTTAAAATCATGAGAGCTTATTAAACAAATTTTCATTTTTATGATGGCATTTACAAAATTGATTTAAATATACATCAAAATTTTGATATTTGATAAAAGCAGTAATTAATATACAAGCTTAAGTACAAATATGTGGAATTGCTCACAGAACCCCAAATATGCATGTGAATACCCTAAGCGCTCTACCTCCTATTATAACATTATGATGAATAATGCTCATTATGATCTCTCTCTTGAGTCATTGGGTGAGGCAATAACACAGGCAGAAATACACCTCATTGAGGGGTATCTATGTTAGTCCTTTGTCTTGTCCAGACAGGTTTCTGCTGTCTTTGTCAATTTGTCATCGTTTAGCATGCCATTGATACCGAGAATTGGCTGAAAACTGTGACCTAAGTTCACCCCGCAGCAGGTCTGTGTTGCAAGTGACATCCTAATTGCACAAAACATATCAGTGGGGTACTTTTTGTCATGAAACACCCCATAATGTTACAAAAAACACTCATGGCTTTGTTACCTCCCACACTTTAAGTGGAACCCTAGAAATGAAAGCATAGCTGCTGTACGGTAAAATGAACCTAATATAAGTATTTCTTTCCCCTCAAAATTAAAGACCATTAAAATAAACTTGATTTTTACCGCCATGGTAAGAAACGGGTCAGCTTTCTGTGGACTACAACAACAAATTTATGTCTCATACCACAGAAAAACATTAGATTAAACTAATTCTGATCACCAAATAACTTCCTGTTTGCATAGAATATTACATTTCAGTTAAGATTAATTTCATTTCAAAATGTGTGCCACAGGTGAATTAATACCATGGTTACATAAAGTATATATGAATAAATTTAAAAATGAATAAACAAAAAAATGTATTATAAAAATAAGATGTCTATATATATATATATCTTCTGGCTCTTCATTTCTGTGACCAGTTAGGAACCTTTCCACATACACACACGGTAATTCTATACCTTTTTTCCGGATATAAGTCTCAAGACAGACATTTCCATGTCTCCTTTTTGAAACATGATATGATATGAATTTTCTACTGTCTGGTTCTGTTTATCTCAAAATGATGAGTCAGCAAAATATTCCTCAACATATTCCATCCATATTTTATACCTTAGGTATCCATGCACAATCATGAAATATCAGTCCAAAACTAACATTGAATTCATTGTTAATGATAAACAGCTCTGATGGATAGGAAAACATTAAGAAGAAATATGATCATAATACAAGGCCAAGTTGAAGCCAAGTTCTTCATTTAAAGATGTATTGTGCCTTGTTAAGCTTTACCTGGGAAGAACTCAACAACAAAAGCAAATACAGATCATTTGTTCTGAGAAGTACCCCAATGCCCCCAAAATAATTAATTCCCTTAAAAATCACACAAAGAGTAACTTTATGTGGAAAAGTTCATGGCTTCGGGAATGTTACCTCGCTGTAACGAGGAGAAAAGCTTTTCCGGGAATTTAGCATCGCTTGTGCGTATCATTGTTATCCTTCTGTGAAAATCAGCAAAAGTTGTGGTTTTTTTTATCAAGAGATTATACCCATAGACTTGATCTTAACAGTAATAACACAATAAAAACATAAGAGTTCCACCAGATTTTAAAACAAATCTCTTTTAAGTTCTGGCAAACTTTTACAATTAATTCTTCATTGGTAATAATGCAATGGCAAAAGGTGGAAATTAGACTGATAAAGGCAATGCCACCAAAATGTGGATGACGTCATTTCCTAAGAACAAACTCCTTGATGACCAAAGTATTCTTTCAGGATTGCATGAGACAACCACAATAAGCTTCATTGTGCATGTACTGTCTTAGATTTAGACCATTATATGTACGCAACGATACTTTTTCACGGATTGTCAAAGCTGTTCATTATTTCCCCAGAGAAATTATATTAGCTAGGCGTGACATTGTATGATTTTTGCATCCATATTTTAGGGCAAACCACGTCAAATATATGGAGATACTCAAAATGTCATCCAAATCAAACTCCTGAAAATACGCAGATCTTTGTGTATGTTGTGATTACAACACATTGCGGTGGGAAAAATAAACAGATAAATATTTAATATTTGACACCAATCAAGTAGAACATGATGTTTTTATTAGTTGCTGGACTGTTAAAATCAAAAGTACCATTAAGAAAATCATCATTCAATAGTCGGCATTGCAGAAAAAAGTAGGCGGAACCGGAAGTGAAAGATGCCTGTGGAGCACATGTCTGATTTGTCATGTTCACAAGTATCGGCATTTTAAACAAATCTCTGATATCTCAATATTAATATTGATTTTAAAAATTGACAAATAAAGTACTTTTGGAGGTTTACCTTATTTTTAACATATTTTGATATATTTATCAAAAGGAGTTATTTTTTCAGATCAAAAATGACCTTTTCTCATCTTGCTTAGATGTTGAGCTCGTACTGATTGTAGTAGTCGTGTTAACTTGGACCTTGTAGACTGTGTCCTAGGGCTTTCTGGCTCCGGGCTGTTGGCCTTGGGTATAGATTGTCCCGGGGAGATGGAATCAAAAGCTACAGGGGCCTACCTATGCCTGGAAGCTTTCATGTCCTCACATCCTACCCCATGCTTTGGTGCCATATTAGTGCACATTTAATTACCTACTATCTTTGAAAACAGAATTGAAAATAGAACACTTTCCTTCATAATATGCAATGTTTTTTTCAATCTCAGCAAAAACACTCTCCTGGTTCCTCATAGGCACATTATCTTTAGAGCGGAAATGACATCTCATTTGAATAATGCTATAAGGCTTATTTGCCCAAAAGGTTATAATTCCGCTGTGCATGAGAGTGAAGGGGTTAGGCAGTGTCATCATGCTTTTGAATCTGTCAGACTAGTGAGTAGATGTCATACACAGAGAGTTGATGCAGTGGCCTCCAGCCTCTATCTGATCCCCTCACTCATTCCTTCATCCCTGCTCTGATTAAGGTCATTTTTCCTGTCTGTATCTTTTGATGCTTCCCATATGCTCGCCAGGGCCCTGATAATTCTGTGGTGCTCTATTTAAGCCTGGCACACAGTTGATTTCCACCTGTATGAGTCAAGTTGGGCTCAATGGATGCAAAGGCTATACACAAAACACAATAGATTTGTTGGTATTTGGCAAGGCAATAATTCTATGAATCTGAACATAGTAAATTTGAACATTTATACGGTGTCACAAAAATCTTTTATCTCCGTATTAATATAACTTGTACACATATATGCTATAGAGAGCCTAGTTGATTTAGCTTGGCAGGAAGGGAATAAGCGTGCCTTTGTTTGATCACAGGTTGTTCTCCCCCTTTGTAAAAAATGAAATGAGTGATAATGAGTGGAGAGGAATGTCAAAGTCAGCCAGGATCCATTAAGGTTTGGTTAATGACTGAATATATCAAACACTCTCTGTAATTAGCACCACAATAAGGCGGTGCCTGCAGGTGAAAATTAACCCGTGTACACTGATGGGTGGAACGGCTTCACAACAAACTTGGAATGCGGCACATGTTTTCTACACTTCTGTTCTTTTGTGTCACAACGAATGTGAATCAATGAACACTCTATATAGGTGAAAAGAGTATTGTGTGTATTCTGGGAAGGATTTCTAGAATGGTGAGCATGCTTTTTTAAAGTCCATCCTCATCACCCGTCTCTCAGATTTGGCACATGCCTTTTTGCTAGTCCAATGGACATCCGGAAATTGTAAACTTTGGGGGCATGCTGAGAGCATAATGGCCGGAAATTGGCAACAAACACTGGCCACTTCCTGTGAAGCCGTGCATCATGGGAAATGGCGCTACACAAAATACAGCACATCTCACTTTCACGAGACTTTGATGAAGTGAAAATAACTTGTGACAGGGCACGAGACAATGCTGTAAATGTATGGAAACTATAGTCACCACGTTAACCCGCTGTCTGGAGAGTACTGGCCTTCATCAAGCACTGCAATGAAAACTCTCAAATTGTGCAAATAAAAAAGTTAAAATTGGTACAAATTGATAAATTGATCATTATCCAAATTGTACAGATAATTTACAATTTTTCATTTCTGTATTGAATTTTCCTAGGCCTATCCTAGGCCGATAATTCAGTAATGTCATATTAGACAAAACCAATGATTATTTGATCAGACAAAGTTGTATACAAATTTCTCAAACATGTCTTTTTAAACTGGTGCAATTTGGAACGGTTATTCACCTTGAGGTCATTCAGTAAAACAAATTAATCTACAGAACATTTTGCTAAACACCATTAGTAGATAACCGCTCTTTACTTAAGTACATAGGAGGATCTCTCGGTGCAAATTGTTTAAACTTGATCTGTACACTCAGGATACTCTATGAATAGTTAATGCCTTCCTCTAAGCACTCTGTATATATTTATCTTGACTAAAGTATATTTACTTTCTTTATTGTATTGGACCATAAATGGTCATTTTCGGGTAATATAATAAATGAATGGCACGTGCGACATAATAAGGCTTCAAAAACCAAGATAAATCGGCAAATCAAATCAACAAAGCATCTTGTTTCTCCATTAAGGATATTTCTTAATATAATATGATACTTTTCTGAACGAAAGTATTAAATGTATTTGTGCTTGTTTTCGATGGAACATTAATGAAGCATTTGGTTGAATGAAATAACTTTAGAAATCACATAATTTACACTGCTTCCTTCTGCTTTCTAACTTGTGAAAGTCTGAAATAAAGACTCCTATATGTTTCACATTTCTGTGACTTTTATATTTTCCACTATAGAATAGTAAGATGTAATTATAGAAGGTAGTATGCTCTAATGGGTTCATATCACGACGGAGATTTATCAACAACGACCCAACCATAGTGGTCACCCTCTCGATAATGATGGATACGCATACAGCTAGGATGCCCCACAAATGCAAGCAGAAAGCAGCATAATAGCCTGATCGATGTCAGCGGAAAATAAACCCGTCGACAAACACCCAAACCGGAAGTTCCGCCATGTTGTGCATACTAATTGATCACGTGATCGCAGAGTATTTGCCACGATTCCACAGGGGCATTTCGTAAACTTTACAAGAGGTCAAACACAGTGATGCAAGTTTTCCAAAGAATGAGGACGCATCATTGTATTCAGATTCTGTCAAGCTTAGACGGTCTTTAGATCAAAGTAAAAATCTTAAGTCATTAAAGGTGAGAAATCTCCAATTAACCGATATAAACAACTCTTTGTGCCATTGGGATCTGATGAAATACCGGCCGTTTCTCACATAAAAGAATGCCTTCTGCCTCACGTAATAGGTTTGATCGAAATTGGTGATTTGGTCAAAGGGAAGTGAAGGGAAGAAGCCTAAAGTCACAGGTTACTTTCTATTGATGTATAGAGCAGCACAAAGTAAGGCTAGACAGCGCCTCTATAGGTTCAAGATATTCTATAGGAAAGCCAGTAAGCATCCATGCAATATGTATTTTTCCAACACATCTCTGTTATATTTTAACTTTCCTGAAATTCATTTTTTTCCTTTTATTGACCTTCACCAAGGTGTTCAATTTTGAATACTGTGTATTCAATTGACAATCATCCATTTAAATATATATGACCTTTAGTGTCTTGTAGTCAAAACCTTAATCCATCTAAACGTCCACAGAATACGAGTGTTAAATGTAATCATCAAAAAAAGTTAAGGTATATTGGCAGTAACTTTGTTCAAAGAGTGTCATATATGCCATTATTAGCAGATAAAATGACTTGAATGTTGGCACTTTTACAAGATGTCGACAATAGACAAGCATTTAGTCTGTGATTTTCGAGGACAATTATTTCTGGATTCATGGGCAATTCTTGGCATTAATAGACGACTCTGTTGTGACAATAACAGATGAGAAATTTGTCCTCTGGCATTAGCAATTATGTATTTTCATTTATTGAGGTCGTTTATTGGTCTATGCCACTGAAATAACTGCAGTTATACAATTGCTGGATTATAAGCCCTTGGTGATCAATGTATATTCCTTACATCCATCATATGTGTGCTTTGTCACAATCCATTTTTCGCATCCATGTAATACAAATGCATGTTAAATTAAACAGTTGATATAACATAACATGTTAGCATTTATATTTAATATTTTGCATAAAAATAAGTGAATTTTAGAAGTCAGAGTGACATTTGCCTTGCTATAAGCACAAGACAGGAAGGTCACTTATCATAAGGTTATGGCCAAACATTCATTTGTTATAGAAGCATAGCTCCATTACTGAAGAGAAAGGGAGACCTTCAAGCTAAGATAAAGAGGAAAAAAGCTGCAATTGTGTCTAGTAATGAGGATTTATGCCTGTAAGCATAGCATGTACCAGATGGTATGACCAACACATTGTCTACCTTTGTGGTATACATGTAATACAAGTTAACACCTGGAATTCATTCTTGTAATATTGTATCGCATTGCATGGGCAAGAAGACAAAAACAAAAGACATGTGCATGTCATCATGAAAGATCCCTGTCTGCATCGTTAAAAACCAGACTTGAACTGGGAATGCATTGCAAAAGGTGTATGGTATCAGTATGGTATCTCATCAAAATGTGATATATGCCAGGAAAATCTGCTTTGACAAGAAAATCTGCTTTGACATTTCATGTTTAAGTGTAATGAGTGATCAGAGACAAGGAAGTCAGAACCACCGGTATCAATACAAGACATAACGCACACAATACATCACATGCATTAATGTAGAGGGGCAATTTGCAGGTGCCATGTTCAATATTTGGGAGATCTGAGATCAAGCTCAGATATATCAGGGCTCAGTTTTGATATTGGTCTTTGAGATCAGGAGAATCTTGGGGATCTGCAGGCTACAGTATTATACGATTCTCTGAGCTCTGGATTGAGCTCAAAACAGAATGCCTATTATCAACCATAGGGAGGAACCAGCATTGTGCAACGCTATTGTTGTGCAGCTTTAAGAGAAGCTTTATTTTAGACTTTTGTTAAGGGTATTGAAATTTCTATAATGGTGTTTGGCTTAGGACCATGGCTGTTTACGTATATAACATATACGATATATCATATTGCTGTAATATCATGTGCTCTATGATAAGTCCACATGATTTGACCAAATTGGAGCATGTCAAATAGTCAAAGTAAGTCACTCCATCATTATCACAGTCTAACTCGGCATTCCCATAATCCTCACCGGAAGTGAGAACTGTGTGGCGTCTACAAGAAGGTATCAGATATTCTATTGGTGACTGAAACCAACTCAGGTCTGATAGCTTCACGACGTTCAATATTTACACGCACATTTACAAGGTACACTCCATACAAACAGGCACGGCACAAAAAAGACTGAAACTGATAGTAAGATGTGAAACAATTATATAAGTTAAATATTTTAAATGCTATTTAATACAATAAAACATGAAGTGTGAAACGTTAAATAAATAAGAGCGCTAACCGCTTTTTGCTATCTAAATTTTGAATTTGATTTTTTTTTTCAACTAAACATATCTTATGTAGAATATGTTATGAGTACATGCTACCACGAATCCAAAATGAATATGATGAACCATCCGGTGCATGAGTTTATTGTGTATTCTTATTTGAAACACAATATTCCCCAACAATTAAAATAAACCATTTTCGACGTGTTCACCTTGTTTGCAGTGCACTCACTTATTGCAAGACCACTTGCCCTCAAATGACTGCAAAAGACCACTGGAATTTCCACCATCACTAATTGGGTATGGTAGAAAATGTGATAAATTGAGCAAAATCCGGTGCATTTTCCAGCGTGGATCTCCAGAAAGCTTGTAATTTTCACTTGGCCTGTAATAAGCATCGCATGGAGGTTAGTGGCTGGGCGCTGTTTAATGCAATGGATTTCTTATGGGCAATTCCATCCAATCAGTGCTACATAACCTTTACTGCTAGTCATAAAGGTCCAACCTCAAATCATTTCTGTCCGTAAAGCCTTTTTATCCTTGATATCATGTGTTTGCGTTATGTATCTAGTGCTCCACGTCTCCGTACAAATGGCTTGGGATTCCTGCTGAGTTTCCTTAAATTATTCATGCTTTGTATGGCAATTTTTTGGCTTCTCTCTATCTCTTCAAACAAAAATGATAAAACATAACAAGCAAACATAAAAGTTGCCTGATGCAATATTGTCGGTCTTAAAACAATTCTCATATTAATGACAGACATCATGAAATAGTGTGTCTATTTTGTGAAGAATATATTCTATAATTCATACCGTCAGAGAACTCTCTCTAATATAGTAATGATTGTTCTTATTGTGAGTTTCCAATTTTAAATTATATATCAACTTTATGCTACTGATTTCAATATATTTTGATTCATGAAGTTACTTGATCAATTTTCAAAATTACCCAGAAGTTGTATTTTGTTTGGGATTCATCTTTTTCATGACTACAAAGTGAGTCAATAATATCATAGAATAAGCCTTTTTATTTTGATGAGATGGATATTTTTCAGTCGTGATTAAATTTGTCCAGGCTGATTATGACTCGTCTTCTCAACATCTTGACTTGTCTAAGAATAACTGGTACATTGCTAAAGTAGTGAGGAACGTGTTTGATCGTGACAAGTGCGTGCTAGCAAATTAAAAACTTCCACACGATGGGCCATGCAAGTGACGGGAACCTGTCAGGGGTATGATGTGATCAAGTACTCAACCCAATCCCAGTTCTGACAATTTGTCATGTACTTCTCAAACTATGTCTTATACTAATAAGACCTGATCACAAAGCAATCTCTTGTTCAATAATTATTAAGATTGTGGCGTCCTGATTTATAGCTGACAAAAAGGACAGAACATAAATAAAGATACCATGGTAAAATTTCAGAGATATCCGTGTTTAGAAAGGATGAAAGATTACAATTTAAATAAGTAGGCAATGTCTGGCAAGGTGTTCCAATAGAGGCAAAATATCAAGCTTTATAAAACAGCTGACAATTCTTTTTAGGGTCTTGCCAGAAGAAGAGAAATCATTGTTGTTTGACTTTGGTCACATGTGTGAAAAGGATAGCACAATTGTGTGTCGGCTGCTTCTGCAAAATATTATTGCATGACGAGATCTCACCGGAAGTCACGTCACAACGAGAATAAAGAAACAATTGTCTGGCTTGTGTCAACTGTTTTATTCTTTATAAATAGACGCGTGAGAGCGTGTATAATGTGAATCACCTTCCTAGAAGGACATGGCTGTTATTGTCACAGTATATAAGCTTCATTCGGAAGTGCTTATCTGCTATTGTGTGATATAATTAAATGCAATGAAGGTTAGGAGCGAATCATGATTATGTAATAAAGACAAGTAAAGGATATGATACCTTATTTCACAGTATATAAGTCGATATTTATATACCAGAAATTAATATATCATATATATCACAAGACACAAATCTCAATTCCCGTATCATATACATACACATTTGATCTGTTCCTCTTTTTGTCTCAGAAAAAAATAACAACATTCATCTCCTAAAAGCTGATGGAGGCAAAGTGTTTCTTATTCCTTACTACCTTTGATTATTTATTAATCCAACCCACGCAGTTAGAAGGCAGGAAACTTCCATTTATAACTGCTGAGTCCCTTTCATGAGCAGAGGCTCTCTGTTATCTGGCCGGTCATCAGCAAGAAGAGTGTCTACCTATTTGCAATGGTCAACATAAATACATTATACATCTTATACACGTGTTAAACAATCTTAATGCTTTTAAAGGTTTTTTTGTTTTGTATTTTATAAATGAAAGTTCGATAACAGGTACATGATGACCCATATCATCATATTGAGGCTATCAGCTTGATCTAGTAAATTATAAACCATAAATTCAAGTCTTTAATTTGCTTTGCCTTTGTTCTTATCATCATTATATTGTCAATACATCAAGATCAAGCTCAAAATGATTTGTTCTTTGACCTGAGAATAATAACATCGGGACAATGTACATTTGACCTATAGAATGATGACCTCTTGTCGGCATTTCCTGGTAGTTGATTTTCGCCGAAATAAGGATCCCTAACGCCATTACATGTCCCAAAGATAATTGGCAGCTCAGATATAATTTGACAAGAGAGAGTGGACGTGTCTATATTAAGGCATTTTGTATTTTGAGAAAGCCTATTATAGTTTTAGAGGAATGTTACCTCGGCCTACTCATAGTGCCAAAAAGAAGAAATGTTGACAGGAAAATTGTGACATCAGTGTTATACCCGATACCCCATTGTCTCGCTCTCTGTTCCCCTCTTTAACGTGTATACATCAAGAAGCCAAGTTTATGAAGCTAAATGAATGGAAGAGGTTAGACAGAAGATATGGGCCTTGTCTGTGACCAAAGAAACAGACAGGTAGACAGATATATAGAGACATGCCTTTGATGTTTGCCGCACCACCATGTGATAAGAGGGACTTCCTATCTTTGTACAAGCCGAGATTTCAGGAAATAGCATACTCACCTTTCCCTTTTCCATTCAAACTAATCAGAAAAACTATGTTTCCCTTAAAGCACCAGTTTCAACTATGATTCTTCTGAACGGAAGGAGCTAAGGGAATTAAGAACAAAGATCATTAATGTCTTATTTTTTATATTTTTGTATCTTAGAATATATATATATATATATATATATATATATATATATATACATATATATATATATATATATATATATATATATATATATATATATATATATATATATATATATATATATATATATATATATATATATATATATATATATATATATATATATATATATATATATATATATATAACCTTATCTTTGATTCTATGCTATGACAACCTAAGTGCATATGAAACGGGAACTCTTCTTTGTGGGAGATACAGAAAAAAGCACTGCGCTTTACTTGTGCATCAGTGAGTCGCAATGACGCACATAGGTATAGCACAGTCTGCTAAATATAGCTCCGGAAACTCCTGCCTTATAAGGTAAAAACACATATCTGCGTAACAGGAGGCAGTCCCTATCAATAGACATATATGTTCTATCTCTTTGCGAGCTAGCAGTCTGGGTGTGTCTCTATTTATCCTTTGTTTAATACATTTAAAGCATGAACACACCGAAGTAGCTGAAGGATTCAATGGCTGTGCATATAGTTTCCTCACCATTTGTTTTTCCCTTTTATCAAATACCTTGCAGAAGATTATCATTACTTAACTATATTCATAAATATATATATATATATATATATATATATATATATATATATATATATATATATATATATATATATATATATATATATATATATATATATATATATATATATATACATTGCTTTACATGATCACATTCACAAAATGATATTTTTTTAATTACCGGAAATTGTTCTGAGGAATTAAACCTTAAAGTTCACATTTTAGTTTTTAGTAAATGGGGTGCATCTGAAAAGGTGCGCTTCCTGACCACATACACACACACACACACACACACACACACCTGTGGGAAGATTAAACGACGGCTCAAATGTAATATAATTCTGTTTTGTATTTATGAGAGAAACCACGGGGCGTGCATAAATTGTCTTTGTCGTCATTTTCAAGATGTGGAATAGAATCAGATATAAAAGATATCAATATGATGCACTTTGAATATTACATTAAAGCTTCACATTTAAAACTGTTCACTGATGTTATCTGAATATTGCAGACTACACCGGAATAAATTAAGTATTTGGTATTAGCCTGAGCTAAATATAATTTGATCAGTGTTTAGTCTTAGCCTATGCTAGATATCTATAAATCAATGATATTGAAATTCATTCTAAACTTAGAAGGATGTTCATAGCAAAAAATACTATCTATTATTAAGAGCAAGAAGATCACTTCACCACAAGAACATCTTCCGTGAGGCGCATTCCCATTTTAAGTTATAATCTTTTCATGCGCTTTATATACATTACATATAAAACTGTTTAATGTCATTGCTAGTATAGATTAAAGAGAAATATTCATAAAAGATCATCACAAACATGTGATCAAGATGCTCTCTTGATATCAAACTTCAACAATCCAAATATCTGGACTATTAGGGTTAAAATTTACTGACATGTGGAAATCCTGATGAAAAATTAACGCATTGTCCATTACTGGATAGCATGCAAGCAAAACCAACGGGTGTCTGGACATGCAAGAAAACGTTTGAGAAAAATGGCAATCTTTTCTATTTCCTTTTGATCTCTTTCATGATCAAGTTTCTATTCTGTTTTAGATATCATTGTTTTATGGGAAAACGTGATGTTATGTCCAGGTATTTGAGCTTCTTTCTGCTTTGATGGACAAATACTTTCCGACTTCCTCTTCCGTTAAATACGTCTTTGACACGTCTTGGCTGAGATCATGGTTCTCTATAACTGATTTATTATACTCTTCTACCTCTATGTGTATTACTGGTTAAAAAAACAATTGTGTTTTGATATTATATAAAATTATTAAACATCTTTTTATTATGAAACCTTTTTTTTTTGGAAATTCAGTTCTTCCTCTCAGGATCTTTTATATAACAGCCCTTTATATGAAAATCACTTCACATGTAGACTTACACAATCAGCTGTCACTCTACACCTCAGACAAAAAAAACCAACATACTAGATTGGCCGGTGACTGGAGAGGAAGTTTTCTAAAGGACGAAATGTCTCCAACAATAAACAATATTTCTACATCTTTTGTCAAGGAGGCTGACAAGTCCACTTTACCCATAATTCCGCTGATGGCAAGCTCCCTCTTGCAGGTGGGAGCCTATTTTCAATTACTCTCAAGGCTACTCATTACTGAGAGTACTGACAGGTTTCTGTCAGCTTTTGTGACATCTTTGCGACATCTCATTAGTTGCTGACTGTTTGTGGCAGCGCATGGTTTGCTCTCGACAGGGGTCAGGTATGAGATAGGCAATTTTAGACCCCTTTAAGGTAACCTCCAGAGCCAAAATACTCTCTAAAGGGCTTGTTTTTGTCAGTGATATCTATTCATTCTACCAGGAATTCTAAATATATACAACAAAAGAATGTTTATTTTAAGAAATAATAATGATAATACATCCTATTTTTAGACTACTTCGTGGAGAAATGAGCCAATCACGTTCAGAATTACTTGTCTCAGCTATCTTGTCAAAGCATTCCTTTTGCCGCGAGCTGTCTTCACAGACTAGAAGGCCATTTACTTCTTGGACTTTTTATTAATTACAGACATGTTTTTTTTCCATTGTTCTTTAGATATTGAGATTCCCTGGCTTTTCTGTATCAATTTCTCAACAAAGGAAACTGTCTTTTTTTTTCAACTGTAACATCTTATGAGATCTACTGTTGTGAAATATTTTTCTCTTTTTTTTCTAAACAATCTTACTTCACGCTTCTTTGCAACCCCATATTTTAACCCTCAAAATTCAATTAACATTTTCAAGTTGATCCTTATATGAATTTCACGAATGTCCAAATGATAAAAACGAAAACAGATGTGAAAATTTTGATAAATCTCTACGGCAAAAGCAGTGAGAGTATGCTATTCTCTGACATGTTTTGATGGCGCATACTTAGCTTATAGTGCGGCAATGATATGGCGGTGATAGGGTTGAGTACTCGCTTCATGATGCATGGCTTGGGTGTGCAGATGTATGGGTGTAGACACAGCGGAAAGCCGGACTCTCCTCCCACTACACCATAACGACACCGTGATGTATGACTCTGACACGCCGCTCATCCCACTGGCGTTTCTCTCACCACTCTGCGATCACTCTACCTCCACCGCTAGAGGGCGCCTCACCGGGTCGTTGTTAGGCACCAATATGCCCTCAAGGGGCCTCATTGGATCTCACTTATACCACCAGGGGTCGTTGTTGGATGTACTCACGCCCTGCATGTTCCCATGAGGCCACGTGATATCACATGGTCATGTGACAGAAGTCATGTGGTCAGATGCTGAGCCTCTTTTTGACATTTGGATTCAGAAAAGTCATTTATAGTAATGGACACGTAGATATATTTTGTCACTACAATGATCTGTCTGTCTGTCACAAATATCCCCCATTATCCCTCATATTTAAAGATACATTAGCTGCTACATAAAAGGGTCATAAAGCTTTACATGCAAATAATAACATTTAGTAATTTAACAAATCTTGCTAAACATTGATGCATTATACATATACAAATATTATGATAAATATTCTCGATGAAGTGTCACTCGATTTATTTATTCAAACCTGAATGCACATTTTTTGTGAGGAGACATTTTTTGGTATTGTGCAAGATCCACAACCATTGCACTGAGAAAGTGATTAAGATAATAAAGATATGGGGTTGAGTCATTCAGAGGAGTGCCACGGGCATGTGCTAACGTAAAAAGGCATTGGACCCAAGATTTACGACTTTTGTTAATATTGACTTCCTGATAGCCGCGGAGGGGAGGTCAGGTCCATTAAATGGATTCTCAGGCCATCTGACGCCCTTTTCTTGCAACCAGGTTTTCAAAATGGCTTTCCTATCAATATCAGTCCAAAGCCACACCTCTGAATTACACTATTTACTGTTAGAAATGACCATTGTGAGTTGTGTTCATTAGTTCCCAAACTGTGTTTCTATAACTCAAACAAAGGACACGAAAACTTTGTTTTCTCTTTCCCCGTGGGAACGAGGGGGTTAGTTTTGTGCGTTTTGGTACAGACTGGTGTCTAATTATGATGGCACTGCCTATAAAATGGCTACAATCATATTTGCTCGTCTCTGACAATGTGATCACGTGGTACAAATGCCGCGAGATCTTGGCGAGAGGTCAGAGAGATCAGTGAGACGCAGGGTTTGGTCAACAGTTAGGGGCTTTGTCAGATGTGCCTGATGGACGGATAGAAGCTATAATTTTGATGGAAATAATTCCCCAAAAGTTGTTTCCAACAGGAGAAGGATATTGCACAAATGAACTGACAGAAATACATGTAGATAACACTATAGAACTTGGCCTATATTTGGCTTTGAGCACACCCATTTCAAATATAATACAGATTAGTAGTGAAATATAGATAAACTACCGAAGTGGATATGATAGATTCGGAATGAGTGGCTTTGTGAACTCTTTGATCCTTGAAGAAGAAACTATACTGGAACAAAAATACACAGAAAGCAATATTTGTTAAAAGTAAACGGATGAAATAAACTACGACTCTCCAGACTATTATTATAGTTTTACTTCATATGCAAGATGTGGGAAGTTGGCAAATTGAATGACAGTATTTTTATGATGGGCGAAAATAGGTTGCCTAGTTGAGATTTCTTTTCTGCAAATATCTGTGAAATTCGAGAAAATATTTGTTGAGAGTACACCCATCAAGAACCTGATTTGAAACCTTAACACGTTCTTTTCTGGTAATCAATATTATCGTGTGTAATTAAAATCCAGATTAAATTTGTACTTTTTAAGACAGTGACTGAAATGGATATCCAGTTAAAATTATGTTTACATTTGCTGTCAAGACCATCTCGCCTATTTGTTTTTCCAATAATTCCAATTGCATATTCCAGTAGAGGAGTGTGTTTATCTCTCCAAACCCAGAACTGATGTACTCCAGAATTGTGATTCTGAATCACCTGCACCAGGGAATATTTACATTCCCCAAATTGACTATTGGATCATGTTTTGCAAATGAAGATGGCGAGATAACCTGGGAATTTGCACCCTGTTAGCTGGGTCCTGCAAGTGACGGTCGCAATTTTGATCCAGGGGATAGTAATATCGTTCAGATGTTTTGCGACATGTCACATGTGGCACCTTTCCGAGCCACTTTATGGTAACCAGTGAAACGCGTGGAGTGGGGAATTCGTACACACTTCTGCTGGGAAGATGACGTTTTTTCTGTAGCGGGTTGTGTTTCATAAGGAGCCACATTCCATGAATTCAAATACCGTTCATTTGAATATGTCATAGAAGAAAAAGAATAGAGGTCCATCTGGAAATATGAGTGTCTCTCAATCTATATTTCATCTGAACCAAGATGAACATATTTCTTCATTAAATATTTTTTTTTCTGTAAGACCAAACTTGCAAGTCAGGCAATTACATATTCTGATGATGACTTGACATTCCTTACGTTCTTTGATTAAATAGAGATTGATTTCTTGAAATGTCTTAAATATTCAAATTTGAGGCAGTATCTATGTTTTGAACAAGATGTGATTTAGTCATTAATAAAATAGCCATTAATACATCTTTTTACAGATCATCTTGCAAATGTTGCCAACATGTCTGAAATTATAATTTGCCAAATTAAGCTGAAATGAAAATAATTATTGATAAAATAACTATTGTCAGCATATTATGTTTAAAAAAAGAGGCAATTTATAATAATTCCTCATTACCAAATCCAATGGGAAATCGTTATAGAGATGAACACACACCATAAAAATATAACAAACATAGAAAAGAGATTTCAAATCCGCCTTTAAAAATAATTCACAGAACATGCTCATGAGCGATGAATATTAAGAGAACGTTTGAGTTTAATCGTTCTTGGGACTTGAGTCTTGTACAAAATGGAGGAACCCCAAAGTCCCGCCTGGCTATGATTTGTGTGGTTAGAAAGAGCTGGTCAGTGTCAAAAATAACATTCACATGGGTGTGGTTATTTTTACAGGAATCTGAGGCCATGTGTGGCCACCAAGGCCTATAAAGAATGATTGATTTTATTCCACTAACACATATTCAGTCTTTCACTTCAGTGACTGTGAAGTATCCAGGGTCTATGTTTGAGCACTGGGATTATGACTAGTACATTTATTGCACCATTACACAATTCACAACTTTTATCAATTCTTGCAAACATTTGGTCTAATTCAGATAGATTCTTTCTTTCAAAATTACACATCGCAGAAAACAGAGAATACTAAAAACAATGGAAACCAAATTATTAATCTTCTTTGCTGTTATATTGTGATAAATGTCTCCTATATTGTGTATGTTATTGGCATAAACAATAATCTTCTCCTCTTCTGTCTCTGAAGTTAGAAATAAGATGCAAGAAATTTATGTCACCCATTTTGTCTTTGATAAGCAACATTGTGAGGATGTTCAATTAATGCCCAAAGATGGAGTCAGTTTGGCGATGTCTAGGAGCCTCCCTTTACTCCATCCCATAGTCTTAGCGGGAGCTCCAGGCCATGACATGAGCAAGTTGGAAATCACAAGTTTGGGTCGCCTCGTGTCATATTGGGAAGCATCCCACAAATAACATTAGAATTTCAAATTTGACACCCAGCATGAGCCCATATGGAGAATGAGACAGCTCATATGACAGCTGCAAGAGAACTTTTCCGTATTGTTTCATGTGGAAATGTCACACAGTTAGCTTGGCGAGAACCGATATTGAATCACAAAGATATCTCTACTGGATTATTGAATACGACTTGAAATTACAATGCTGTGACAGTTGTAAATTGGTTAGGTTCAGAGCATATCTTATCAATTTAACTACAACTTGAACGTTTGATAGAAATGATATTGCTATTTGTCATATTTTATTTTATAAAACGATTTCTATAATATTGCAAAGAAGTTGATTGAAATTTATTTCTTGAAAATAATTAGTTACTTTTCATTATAAAATAAAAATCATGCTAAACAGTATTCTCAAAGCCTGAGAGAGTAACGCCCTCGTCTTAAAAAGGACGATTTAGCGACAGCGAGGGGCTCCAGACTTCTACTGTCAAACGCCAGGCTGGAAAATTAGAAGGAAACAGAGAATAAATCTGAGGCTGGTTGGTGCCACTCGCTAAATGGATACAAGCAGGCCATAATTCTTGAGCAAGGGCAAATAGATGGCTAATTTGCTATTTTCCCAGTCAGATATAGATTAAGTGTGGTAAGATCCGCAGATGAGTTTTACATTTAGTTTGATAATGCTATTATCACGCTTCCAGGAACAAAGAAATTGCTGTCGTTTAGATTAGGATGATGGAGAAGCGCTTGGATATAATTGTAACACAATTCTTACTGGAGTAGTAGTTTATCAAGCTAGCAAATGTAATAAAAGTTAAATGATACTTAAAAGGGATATTGCGATATCTAATACTCTGAACAATATCTTAATCACGTTTGGTAAGATATGTCACTGATAATTTTGTTTCAGAAGATGTCACCTGTTTAGTAGTCACAGTGTAGTTTTCCAGCGTTTTCGATATGATATCAGTGACAATTTTAGGGGGACATCTTGGGGTATTGGGGGCGCTATCTTTGCCTTGATCTCAGATCTCTCGCCCAGCGTTGTGTATACATAATTAGGAGGTTCTCGCCTGTGGCCGGACACAACTATAAACTCGCGTGTGTAGAATAAAATGAGCTGCTTCGTTTTAGGATCTTCGCCTCCTATCTTCGGTGAAGTTCATCTATCATCATTGTCTAAAAAAGGGAACAAAATTACTTTAGCTGGAGCGTGAGAATTAACTGTTTGAACAATAAATGACGGTTATTTGTAGCAACTTCTGACGTCTCTTTCCATGGGAACAAACTGCCATATTTCATATTTTCCACTAAATTGGATATACCCTCTCTCCCTTGTATCTTTATTGTTGGCAAACATTGATTCACCGTAATAGTTCCCATAGAATACCGCTTGCTCAAAATGAAATTAATTCTTGTTCGACTGTGCGATGCTTAACAAAGGGATTTTATCTTTTCACGGTGTTCAAGGAGCGACAAGTCAAGTAGAAAATGCAGTATTTTGAGTAATTGTTGTAGAACAATTTTGTTCAGGGTTGGCTCTCCATACATGGGTAGTGTGCTAATTAGGACCAGGCCAATCAGCGTTATCTGGCTCAGGAAACATTGCAAGCCTTCCACCAATCACTGTAACTGAATAAAGGTCCCGCCATCCTTACATCTAGCCCCGGTCTGAGCGGATGCAGCGCAATCTTTAATAATTGGGGCTCGGGTTCCCAGACTTTTACATTGGGGGTTGTACACATAATTTCTGGCTATATTTAGACAAATCAATCGACGCTTCCTGTCTACTGAAATGAATATATATCATCTTATTTTGTATTGATCAAATTCAGTACAAATGACCTGGATTTCAATATATTTTTGAGTTGATATTTAAATTTTGATCAAACTTGAATCCCTGATATCAGATAAATAAAGGGTTTGGTTCGAATAATCTTTATTGGTGTCTACTGACCACGCGCACTTTGAAATTGAAAATGTCCACGTTCTTTCCAGAAGTACCACATATATTTATAAATACAAGGTTGCCTGAAATGCTTTATCCAGAAATCATCAAATAGAATACAACAGAAGAAGCATAAAAGAAGTTAAATAGCAGATCACACAATCTCTCAGTCATTATTTTGAATATAAAAATACTCTTTTGGGAAGGTTTAATTATACAGTAACCTCCTTCTACAGACATCTGTTATTCCTTTTGATGTTTGCATTCCGATTGTCTTTTGTTTTTTTTAGTTTTGTCAGAATTCATTCCAGGCATTCTAAGAGACTTAATTTTATCTATGGATGTAGCAGGTTTATTGTATTAGCCTCTGAGGTTCATTATCTATTTATTCTAATGATCTCTCAAGGCAGATGCAACAGATGGAAATATTGTAAGAGGAGAGGGAAATACATTAATATTTACAAGCTAGACACCACACTCTAACTTACGCTAGTCCACTGTGAAAATAAACTATAAACAGATAGCAGGGTACAAATAGAAACATATATTTCCTGGCCAATATTATTACAAATATTTGCCCATTGTTCTATGCAAACAAGCAGATAAGTAATATTGCAAAATGTAGTTTGCATCTGTCATATATTTTCTTTCCTTCAAGTTAAAAAAACATTATTCATCTTTTGTATTAGGTATCAATTTTCACAATTGCAAAAGTATATATAGATTACCTTGTGTAATATCCACATTTTATACTGAAACGTTGCTTTTTTTTGTTCTTTTGAGCACAGTTTTCAAGTTTTTCAATTTAATATCAAGTTCATAACTTTTATAAATAATCAAAGGAAATGATGTCAAAGAAGATTGGAACTTTATATGTGTATTGAAAAACACCACTTCTTCTTGATAAACTAAAAGAAAAATGTGAGAGAAAATAGTGATGAAGGTGTAGTCTTGGTTACTCTCTTTGAGGGAGGATATTAATGAAAGCTCAGCAGATAACTGACAATAATTCCCTATCAGTGAAGATTTACCCTCGCATAGACTGACAGTTCAATGGTTGGGCCTATCATTGACCTTCGTGGAGACAAAAAGTTGCTTGATTGTTTAATATGGGCTTGGTGTGAGGCAATTAGGTAGAGCCTTGTTAGGACTTGATAGATGGTGCCTCGTCCAGGCCACTGCTGGGTAACAAATGAAGAGGCTAGAAGAATTAAACATTAGATGCCAAGGCCTTGGTGAAATATTTAAGAATTAAACATGAAATCCTGAAGATAGTTTGAGATATTTATGATCAAAAATGATATTTTGCGGTAGATAGAATTAACCTAAGTGAAACACACTTAATGCAGAATCCATAATAGTTATATTCACATATTATTTTAACTATTTTGCCGTTAATATCTACGGTTACAACACAAAGAGAGTGTGTATTTTCTATAAGACTTCAACTTTTAAAGTTATCCGAAGAACTAACAAAAATTCTCTATTTAAAGCACGAGGGAGATTGAATAAGTCCCTCAATGGTACTCTGTACATTGGCATGGGTCTTCTATAGTGTCCATCCAAAATGCATTTAGCTGTAATGTTGCCGGTGCCCTTTATATCAATGCATATCTGGTGTGTTGACATTTATACACACACCAAAGAAGCCAGACTCAAGAAGGCCATCTGCAGGTCTTTTGAGTGGATCATATTCGCTGTTTGTACATAACGAAAAGCACATCATGTTTAAGACTCATGATTGTAAAAACCTGCAATACAAACATTTCCTATTCAAACCCTTGGTAGGGAAATCACGGAAGCATTTAGCGTGAAAAATTGCAGATTTCTGAGCAGTTACGTGTCCACTACAGGCTTATTATGACTCCATTATGGGCCCGTCACAGCCGGGGATTGCTCAAATGGCCGCCCCACCATCATAAATCGGACATTATCACAAGCCTCGCCGGGGATAATGCAGCAGACGACTTTAGTTCTTTTGGCGCCATTTTGTGTCGCCATTGTGTTGCGTGATTTCTCATGTATTTCCAATGTCCAGTCGTATACATCTTATGAAATCAATAAAATATTTACTTAACACTATCTGCTCCAACCTTTACTGAAAATATCTGCTCCAACCTTTACTGAAAATGAATTTCAAGTGTCCATGGATAAAAAAGATATTTAAAGCAGAAGATCGATTCATGTGACCAGCTTTTAGTAATACACAAGAAAATGTAATGGAGCATGTAGGAAACAAACAGTAGCAGATTCCACCAACAATTATGACACGCAATCTTCACATTCTTCCCATATGATTCCTTTAATATTAATATTTCCACTCCAGGATGGCCCATTCGATTGGCGAGAGAATTTGCACTTTCCTGAATAGAACATGGTTCGGGTGGTGCTTTGATGGACTGGCTCCGCCTGCAATCATCAATCATTTATGATAGAGTCCGCTATTGTGATTTTGATATCCATAATCTTCGGATCTTTAGCATATTCCATTTTTGTCATAAGGTTTCAATCGATGTATTCGCTGAAAATGTTTCATTTGATTGAAATTAATAACGCTGTTTACGATCAAACCGTGAACCAGCAGTGTGCCATTAAACGCGTTTAAAAAAGATGCAACGCATTTTTTATAGAAGAGCAAAAATCGTGTTCAAATAAATCATTGGCACGTCATTAGAGGAAAGCTATGGGCAGAAATGTTGTGTTGAATACAATGCATGCCACAGCCAAATATTAAGGGAAATGGAATCTCCACATTGTGAGTAATTATCTGGCCCTTCAGCATATTCCTCTCCCCTGCATATTTTATACTAAGTGAATGAATAAATGACTGTTGATAAACTCAATATCATGTCTAAGTTCAAAAATCTGTATTCTCATGAAAATAAATTGTTCTATGTTTCAGAGAATCATAGTTTCTACAACGAATATTATAATTTAATCTTGAGATGATTTGTAATTACAATGCCTCGATTTCAAGGACAATGCTAGATTTATCTCAGTAACAATATGCTGCTTTGCTTTAAATTAACAATAAGTAGCTATGCAAGTAATATTATCAGATTAATATTTTTGTATGAGCCAACAGGGAGATTTGAAAAATAAAACCATTATTTGATCGGTATATTTATCATGCATCTGGATCATCATAATGAAATGCCATTGTCCTGATTCCTGTCACAAACATTCCATCATGAAATATTAAAGTGAAATCTATTATTGCCTCAAATTTAAATTTATAATCATAATCTCTCTCTCTCATGAAACGTCATTTTCCCAATGGTAATTCAATTTAATTCTAATGTGATTATTCATTGCTATCTGCATCTGTCATTTTAGCGCATCAAATATGTTGTGAGATGGAGTTTTATCATAATCACTAGGTTTTTAGAATCACAGATCTGAGTACAAAGTGAAAGATATGCCTAAGAGATAATCCTAAAGGAACATTATTATCAAAGAATTAAGTGAAAATGATTTATCATTATTGCACAAATAAACAAATCAGCATTGAAAGGTGCCTGAATGTGTCCTATCCACAAATAACCATTATGTTTCAGAGTACCATAAGTTTGACAGAGTTGTGTGTAGGTGTTAGATGATGCAGGAGATATTTTCTATAAAAAAGACCTCATTGAAAATAGAAACCAATTCATTATTTAACAATGCAATATGGACAATCCTGCTAAGTGTCTGTTTAATGTGTGTCATATGTTCCTGTCTCTTCGCATTATTTATGTCATTCTATGGATAAGGATATTGTGCCTGGAATGCTGTTTATTTGTGTAAACCTAAATTGTATAAAAGTGTTGAAATACTCTAATATGCTTTTTTCTTGTCTTTGCAGGTGAGTTTTTGATTTATACATAAAGGGTTGATCTGAAAGGTAAGTATCGATCTTTATGCTCAGGGAAAGCATGGTGCACCGATATGAGAGTCATGGAACCTATAGGACCTCTGGTCATATAGATATGTATTATCTGGATAAATGTCCATAGGTCATGTCCATCATTGTCTGACACTGGACTGTGTAGGGTACAGTGAACAAAGAGACATAGCCATCTTAGAGAAACAACTTTTATTGATTATCGCCAGGGGTGTTTGAACATCATCGATTGGCTATCTGGGGAGTATGTACTCTGGGAAATTGGCGTGACAGAAGTCTATGGGATGTGTTTTGGTATTTAGACATACCCAAAGTAATGTTAATGGTCAAATCAGATTGTGATAAATGGCAGGGCAAAAATGTCCTACCTGTCACATACTCTTCTTTACTGCTTTTAAGATAAATACCTTTAAACAAGGAGAAATCTTCAGAACCTGTATTCCTAAAAGATCATTTAGTCTCATTTTGAAAATTATACTCATTTTTTATGTTAGTGTCAAAATAAAACAAAATATTTATTTTACCATGTTTATCAAAGGTTGAGTAGAAGACACATCAGTGTTGTTCTATGGATCTGAATTGAGAATTAGGATGGGTATGGTTGGAGGCAAGTGTTATCATAGAGGGCTGAGAATTGAGTTAGCCGTGATGGGTTTAAGGATGCCTTCAGGCTGAAGATGAGTAAAAGCGGCTGGGCCGAGAGGTCTGAAGACAGCAAACAGTCTGCTATACATGGCCTCATGCAATATGAATGATCAGGTCCTAACCCAGGACAAGGTATAGTTGATCAGTGATGGTCTCATGCAATATGAATGATCAGGTCCTAACCCAGGACAAGGTATAGTTGATCAGTGATGGTCTCATGCGATATGAATGATCAGGTCCTAACCCAGGACAAGGTAGAGTTGATCAGTGATGGTCTCATGCAATATGAATGATCAGGTCCTAACCCAGGACAAGGTATAGTTGATCAGTGATGGTCTCATGCGATATGAATGATCAGGTCCTAACCCAGGACAAGGTAGAGTTGATCAGTGATGGTCTCATGCAATATGAATGATCAGGTCCTAATCCAGGACAAGGTATAGTTGATCAGTGATGGTCCCATGCAACATGAATGATCAGGTCCTAATCCAGGACAAGGTATAGTTGATCAGTGATGGTCTCATGCAATATGAATGATCAGGTCCTAACCCAGGACAAGGTAGAGTTGATCAGTGATGGTCTCATGCAATATGAATGATCAGGTCCTAACCCAGGACAAGGTAGAGTTGATCAGTGATGGCCTCATGCAATAGAAATGATCGGGTCCTAACCCAGGACAAGGTACAGTTGATCAGTGATGGTCTCATGCAATATGAATGATCAGGTCCTAACCCAGGACAAGGTATAGTTGATCAGTGATGGTCTCATGCAATATGAATGATCAGGTCCTAATCCAGGACAAGGTATAGTTGATCAGTGATGGCCTCATGCAATATGAATGATCAGGTCCTAATCCAGGACAAGGTAGAGTTGATCAGTGATGGTCCCATGCGATAAGAATGATCAGGTCCTAACCCAGGACAAGGTATAGTTGATCAGTGATGGCCTCATGCAATATGAATGATCAGGTCCTAACCCAGGACAAGGTATAGTTGATCAGTGATGGTCTCATGCAATATGAATGATCAGGTCCTAATCCAGGACAAGGTATAGTTGATCAGTGATGGTCTCATGCAATATGAATGATCAGGTCCTAACCCAGGACAAGGTAGAGTTGATCAGTGATGGCCTCATGCAATAGAAATGATCGGGTCCTAACCCAGGACAAGGTACAGTTGATCAGTGATGGTCTCATGCAATATGAATGATCAGGTCCTAACCCAGGACAAGGTAGAGTTGATCAGTGATGGTCCCATGCAACATGAATGATCAGGTCCTAACCCAGGACAAGGTATAGTTGATCAGTGATGGTCTCATGCAATATGAATGATCAGGTCCTAATCCAGGACAAGGTATAGTTGATCAGTGATGGCCTCATGCAATATGAATGATCAGGTCCTAATCCAGGACAAGGTATGGTTGATCAGTGATGGTCCCATGCGATATGAATGATCAGGTCCTAACCCAGGACAAGGTATAGTTGATCAGTGATGGTCTCATGCAATATGAATGATCAGGTCCTAACCCAGGACAAGATATAGTTGATCAGTGATGGTCTCATGCAATATGAATGATCAGGTCCTAACCCAGGACAAGGTAGAGTTGATCAGTGATGGTCCCATGCGATATGAATGATCAGGTCCTAATCCAGGACAAGGTAGAGTTGATCAGTGATGGTCTCATGCGATATGAATGATCAGGTCCTAACCCAGGACAAGGTATAGTTGATCAGTGATGGTCTCATGCAATATGAATGATCAGGTCCTAACCCAGGACAAGGTATAGTTGATCAGTGATGGTCTCATGCAATATGAATGATCAGGTCCTAATCCAGGACAAGGTATAGTTGATCAGTGATGGCCTCATGCAATATGAATGATCAGGTCCTAATCCAGGACAAGGTATGGTTGATCAGTGATGGTCTCATGCAATATGAATGATCAGGTCCTAACCCAGGACAAGGTAGAGTTGATCAGTGATGGTCTCATGCAATATGAATGATCAGGTCCTAATCCAGGACAAGGTATAGTTGATCAGTGATGGCCTCATGCAATATGAATGATCAGGTCCTAATCCAGGACAAGGTAGAGTTGATCAGTGATGGCCTCATGCGATATGAATGATCAGGTCCTAACCCAGGACAAGGTAGAGTTGATCAGTGATGGTCCCATGCGATATGAATGATCAGGTCCTAATCCAGGACAAGGTATAGTTGATCAGTGATGGTCTCATGCAATATGAATGATCAGGTCCTAACCCAGGACAAGGTATAGTTGATCAGTGATGGTCTCATGCAATATGAATGATCAGGTCCTAATTTAGGACAAGGTAGAGTTGATCAGTGATGGTCTCATGCAATATGAATGATCAGGTCCTAACCCAGGACAAGGTATAGTTGATCAGTGATGGTCTCATGCAATATGAATGATCAGGTCCTAATCCAGGACAAGGTATAGTTGATCAGTGATGGTCCCATGCAATATGAATGATCAGGTCCTAACCCAGGACAAGGTATAGTTGATCAGTGATGGTCTCATGCAATATGAATGATCAGGTCCTAATTTAGGACAAGGTAGAGTTGATCAGTGATGGTCTCATGCAATATGAATGATCAGGTCCTAACCCAGGACAAGGTATAGTTGATCAGTGATGGTCTCATGCAATATGAATGATCAGGTCCTAATCCAGGACAAGGTAGAGTTGATCAGTGATGGTCTCATGCAATATGAATGATCAGGTCCTAACCCAGGACAAGGTATAGTTGATCAGTGATGGTCCCATGCAACATGAATGATCAGGTCCTAACCCAGGACAAGGTATAGTTGATC
This sequence comes from Amphiduros pacificus, assembly GCA_949316495.1. NCBI lineage: Eukaryota > Metazoa > Annelida > Polychaeta > Phyllodocida > Hesionidae > Amphiduros > Amphiduros pacificus. The sequence goes on along the minus strand of OX439012.1, from coordinate 29,793,660 downwards.
AGTGATGGTCTCATGCAACATGAATGATCAGGTCCTAACCCAGGACAAGGTATAGTTGATCAGTGATGGTCTCATGCAATATGAATGATCAGGTCCTAATCCAGGACAAGGTATAGTTGATCAGTGATGGTCTCATGCAATATGAATGATCAGGTCCTAATCCAGGACAAGGTAGAGTTGATCAGTGATGGTCTCATGCAATATGAATGATCAGGTCCTAATCCAGGACAAGGTATAGTTGATCAGTGATGGTCTCATGCAATATGAATGATCAGGTCCTAATCCAGGACAAGGTATAGTTGATCAGTGATGGTCTCATGCAACATGAATGATCAGGTCCTAACCCAGGACAAGGTAGAGTTGATCAGTGATGGTCTCATGCAATATGAATGATCAGGTCCTAATCCAGGACAAGGTATAGTTGATCAGTGATGGTCTCATGCAACATGAATGATCAGGTCCTAACCCAGGACAAGGTATAGTTGATCAGTGATGGTCTCATGCAATATGAATGATCAGGTCCTAATCCAGGACAAGGTAGAGTTGATCAGTGATGGTCTCATGCAATATGAATGATCAGGTCCTAACCCAGGACAAGGTATAGTTGATCAGTGATGGTCCCATGCAACATGAATGATCAGGTCCTAACCCAGGACAAGGTATAGTTGATCAGTGATGGTCTCATGCAATATGAATGATCAGGTCCTAATCCAGGACAAGGTATAGTTGATCAGTGATGGTCCCATGCGATAAGAATGACTAGTTCCTAACCCAGGACAAGGTATAGTTGATCAGTGATGGTCCCATGCGATATGAATGATCAGGTCCTAATCCAGGACAAGGTAGAGTTGATCAGTGATGGTCTCATGCAACATGAATGATCAGGTCCTAACCCAGGACAAGGTATAGTTGATCAGTGATGGCCTCATGCAACATGAATGATCAGGTCCTAACCCAGGACAAGGTATAGTTGATCAGTGATGGTCTCATGCAATATGAATGATCAGGTCCTAACCCAGGACAAGGTATAGGTGATCAGTGATGGTCCCATGCAATATGAATGACTAGTTCCTAACCCAAGACAAGGTATAGGTGATCAGTGATGGTCTCATGCAGTATGAATGATCGGGTCCTAACCCAGGACAAGGTATAGTTGATCAGTGATGGTCCCATGCGATAAGAATGACTAGGTCCTAACCCAAGACAAGGTATAGTTGATCAGTGATGGTCCCATGCAATATGAATGATCAGGTCCTAATTTAGGACAAGATATAGTTGCAAATTTCTTCATATTGCTGAACTATGTTTTTTTGATGTCTCGGATTGCATTTTATTCCTATTGACACGATTGACAACATAAGTATTGTCAGTATTAAAATATTGGTATTTTGATAAAACATGTCAAATGAAATTGGTCATTGTTTTTCGAAATCCTAAACTGATATTTTACATATCAAATATCTCAGAAAGCAAGTTAACATATCAGAATAAAAATAAATTGCAATTCCAATATCAATTGCGAATATCATATATTCTTAAAGCTCTAAGAATGACAATACTGCAACATGTATTGAAATTTATATTCAGACAGGCGTGAAACCCAGCCAATGTCATAAATTGATATCTCTCTCTGTTTGCCTCCCGAAACACCCATAGCAGAAAGATGTATTTGAGTGCGTCTGATATGCTACTGCATCAAAGCAATGCTTGTCAAATACATCGGAAAGCATTCTCCCTGACTTCATAAAGTTTCTGCTTGTAAATCACATAAATGTGATAAACAATGGATCTTCATGCAAGCATTACTTAATGTTACTTTTTTGTCATTGAATGTTTGCTGGCAAAGCTTCTCAAATTGCATCAGGAGTGTGTCTATGGATACTGGGGGTGTTTGCTTATTCCGCCTTAATGAGCATGTTGCATAAGATAGTAAAGACCTGATCAATGTTCATGTGATAATGAAGAAGATCAGGTTAAAGGTCTCCGAATATCTAAAATCTGACTGATTACATCTAATCCTTAATAATTTTCCTGATACTAGGGATGAGATAGATTAAGAGCTCTAAGATTCGTACATTACACATTTCTCAAATCCTTACAATGTAGACGGTATAAGATATTGATGTTTAAAATGGCATTTGTTCATGGAGATCTCCTCACCTTGTCTGAGCTGATATCACATGAATATGACCTCAGAAAGATCCTTAAACCTTTTCTGAACAAACATGTCATAAAAAGGACACAGATACACCCCCTTGTTTTCCGCAACTGATATCACTTAAATCCCAATACCTTGTCTAGGCTGATGCCATATAGATATGACCTCGTTGAGATCCCCATACCTCGTCTATATTGATGCCACATAGATATGACCTCTTCGAGATCCCCATACCTCGTCTATGTTGATGCCACATAGATATAACCTCTTCGAGATCCCCATACCTTGTCTAGGTTGATGCCACATAGATATGACCTCTTCGAGATCCCCATACCTCGTCTAGATTGATGCCACACATAATTTGACCTCGTGGAGATCCCCATACCTTGTCTATGTTGATGCCACATAGATATGACCTCTTGGGGATCCTCATGCCTCGTCTATGTTGATGTCACATAGATATGACCTCGTGGAGATCCCCATACCTCGTCTATGTTGATGCCACATAGATATGACCTCTTGGAGATCCCCATACCTTGTCTAGATTGATGCCACACAGAATATGACCTCGTGGAGATCCCCATACCTCGTCTAGGTTGATGTCACATAGATGTAGCCGAGCTGAGACAACAGGGTTAGACACTTGTTAAGATCCAACAGCCTTTTAGTTGGGCAGGTAGTGGCTGTAACTTGTCAAAAGTGAGGCCACTTCATCTTACGGACTGTCTGCTTAAAACTGCATTAGTCTGCCTCAGCAGATCCAGGGACACCTCCAGAGATTAGAACCCCAAACCTCCAACCCCCATTTTCTTACAAATAAATGTATGTTAGTTAAGGTTTTTGCTTCTTATTTTATCAACTGGGTCATCTGTCCATATAATTAATTTCAATCATTTAAAAGAGATAGATGTACGATTAACATTTCCAAATGAGAAAAAAAAATATCAGCAAATTTATCTTTTTTTGTGACTCAATTCAAAGAAATATATTAGGGAATATATCTAGTGGATTCTGGACTACCCCTGGCGGGAGATCAGTGGGATGGGGAGGGTGAGGAATTGAGCTGACAGTAAAGGCTGAAGAGGCACAGACGTCAGCACAAAGGCCACCCACCCTTCTGATCTTCTGCACTCTTTCTGAACAAATTATCAACAAAATGCCTAGATAGATGAAGGGAGAATTCCAATTTTGGAGACACTTTTTTTTCGATGACAAAACATGCCACATCCATGTTATTACGGCTATAATTCTCTTATTTAATTTGTACTACTATTGATATTTTTTTTCAGTATTCTGAGAAGATTTAATGCGTTTATTTTTTTATCAAAATATTGGTGTAGTGTTTGACAGATAAACTTATCTATACAATATGCAATTTACATAATTTTGGCTCATAAAATTGAGAAAACAAAAGCAGGCTGGGAAATCTCAATATATATCCAAATTCTTCTGAACCATTTGTAGAACATCATGCTTTTCAGTCATATAATTTCAAGAAATGAATACTGTTAAAATCACTTGTTTTGAGTACCATAAGACTGTTTTCAAAAAGGCAAAAATAAAATATCTCAGTATGTTCTTCCCACACATTAATTCATATTTTACTGAAACAAAATGTACTAAAACAGAGGAGAGATAACTGTCACATATTGATATTACTGTCAGCTGACGCTAATGTTTGCTGCGAGACTAGGGCGCATTCTCTGGAAGCCTAATTTATAACTGGCTGAGGACCTCAAGGCCCTCACCACGCGATTGTGTCAGACGAACACATAGGGCATTCTTTATTTGCAGAAATCTGATCACCCACGTTGATCATGCACTCACCAGTTCAAACTCCGCTTGTTTGAACTTTGGTCCTTTTGTCACTATTGTGAAACTCTATCTGAAATTTGCAAGTCAATAAAGCCTGTGATTAACCCCTGTATACGGCTTCTAACATTTCCACGGCACCCTTGGTGACGTCACGACTTCCAATATGGCCGTGTCACATGATACCAAGTCCATAAATGCATATTTAATGGAAAAGAGAATACGCAGAGAAATTTCTCTCCAACTCGGGCAAATAGAGCTTGTTTATAGTTACATTCCGGATCATGTGCCAACAGTCCCCTATTTATTTTTTTGATAGATATAAAGTAATGAAAATTTTAATTACAATATATGGTGAGTCATTATGTATAGGGCTCCCATGACATAAATATACATGTAGAACTCCCAGTTTGCCTGATATAGATAGGTCTAGGGTTCAGTTCTGCAAAGGGATAACAATATATAACGAATCCCTATCAATTGGTGTATTTTTGGAATCAGTCACATTGGTTTGTCAAAACATATTCAAAGAGGAATAAGACTCAAGGCCAAAACGTTTACAATATTTAAGAAGAGCAACGCATTTCTCTCCAATTGAGAACATTTGAAGATGAGAGTGCATTGCAAGAGAGAGAGGGGGATTTTAGGATGGTGAATACAAATACTATTTTCACTGACATTCTACAAAATCTTTAATGTAGTATTTGTGAGTAGTTCTCGTGTTTTTGGCTGAGAACTGATAAACATATATTTGAAAATTTCCACACCTAGTGTAAGTCATTTTCAATGGAAGGAGAAAGAGCTCTTTATGACATCCCTGAAGTGTAATTTTACTAATTATAAATAGAATATGAGCAAGTTTAACATATTAATTCCATATGTTTACAAAATGTTCAGAACTTCACGAGAATTCATAAAAGTCAACCAAAAACAACACAAATCGATGATTAAAGAAAATCTTTACATTTCATATTGGAAGAAAAGCTCAAATTCATACATACATATATACACCTAAAAGATCGATAATTGGCAAGACAAAAATGTACCACAGAGCTTTGAAATTCTGTTAAGCCTTATTTTCAGTGCATCTCTACGTGAATCAATGGCATACAGAGCGCATTTGTGAATGCTTTTAAATAGTCTCTTTGTTCATAATGAGCTGCCGACGTTGGACATATAAGGAATCTCCACGAATGACGTCAGAGCTCTGTTCTAAAAATAGATTTCTATATTCATCCTCCTCGGCTAAATAGGGAACAATGTATGTTATTTTTAACACATGTTACTTTGATAGAGATGCGATGAGACAGATTACTCTCGTTCATTGGCTTTTCTATGCGCACTAACCAAGGTCTACATTGCAGAAAGAGACCAAAATATGTAGCATTGATAAATGTCAAAAGACCCACTAATGCGTTTTGGGGCTGTTCTTGTACAATGTCAAACATTGATGTCAGGAATACTTTTTTCTTATCACTATCAAATAGTTCTTTGATCTTCAAAAAGGCCGCAAGTCATGTTTCCATGTACGTGTGCCATCAATACAATTACTGCAAAACACTGAGTCAGTCCTTTTTTGTGATCCAGTCATTTTGTTGATTAAAATTTCTTTAACTTAAAAATAAATCTTATTTTTTTGAAGAAAGCATAATTGATGAAAACATAATTAAAAAAATGATCTGAACTCTTCACCTGTCTGTGTCAGTATCAAATGAATTACGAAGTCGCATCAGGTGTTAATCAGAAAACCAAGAAAAAAAAACCATAGAAGTTTTCTAAATAAGACATTTAACCATTTTCCACTTTCGGGATTTAACCAGTCAAATGGATTACAACAAGTCATCAGGACTTATCATATTCTAATAATCTTAAAAGAAATTTTTTTTTTGTTATGATCCTACAAATTTTAATCATTTTAAAAGAAGTCAATGCTATCTGTATACATGCTGCTTTTAAGTACAGACATATTGGCAAGTTTTGTGTTCACCTCCTACGCATTGCTTTCAAGCCAATACCTATGCACATGAGTAGCTCATCAAAACGAGACGCACATCAAGGTGCATATGATATTCCACCGGAAGTAGCTGACTTCCTATTCCATCTTTTTCAATCTATGATTACCTGCTTTTGAAATAGGATTTCATCTTAAATGTGCTTGTAATGTATACACTCTGAGTGTGGATATGAGATAGGCAGGTAGGTAGGTGTTGAGCTGGTTCTGGTTATTTGAGCTTTCTATAAATAGTTTTGTATCTGAAAACACTGGTTCGTCTGGGAGACTTCCTCTCATAAGGGATTATGTTACCTGCTCTTTATTTGACATTTTCACTAGTTTTAGATATTGTTTATTTTGCTGATTTTCATAACAATTTATTAATGTATTCAAACCTTTTAAGTGAACAAAATAAAAAAAATAAAAATACTGCATTTGCCGCACTGAAGGATATATAGATATTCATGGCGTCTTTTGGTATTTCATATGTCATGTAAGTTTTATTTTATACTAAAAACCCCTCCTTGCCTCGTGAATTTGATTAAATTTGAATAATGCAAATCATATATCAGTGTTGGCTCAGCTGGCATTTACCCAAAAGGAATTGCAGCTTTGAATACAACGGCTATATTTAGCATCTTAAGACACTGCCGTCTGTCACGTGATAACGATATGCAGTCTGATTGGACGGAGGAATGCGTATGTATCTGTGTGTGAGAGGAAGGGATTATGAATGACAAGTCACGTGGGATCATTTCCGGTCGCTGTATGACATCAGCTGCTGTGACATTTACATGAAGGCAGTGCTTCTGTCATTGCCATGGCATTGTGTATGAGGCATGATGAAAAGACAATTGGGATTAGCTACCTGACAATTTGTACGTCTTCCTACACCCACGTTCACAACACACCTTGCATTTCTACTCTTAGCGATGGCAACCAATCTACAACAAATAATCATTTTCCGGAAATGATATATTTTCCAGCTGGAATTCAGTGTACATTTACATGTTGTCCACAGATATTTGATTTGTCCATACCACATACCTAATTGGTGCCAGATATAATGAAGTGGACTTTTAAAAAACTTTTCTTGCCTGCTATGAGTATATTTGCGGCGCCTTTCATTCCTGATGTATGATTAATATGTGCCCATATTTACTGATTAAACAGAAAACTATGATGATTTCTTTCTAGTGGACACTAGATGTCCTGTTCTCCCGAAATATGATCTTAACAAAACAAAACAAAAAAAACCTTTTGTGACACCTGAGATATGTTGATTACAATTAATTTGAATTCTGGCCAAGGAATTGTCTCCACCTCCGCAGTCTGCATAATCCATTTTATAATCATAGTAATCATATTAACCTGGGTAATCATATTAACCGGACATAGAGATCTATATATCTGGAAGATTTCATCTCATGATAGTAACAGTAAAAAGTCACTAAGCGTCATGTGTGTCTATTTGGACAAATCACTTTGTTATTCATTGTAAATGCTAAAAATGATAATACGTATAATTTCGTCTTTTTTGTTATCCCCAGAGCATATAATAATTTCATCTTCGGTGATAAAGTCTTGATACAACGATTTTCATTTCTTTGTTCATAATACATGTCAACAGCCTTTGATAAACATTAATTTCGGCTTCAGTAATACAGATGTAGATATTTCATTCAGCAAATTACAAAACACAAGTACGATATCTGAAAATAGATAACCGTCATGGTTTATATATATATATATATATATATACATGACTCAGATACATATTCTATTTTTGATAAAGTTAAAAATAGACATACCTGGTTAAAAATAGATATACTAACGTACTGTCAGACAGAAAAAGACAAGTCATCATTATGTGAAGAGTATGAAACCTGCCCAAGTTACTATGTTTAGATCAACAGAAGCTGACGCATAGACCTGAGCATACTCAAAGAATCGGATTACTGTTTTCACATGTGATTCTGTCTGCATGGGGATGGATGAAATTGGAAAGGTGTATGCTTTTGATGTACACATATATTTTTATACCAATATGACGTTTGTATGACTCTTATCTTATGAATGATGAATTATTTTTAATTAGAAATGTGATATTAATAAAGGGATGTGAGCTACGTGTTTTTCACATAGACGTCATTGACTTGGCTACAGAGGTGAATGTCCAATGACACATATTGCCACTGCATGCAACAATGAAGAAAATAGAAATAACAAAACAGGTGCTTAGTTAATATTTGTATCAATATATTTATGACACAGCATGTATTTGTATAAGAAATGCTGAAAACATTTAATAAAATTCATGTTTAGACAAAACACATTGAAAATCAAAAGCTTTCTAGACGTATTGGGCTCAAATGCGTTATGGTATTTTTTTTTAGGAAAATGAAATGCACAGAATCACGCAGTAAAGTGGGATTTCATCCTGCAAGATTAAGCAAAAAACCACAAATTGAATCGTTTGAAAATATCAGAATACTGCTGTTTAGAATATGGAGCTTTGACTTGGTGATATATTATACCTGGACATGGAATCCACTGTACAGAACGCCACGATCTCCTATAGTGTACGATCAGTCATTCCTTTGTCAATATCTGATAATTAATTAGCAAAAAAACACAGATTCTTTCAACTCCATTAGGCTCTATTTGAAATGGTTAGAAACCATTGAGGTCACGTGTTTTGGCACTTTGACAAAATTGCAATAGATTTTCCGCATTGTCGTCAAGCCTACTGTCGATGTTTCTTTATTTTGTGTTTTGCCAGAAAATCAATTAGCAGCAGGTATGGCTAGAATCAATACTTCAACCCAGCACCAAAATCTGTATCGGAAGAAATTAAAATATTGCCAGGCTTGAGTTGCTTGTGTAAACCACAGCCGTGACAAAACGGTGGGCCTAGGGGCACGTACACTTCTTTCAAACAAACCACAATAATGTGATAGGAAAAAATAGTTGACATTCAAACTAAGGACATCAACTGTTATCTAACTAATTTTCCAATGAATGAATGAAAAATGTTTACTGTTTTCAATATTTATTTTCATTTTAAAAAGATTGCTATTTGTGATGCCTGCACTAACAGTAACTGTTTTTATTCCAACAGAGATCAATATATTTCAAACTTCATAATTTATTGTGATCCATAAAAATGAAAAAAAAAATACAAAAATCTATTTTCAAAAGGTGAAAATGTGAAATGGTGTTTTCACTGCCATTTCGGTAACAAAGGCTATTTCAGATCTACTTTCAAACCGGCAGTGGAAGTCGAACCCACCACCTCCCGTCCTCCACTTGAATCACCAGTTAGAAATTTAATTTTAACATCCAGTCTCCCGTTTTTACTTTAATTAAGCACACCTTTATTTACCAAGAATATTTCTGATTTCATCAACAATAATTTTATCTTGTGGATAATGTAATTCTTTTTTTATAAGTCATGTTTCTTCCAAAATTATAGACTGATTTTAATGAAAACCTACATTTTGCAATTTGAAAAAAAAAATAATAATGCATGTTTCGTTTGGTCAATATTGATCTTTAATCTTTAATTTGCATTTATAATGAAATATTTGATTTGAATCGAATAATTTATTATTGTATAAGATTACCTGTATTTGATTATTTTTCAGGTACTGAAATAAGTTTTTAACGTTATTTGACTGCTTTTATTTGTGTAATTTTGTTTGTTATAATTAGAAAACTAGTTTATATGATTTTTCACATATATTTTACTTTTGCAAATTACAGGTGAGTTGAAGAAGCCCCCCAAACCTATACGCACAAGTAGAGTAGTGGAAGGTAAGAACTAGTCATTTTTTGTTGCATTTTCTTAATTTAATTAATTTCAATTAAATATTGATTTAAATGATTAATTGCTCATTTAACAAAAAAAGGATATATTTGCAAGTATGTTCATTTAAAGTTTGATGATTTATAATCACTGGGCATCACATTTTAATGGATTTATTTGCTTATCTAGTGCCACATTCCCCAATGTATCACAATCACATTGATATATGTATGTTTTCTGAATGATTTCATTAATTTGGCAAGGTTGAAACACTACTTTGATTTTGCGGTATTTATTTTGGCCTCACTTCAGCAGTTAATATTATCAAAGTAAGAATAATTTTTAAAAACCAATTTGAAACTTAAACAATTCCGACCTAATTTGGACATAAATCTTGCTTGTCATGAATATAAATGGGAAATGTACCTCAGCTCTCAAAATGTAAAATTTGTTAAATTGTTAAAATTTCTCTAAAAGAGGATCAAATGTTTCAGTCATAACACCCATAAAAACACTTGACAATGTCTTAAAACTAAAAAATACATCTTAATTATCGAAAACCACTACACTTTTTGTCAAAGAAGTTGCGGACTTGTACCACGAGGCGTAGTATATAACTTTCAATAATCTGAGAAGAGAGGAGACCCGTCAGAGACCCGCTATCTCGCACTGCATGATGGGAGCGTGGATTCTGTATTGACGTTCTCACTTTCTACATGCTTCATTTGCAACCCAATCTAAAATGCTAACTTGGGAATTTGATTTTTCATTTAGGCAAGCCATCGTAGCGTCATAAAAAGCCGTAGGTGAATGTGTTAATGACCTTCTAAAGACTCCTAATGATAAAGGTTGGAACGTGTCGAAACCACGGGCATGCGCAGACTTTGCAATCCTGCTTTTTGATCACATTTTGTGAAAACTGTTTGCTGAAAGGTTCCATGAGCCTTTGGGCTGTGAATTGATCTAATAGCTTGATGACTGCTGAGGTTATCAAACCAAATTTTGTGGAAAATTTCTAATATTAGTCTTACCAAGTTTCCTTTTCACATGACATGGATAGGCTAGGCATCGGTGTTTTCTAGAATTATGATTTTAGTATCAGACACTTTCAAAAAAATATATAATATAACAGGTCTACGAGGGTATTGAGTGTTTTTAATTCCAATGATGTGTTCATGTGCACATTTGATACTGTGATCCAAGTACGTGATTCACAGCATTAGACACTGAATCTGATTTTTGTATACTATATAATATAGTTGCGTGTTGGTTCGTGCATCATATACTTTGTTAGGCTTGCAAATCAACAAGTAGAGAAATAGAAGACAAAAACTCAGTTGTCTTGGAACAAAGACAAAGTCAAGCATTGCATGTGCTTTTACGACATTCACTCCAATGCCAATTTACGGCATGCCAAAAGTCGTAGCCGTTCTGACCTTACTTTCTGTCTAAACTTCCATTGTGCTTTGTCTGATAAAATCGACTTGAACTTAGACAAAACATTCAAGATTTTCATGAGAACTCTCAACGTGTGCAATCGGTACTTTTTCTCACCATAAATCTATAATTTAATATCAGTATTGTACCTGGGCTAACCACTTTGGAGAACATCCAATTCAATAGATTCGGAGTGCTATTTATGTGCGGAGCCCCTTTCATTTCCATCCACCAAAGCCCCAAACCAATATTTTTCTTTCATTATTATCGGGTACCCCAGAATTCTTCCAACAGAGAATTCTTATACAAGCCCTTTCAGATGTTAAAGAAATTGTTACATTCGATTTTCTGTTTGATTCATTTTTGATGCACAATTACAGTTGTGAGAACATGGAGGATTTTGACAGCTTTGAACTTTTAAAAATTACCATCACCTCCACGTAAAACATATTAGTTTCCCATGTCCGATATGAAAATTATAATGGCGCTTTTAGATGTGTTAAAAAGTGTTGATATAGTTAGTAATCTGTAAAGATGTGAACTGGGTGAAATATATAGTGCTATATTTTTTGTTAGCGCATATGCCATTCCAGCATTACGTTTCGACGCTAATCATAGGCAACACAGAAGTAGATTTCCCAACAGACTTTCTCCAAAGAACAATGGAGTAACCATCATTTGATTTGGCCCACAAAGTAGGAGTTTTCATAAAGAAGGATGCATTAAATATTGCATGGGGTTATAGAACTATGTGCCAATAACTCTTGGCTTAACAATGTGATGAAAGCTTTACTCCACACCCGAACATTCCACCCTTTTCTTTGTCTTGGCCTTGAAATATTGATGCAATCCTGCAAAGTTCTAATATATAGTGTGGATTTACAAAACCATAGAATATAAATAATTGACACATTTTGTTGAATCTCACTATAAGATACCGTGAGGACTGACTATAATTTTTTGTCTTTGGTGCATATTCTCTGAGAATGTTTTTGTCTCTCTCTCTCTCTCTCTCTCTCTCTCTCTCTCTCTCTCTCTCTCTCTCTCTCTCTCTCTCTCTCTCTCTCTCTCTCTCTCTCTCTCTCTCTCTCTCTCTCTCTCTCTCTCTCTCTCCTCTCTCTCTCTCTCTTTCAAATATCTCAGTACATTATTTAGGCAAAGATATAGTGACATTTTACTCTTCTGACACCCATATTAATTGATCAATTCCTAATTAATTTGATTTAGCTGTCCACTTTATACTATTGATTATGAAGTAGCCACTTGGTAGGTCAAAGAGTTTATCACACTCTCGCTAATCGATTAGAATTCCTGGCACACGATGTTTTCACACTTCTTGCTGGCTAAATGCCCCGCTTCACACATCTCGGGAATGTTGCCGACGAAGTCTGAAGTATTTAGTGGAACCTTCTGCTTCAACTAATTCCAAATATAATGAACAATATTCACATTTATTCATTATGACCCAAAATGACATTTGATATATCATATTAATTATTTACAGACCTCATAAAGTATACATGTATGTTTTTGTCTATACCTCCATAAAGATACACGAATGTAAAGTCCTTGCCAATTGGTGAAACGAATCTATAAGAATTTGTTAATGAGTCTGGCACTCAAACATTATGTTCAAAGTACTTAAAATAGAGGGACAAAACAATTTTTATTATTATATAATTTAAGATTTAAAACTATTCCTTGCATTATTTTATGTTACCAAAAATATTGCACAAGCTATTCCATCTATAATATTGAGACAAAATTATCTTGTCTTACATTGAAATATGATACAAATGGGCTGAATCATCTCAACTCTGAATGGTATCTATGGCAAATTATATTTGGACCTTTTCCCTCTGTAAGTGTCCCATTTGAAGTTTTGCCTGAGCCATTTCTGCAATATTCTTGTGTTGATTCTGTCTCAGATTCTTGCCTATTGATCTGTGGCAAATATTCAGATCACCTCCAAGATCCTTCTATTATCGCCCACCGAATGCAATCTACACAGTTCCTCCCCCAAAAAATGTACTCCTAATGAAGTATGTTACACTGGCAAGGCAAAAATGGCCATAATTGACAAAAAAGGGGGGTTTATAGGAAGATGTGGTATGTACCACTTAGAAGATGAACAGCAGATCAATACTGAAATGTACTTGTAGATGAGAAGAAATGTCTGAACTTGGTAATTTCTCCAGTCACTCAAACCTATAGATAGAAATTGTTTCATTACGACACTCTACTATGATAAAAAATACATCAACTGTACCGCTCACTTTATTGCAAGTTGAATAATATTGCGAAATCTTTGATTATTGGGTGTTTAATATTAAAAAAAGGTAAATTGAGGTATTTAACATCTATTGAAAGTAAGATATGAAGACTTCATTTGTGAGAATCTCATATATATATAGGAGTTAGAAAAGAAGCCTGATAATTAAGTCAAGATTATCTCATGAATGTTATTTTCTTTGGTATTATTTAGGCACAGTGTTCTGATTGTCTGGTAGCCATGAAGCCTAGAGACAAGTATGTCTGTCAAAGCCAGGGTCATTCAACACTGAAGTAGGCCCTGTTCATGTAGAGTAGATAAGAATCTAGGTGCACTGAAATTAAAACATCAGCTTCTATAGGGGAAAGTAGCCGTAAGCCTTCAAGGCTTAATTTTCCTGTCAAGAGTAGCCACTTGAAGCAATTATTCCTTTGGCGTCCATTTGCCTACTTTTGGCTGATTTCTGACAAATTATGTCAAGATTTTCTCGCTTAAATGACACGATTCCGTGAATAATTTCAATAAAGGTTCTTCTGATATCAAACCTGAAGCTAATTTATTCAATTACTTTGTGAATTTCCTTTGCGTTCCCGCGATATGATCAAACGCGTAAGACAAATCTCAGACGCATGCTTGTGGAGAGAATGTCGTCTGTGACAGTGGAATACTTGTGAGCCTCGTTTTGGATCGATGAGCATGGGAACCCATGTCAGGTAGAGAGAACGTGTCCCACATCTCTAATGGAATCAGATAGAAAATAAATTTGCGCCATCGATTCCCTCAGTGGTCAAAAGTGCGCGGCGACACTTTTACGACCACATTGGACGATAATAGAGCAATCGAACCTTCCTGTCCGTGTTGTTGTTTTGGCCTCCCCACACATCATATCTGAAATTATTTTGAATATTTAAAAATACAACAATACCTTTATAAATGAAAAATCGTGAAATGGGTCAAGCACAAAAGACATATATTTTTTTCACTAAAAGGAGAAACATTCAGAGGGTTACTTTGGTAGGCTTTCTTCTGTGGACCCAAGAGTGTCTTTCCCGAGAAAAGGCACACTGAAAGGGACGCTTGTGTGTCCTTTGGTCATAAAATGGCCTAAGAGCTCTATCCTAATCTAGCTGTAGACTTCATATTGCCGGAGAAGTCAGACACACAGTGTCACAACAGGGTGGAAATCTGTCCCCGAATGTAGTTTTTATAGATTAGTAAGGTGATTTGGTCTAAATGGGTTCAACAGCCAAAAATAATCTTGCTTTGATTACATTGGAAATTATATGGGTTATTTGCGTTTTCTTTCCTCACATGTTTAGATTTTTTTTCTCAGAATGACAGATATCCTGTCAACAGGCTTTAAAAGCGTCAGACCCAGTTGAGAAAGTGCTGAAACATATGTCATTGACCTGAATAGATTACTTGTTGAACTCTAAGCATGAGAAACAACAACACGCATAGTTAACATACTATGGGCTATACTAAGTTTATGTTAAATTGAAAAAAAGAAGCAGTGATTTATCTGTAGACATCAATGAAAATGATGAACGGATATATTATATTGATTAAGGTGCAGGTAACAAGAGAGACCCACATATTGTAATCAGGATCACTTTTATTGTGACATTTCACCTATGATATGGAACTTTGGTGAAAATTATGGCAGTCATTAAGGAACTTTCAGTGCAGATCATCGTTAAGTACCGCAGTTACTTGGCATGATGCCGCTCATGACCTTGTCACATGACAATTAAACAAACCACAAGATTATAGGAACAAAGAAGACATCATGCTATTATTTAAATGTGAACTTATCTTATAACCTTTTATCTGATTGTCAAATGACATATATTTGACAATTATTTTTTTTTATTGTAACTTTTACGCAGAAAAAAATATGATACACATGAAAGCCACTTAATTTAGAATTGCAATTGAGTGAAATATTCTTTCACAGTTCATACACATCCACATGCAGCTGGCTTGGTACTTTTCTCTCAATTGCTGTGAATCATAAGGGACTTTGCCAGGTATTGTATGAATCACCTCATGCGAACAATTCACAACAATGTGGCAATTCTCTGCAAATTGAAAATATAGTTTTCAGCGGAAGTAATATATTGATAACACTTTAATATGACAGCATTACACCACAGAATCGTGTTCTCTATCCATCAAATTAGATATATGGTTGATTATTTCAGATTTAACATTTTCGGGGGTTTTAAAATTGATTGCTAAACCACCTCCGAACAATGCCAAAAAAACAGCGAGCTGAGCAAATTGATTGAGCGAACATTATTTAATGGTCCTAAATTACCGAGCCACATCAAACTTGCCTCGCCATTTTGAACGAGGACTCTCAATCAGAAATGTTATGATGGAGGCCCATTGTAAATAAGCTCTAATTGTCATGAAATTTAAAATTCTAATGGACTAATTTGGGAAATTAAATTTAAGTTGTTTGAATTTCGTCTGTCCAATTTGATTTTGAAATTACCCTAGATAGGCAAGGGCTATTTTTGTAACACACCAACCCAGAAGAACCATCCCTTTATCATATGTCCATCAAATATTATCATAATCTTATGATTAAGATTCGTCAATCTCAAGAGATGTTCGTTTTTCTAAATGTGTTAATTGCACTTTTTATATGAATCAACCTTTTTATATGAATCAACCTTTTTTTATGAATCAACCTTTCTTGTGATAACTCACCAACAAGAGATTTTTGTGCCAATTTAACACACTCCCGATTCGCGTGCCCGGGTGGTGGGCCTCTAATTAAATGTAATTGCAAGTCAATGATTGGCCTTTAATCATGCTGATCCATCTTCATTCTGATTTAAAGTTTTTGTTTGATTTTGCATATATCTGATGCAAGATGTTTAAAGTCCTGTGTTGGTCTTCTTTTTAAGTTACACTATTCTTGTACCTAATAGCCTTGCGTTCCAAGCATTATTAAATGTTTCAACACCCCAAACAACCCTCAAAATTAATCGTGATTTTTCCAGGCGAGTTACTTTGAATTTTATTTCTTATGCTCAAAGATAATTTTACTTTAAAATTGGGAGTCCATGTCAATCTTCAGGTGTAATTGAACGGAGCAATTTCATTGAAAATCAAGCCCCAACTACGATTTACCGCGTTTATCTCTTTGAACATTTGAAATCAAATTTCATAAAATGAAATCAGCAAAGTGACAATCCATCATTAGTTTCAACTCTTTTTTAACCCTCTGAGCGATAAACAGGGACATTATTGCAAATGTGCTTAAGATCCAAGCAGAGCGCAAAAATACAAGCAAAGTCGCTCATTTACATTTGTCTGAATAAATTACTTTCATATTCCCTCAGATATTTCCTGGTGATCCGTGTTTAAATGTAAATGTTATTTGCATTTTTACAATTACAGTCCGGAGAAAATGAGTCAGTTGTTATTTGGCGTACATTCATTCCACATCATTTAAGCTCAATTTATTACTCACGCTGGGACCAGAAAAAAAGAATCACTCCAAATGCCAAGGCCATTTTTACATAAATTATCACGTAACTACATGTTTAAGGTTTAGATTAAAGTCTCCCATGCAACACTTCCAAATGATCTAAAAAAACTAAATGGATTGAGGAAATTATATTTCTGATGAGGAAAATTTAAGTGTATCTTTCAACAAATTATAGATAACATTTATATTCATAGAAATTGTAAATTAATCTAAAAACCTTGATATTTAACTTCAGCATACAAAAACTGGTCTTGTTTAATTTAACTCACAGAGCATAAAACAACTACTTCCAATTGTAAGTCAGATATTCTTTAACCAACAAAATCAAAATTAAAAATGTCTCAAGAGCAATAAAAGATCGAAATAATGGAATAGCCCCTTGAAGAACACTGATGCATCAAGCAGAGCCCGAAACACTAAGAATCTGACAATACTACATGAGCCCTGCCACAAAATGAAGATTTATCCGACGATAAATTAATTCTGAAAGGAATAATACATTTTGCGATAATCATTTCAGAGCATCCAAGGTTTGTTTCAATAACCATCAGGTGGGATGCAAGATAATGTGATTTTTTATGACTTGCCTGAGATTGCAGTCTATAGATTATTGTATTTTTGTGCAATAAACGTGAATTCATATAATTTTGAGATATCCTGCAAACCATACTGTTAAGTCTTGTAAATGCTTTAAAAAATGAACATCTTAATGTGTGTAAAGCTCACAAAAATGATAAATTGAAATAATTAGGCTTCAACCGACAGCATTTTTATTTATTTAGTCGTTTAATCGAGTAATGGTATAGTGCACACAAAATTTACTTGACACATTGTCAATTGTAAATCTAAATTAAATTCATTCCATAAACATAAATCTGTTAATTTAGTTTTGAATGAGAGAATGGGTCTGTCACCACCTGTCACAAGGTTTGTTATCGGCCCAGCCACGTTTAACTCTCGTGATCACGTGCTCCATATCGTAATATCTCATGTCCCTCGAGATCTCCAGATAATTTCTCCATAACTGATCCTGTATGGAGTCGGCATTTCGTCCATGGTTACTTTAACTGTCCCAATTATTTTTGTGATCGACACTTGGTATACATTGCCTTACAGATTCTCCAGAAGTTTGCAATTCTTCCCAGAAAGTGTTTTTCCAGTCCATGGCCTCTCACGAAAACATTGTTTATTACATGAAAAATAGTTCCTTTAGAAATAAACGCAATTCTAATGTTGAATTGCCCTCAAACAAGAATAAAAGGCGTGAACACATGACTGGGATGACGTGGTCAGAAATAATGGTACATCATTAATTTTAGGGGCAGGCATCAGTGGGTGGGTTGGTCTATCATTTGGTATTGTGTGCTAATAGGTCAGAATGTAATAGAGGGTGATTAGAATACAATGATTACTGGAACAAATGAGGATTAGTGTTGTAACAAAATGTATAAGTTGGCATCAACTAATGGCTTAACTAGTATAACCCATATTAAGAATAACTCTACTTCATAATAAACAGACATTATTATTCTATATGATATTCATCTATCAGCGACCGCCTTCTGTCAAATATAAACATATAAAACAAATGATAATTACACGTTTTGATTTTAAAAAGTGATGTTTATAACTCATGAGACGGTCATTTTGTTTCCCGGACTTTAATCCACACGAGCTAAGGGTTGCATGGGGCGGCTGTAAAGTTGTGTAAATCTACATGTACTCCAGTCATGGTGATCAAATAAGGAGAAGAAAAATGGCCTACAGTGTCAGGTGCCTTGGTCAGAGAAGAGCAAGGTTCCTAGACACATGAGCTACTCTCAGAGGTGAGGAGATCTGCTCAGACCTCAAGAAACCTCCAAGGACCTCAATGACTCTCTATCCCATCTCAAGCACCCAGGCTTTAATTTTGCCCACATTTCGGTGAAGGAGCTTGCCTCAGAGAGTATGTAGAACACTGTGGACCTCCAAGTCGCCTTCACCCTCTCTATGGAACATCCAGTCCCTCATGTCAACACCCTGAGTCTAATTTATGAGGCAAAGGAAACCAAGAGTTTGATTTAGTTTTCTCATAATGTGATAATCTCATATCATTTATTAAAATAAACACTGATTTTAGGAATATATGAGACAGAAAATTAACTATAATCAAATAAATTCGATCAGTTATGAATATGACTTGGCATCATACACTTTTATAATTATCCTAATATGATTATTTTGTTTCGGTTTAGTTTGTTTTTATAGAGATAATTATTTTTTTTCATTTCTACTCAATCAATTCCATCGATCAGGAAATGTGTCATGGTAATTTTTACACTCTACAAAAATCTTCTATACTTGTACTTGATGGACTTGGCTTGCTTGTATGTGTTATACTGATGTCAAAGTTTTTTTGGAGGATTCTTATTTTGCTCTTACGTTTGATATGACTTACATATAATCCTTTATATCTGAGAGGTAAGTTTCTTAAAAAAAGATCTCCCGGGGGGAAATATTTGCAGCAACACATTTCTTCAAATTGGAATGTACCCTTGAGCCCGGGGCTAGTAGGACAGACAGAAAGACAGGACTATTGAATGTTGACATGAGATACCGACGTGTCCTTGCCATATTGGCGCGTGGTATTTTGTTGAGGATAGAAAAAGCGCCGAGGGAATATAGACAGAGAAATGATGTTGGCACAGTCGCGTTACAGTGACGTTTTGCTGTGACAAGTTCAATGGCGTCCCACTTTGGAGTAATCGAGAGCGGGACCAAAAAGTTGAAGCTCGCTCTATCTCCCCACACATCTTGACAACCTTGTGGATTTAATTGTAACAAAATACAACATTTAATGGGTTGGGCAAACAGGTAAATGATCGGGATTTTCCTGATAATCACAGAGTGGAAATAAGTGCCGGCACAACATTTAAAGAGATCTGAGAGTCACGTGACTTGTTCACAAATCTCGAGGTTTCCCGCTTGAACATGATTAGGTTATCACGCATGCGTGACAAATAAGCACAACATGGCTGCGTATATCTCCTGTGACATGTTTGCCTGATTAGATGAGATACATCTATCATGGGAATAGATTGATACCGAAGAAAAAGACAGTTTCAATGTGCTTTACAAGTAACGACTTCAGTTGTCCAAAGTGTCAACATCTTGTGGTGTTTTAAAATAGACAATTATTTCTATCTTAGACACGTGTCTCGGTTGTTTTCTATGTGATTCTCAATAGAAGTCTAGGTGGCGTGTCTATAATTAACCCAAGACCCTCAGAAACTTGGTATCGTCTACATTAACAGCTTCTCAAGTTTCTTGTAACAAAATGCTCTACCTTCATTTAAGGAGACAAAAATAGTCTGACAGGAGTAATTATCTATATGCCATTGCGACAAAATGATGATTCTGCAAAATGGCCCATCCGAGCAGACGGCTTTTAGCTGAAATTTCAACCAATCCTTATAAGGAATTGATAGACTTTAAACTTTACGTTTCAGCAATGACGTAAATGTAGAGTACTCAGCCAAAGACATGGTTATTTTTAGTACAAAAAGCACCTTTTATTCCCTCAAAAACAAGAGATGGGCTGGTCTTGAAATGCACCAAAGGATTTTGTTTGGGTACAAAGGTTCCGGTTGTCAGGTGAACGAACCTTTGGCTTTGTTTGCCAAAGAAAAAGCTCCAACTCCTTTCAACGTTGTGGAAGTAAAAAGCAAGGCTAATCTTGACTTCAACCTTTTGAAATATCTTGATATCTATGCTATTAGAATCACATATCAAAATTATATGATCACCAGTCCCCTCTATCCAAAACTAATTATATAAATATAATTAGATAATACGGTACCGGGTTACCTGGTGTTTTTGTGTGCTTTTAGGCGGACTCTTAGGTTTGTGAATCTTGAGTGCACACTGCACATGCGCTTCTACAATAATATCACGTGACCAAAAAAATAAAGAAAGGAAACATATTTAACAGGCTAAAATCTTTATCTGATTTAAATATATATGAAATATTTAATCAAATATAATCATTATCAAGAACATTGATATTGATTTTTGATTTGAATGATTGATAATAATTGGCCTTATTACAGTGCATTTTTCTTCTGGTTTTCTCGAGATCCCCCAGAAGTAAGATATGGTTTTCCTTTGTAGCCTGACTTAATATTTTATGACAAGATGAATGTTCCTCTGATGGGAGCAACTGATAGATTAATCTCACGCCTCTCCAAAAATAACTACTTTGTCTGCCATACACCAAATGAGAAATGTAAATCACGCCATAAATTATGAATGCGTTCACGTTTGTTCAAATATTTCAAGAAAGAACGTTCAGTGAATTTCAGTGAGCAGGTTTTCTTCAAATATTTGCGGAGAAAATGAGATGTTTTTGAGGTGTGGATAGATTTGTAAGATGCCTCATTAGGGGGCAGCTGTTGACCAAGTGCTAGTCACGTGATTACCCATGATGCTTTGTCGCCTGGTGGATTGCAAGACATGGATATTTTTTTGTTTGAACAGCTCTAACCCAAGGCCACAATAATGAAATAGCCAGACATGCTATTAATTATTCATTTAATCACAGATGAAATATCTCAAATTCAATGGCATGTTTGAACACATCTATTAATTTATGTTAAAAAGCAGAAAAAATAGCGCAACAACCCATTTGTTCTGTTTCGTTGACAAGCCTGCTTAGTTGTTGTAAATGTTGTAATGATATGCAAATTGAAATGTAAGCCCTGAGGAGAAATCTTAAAAAGTCATTCCAAAGTGAATTAGTGGTATATCCTCCATTTAAGGTTACTCATGTGAAGAAAATCACGCTGATTTACACAAAGTATTTTGACACCTCGGGGTCAGCCTTGTGAAAAGATGAATGATATTCTCGATGCAAATGGAAAGCTTCTGGGGCAAAAGAAACAGCCCAACTTTGGCTGACTGGATCCTGTTGTATTAATGGCAGGCGTAACAAAACTGTCAGGCGATTAGGGACCGCAGGTTTAATCCAGTGTGGGAATTACTGGATTAACCTCTGTGTTACTAGGATTATGTGCCCCTATAGGACTCTATTTTAATTACCTGTTGTATAAATGTCTACAGCTCTTTTTATGGCATAGACATAAAGGGCCTCAGACAAATTATTTTCACAGCAAATTCACAGAACGATGGATAACTCTTATAATTTCATTAACTGTGGGAGACCTTGGACAATGGTTACTATGGATGATATATTATTTAGACTCAAGTTTAACAAAAAAGTCCTCCTTCTGGGCATTACCCAATATAGAATATGCTGAAGAATATCTGGCTTTCGTCAAAGACAAAAAAGACAATAAAGTGTCACAAAAACAAAAGATTAACCTTGAAATTAATGAGAGCACACATCCAAAGCATCAGTTTTCGGGCCTATGTGCAAGTTTTATTAGAAGAGATTGTATACTAATAATCAAACTTCAAAGACTTTGCATGACCATTTCAAATTAATCAATTTATACTTTGGGCTGTTTACTCTCTCTGCGTTCCACAAAGAAGCAGGAGAGTCTGGAACCCCCAGACTAGCTCTGACTATTATTCTGATCTTTCTTTTTGAAGAGTGCACCAATTGAGATTGTTTTACTCAATTAATTATTGACAAACCAACTTAAAAGGGGAAGAAAGACCTGTTTAGTTATGAGTCCGCCTTCTTTGGTGCACTATAAAAGGTGAGAAACTATCTGAATCCAGGGTCTTTAAAGGTGTATTACCAAATTACAGCTCTTAAAAAACATAATTAGACAACATAATGACAACTACTTTTCCTATTTTCCTATACTAGTTCAACTTGATGGTCAATATCAATCGATTTGTTATTATTGAAAGTTTTGAAAATGATCCTTTTTTTAAAGAGGTTTTGCTTTGATCACAGTCTTGAGTCAATGATCAATCATGCAGTAATGAAAAGGGTTATATTAAGATTTTGTTCCAGGTGAAATCAGCATAATGCTCTTGGCTATTGAGGCCTTTGTATTGACATTACAGTCGTAACTTGATTGATTATCTTTGGCAATGTTTTAATAACCTTTTGGTACTATTTGATCGTCTAGTTCATAGGTAAGATAATTAATATAGAAGTTATTCAGGTTTTTGACTTACCTTCCACACTGTCAAGTATATTAACATTTGATAATTAAAGATGTTTAATGAATGTGTCTCTTTGATGATTTCCGCCTGGAACTTAACTTACATTTAACATTTATTCAATCAGGGAGAACATTATTGTTATGCATAAATTGTACAGCCATTTTATCTGTATATTAAATGATCATGATAATTGGGTTATTAGTTACAGTAGCCACACATTGCAAACATCCTGCGCAACATGTTTATAACATTCATGTTACTCATCAACATATTTGATAATGCCAAGGAAAAAGACACAGAAACACTGGTTCAAATTAGTGCATATGTAAATTAGTGATAAAATTAGATTAGAATAAAAATAGTCCTAGAGTCTTGGATGTGAATGAGTTTCTTATAAACTCACGCCATAAGTGCTTGCTTTTAGTGTTCTATATTTAGGTCATCGCTCACTGTCTTTATGATGTCACCCTTTAAAGAAGAAGAATATTGATTTGCTATGTTTATTATGTTTTTTTTTGTAGTGAGGCCAAGGTTTGCTGTGTATAGACACTGTGGATATGTCTCCACTTAATTGTGTGACTTGTAAAAGTCATTGAAAATGATAAATTGTGATGGGCCCGAGATCTCATTGTGTCCTTGTTTGCTTTTCGCCCTGTTTCGCAAACCCGTGTTCCGACCAATGTAGTTAGCGAAGAATCTAACCCTCTTGATGCTCAATGTCTCGGTATTTTAGTAACCAACCATCATTTATTCTTCACTCATCGATTTAAAACGAATATACACAATTCATCAAGACACATTATGATTTGTCACTTTATAAAAAAAAGTTATGCCCCTCAAAATAAGATTGAATATATTATCATAAGATATTGATAAAAACGTGAAAACTCCTGATAACATTATGATGAAATTATAGGATTTCTTGCCAGTCTGACCGGTGAGTATTTGCTGATGCAGCACGCGACTGCTTTATATCGCCTTGGATCCTCACCAGCTCCGCACACAATAAACCTTATCTTTTAGAGACGCCCAAAATTAAATTATGTCTCGCATGATTTCCCGCTGGAGAAAACCCTACTGCTAAGTGCATGCTGGGAAAATCTGTGAGTGGAAAGTGGTGGTCAGAGATCCGGCAGAGTCAGTGGCCCCTCTCTTAATTTCTTGTGTCCCCGGGGTGGGGGTTTTGGGGGTCTCTAGAGGTGACGCAAATGAGGTCATACCCCAGTCTCGTTTGTCAAGCAATTCTCGCTCAATCCGCTCGAGATTTGGCGAGATCTGACAGCTGTACTGTGGCTTCTTTGATCAGGAAACTTTCCAGTTCATTTCACATTGCATTGAAACTTTACAATGTCCCACAGTGGAAGATATCCCTTTCCAACTAATTTCCTTCTCATAGAATTGTCCAAGAAGTTATACGGATGTGGCAAACAAATTTATCTTCATTAGCAGCTAAATGAAAAAGCAATGCACTTGATGGTCTAATCTGTTCGTTCTATTTATGCCAAAGTGAACATAAAGTACACAAAGTCTTAATTAAATACCATTACACTGTCAATGAAAGATACATCAGATTCCATTAAGTACAAAAGCATAATATTTATGATTATCTGTCCAAATACGGGGCTTAAAGCTTTGGCGGTTTATGAGTACACGTTTGTAAGCCTTAAAAATGTGTTTGATATCAAATGATACGAGACAAATGTCCGTCATTAAAAAAACTGTACTTTTATATGTGGATAATATTCGATTAACCACATATCAAACCTATTTCAAATATAGAACAATATATTTGGTAGGCATGATATATTTGAAACTTCAAATATTTATGAGTGGTCAGATATACCGGCAAGATCGTGAGCAAATATGGTAAACGTGTTTACCCACCAAATGTTGTGGCAAGTTTTATGGTCACGGTATCGTTGTTTAGTTTCATTTATTCCCGTTATTAGGCATGGACAAAACTCATCAACCAGATGTCAAATAGATTAATAGGCTGATTCTATCATTGAAATGGACAAATTAATAGAAATCTGATCTGATTTTGGAGCATATTTTCAAGACCATAGCATGTGGAAGCACGAAATGAAGACACGAAATGGTTCATGATAGAAAACAGACAAACTCTGAAATATGACCACCAATTCTAAATAGATGGGTAATTTGAGGTGGTGTCCTTTAAGTAATAGTGAAATGCCAATATTTGAATTTAGCAAATTGTCTCATTGTCAATTCTGAATGAAAATGGAGGGAACATAGAACTATTTACCTTTCATGCCTGCATTTGTGTGAAGATGGCGTGAATAAGAATCAGAAAGTAATGTGAAAACCCTGTCACCATCTTGTATTTGTGGATCTGGTTGGAAGTGAACAGACACCCAGCCTTCTAGAATTGATGCAACACTTCTCAATCTTATATGTTAACACATTTGCCAAATAAACTGACGGTCCTTCAAAATTTGCACTGCCATATTGTGCTATGTTTGCGATAAAACAAAATATGACCAAGTTACTAGACAAATATAGTGGCAGTGAAATGCACTACAGGGAAGCGGTTTTCGATTTTAATATTCACACAACTCTATAATGAATATTTAGATTCAAGACAATTAATCAACCACAAAATGGAGACAGAATATACAACATGTCCCAAGATATTTATTTAGAAATACCAGGAGGACGATTATGATGGGAAAGGACAATTTCTCAGCTAAAAAGCTGTATAATTTCTCCACAGGGAGACCTGTCACTAACGGTTCCTACACTACTCAATTATAGCCCTATTGTTTAGAGTGTGTGCTTATGAGCTCTTTGCCAGAGCTCCAAGTTGACTCAAGATCTGTCAGGGTAATCTTAACTCTTACAGTTCTGGACTGCCATATTGTATATTTGTACCACCATCTTAGAATTGGTATTTTTGTTAGTCTTCATCTCATACAATGGCACATAGAAACATGATAGCTTGTTCAATTTTTCTCGTGTTACAGAAAGGCTTATATTAATTAACTTAAAATCTAATGGAAATATGAGAGATCACTAATATTTTGCACCGGAAGTGTTAAGAGAAGACTTCCGGTGCATGAGATTGGAGCGAGAAACAAGGTATGAGAACTTGTGTTACTTGACGTTCAAGCTTCTCCGGGCTCACTGAAGAATGATCTGCCCTCAAAAGGAAGAATTATCCAGAAGCAAAGCTCAGCCCGGCCGGATTACACTAATCACAGATTCTAAGTGATCCCCTTCCGTGTCAAATTGCTTAGTTATTTTCAAAAGGACATTGCTGATTGTTGCCAGCGTAAATGATCATAGATGTCTGTTGGAAATGTGCATGGCATTATTTTCCACACAGAGAAAGAAAGGATCAGTGTTGTACACAACAAGCCCAAATGTTTTCTTTTGACATCTATAATTGGAACAAGACTTTTATAATATTAGCGTAATATTTCTCACACAATATGATTCGATTAATATTTTTACAAGGAAACGGAAATTAATCAGTATCTTCTGCAAACTGATATTGATACATTCACAAAGATGATTGTAGTCTCTGAAATAAATTTCATAATATTAGTGATCATGAATTAAAATCACGAAGATACCAAAAAGCATTGCCAAGATTCAGATTAATATCATTTATCTACGTCACGTTGAATTTTTGTTCAATCAGTTATGGAGGATGACTGTTCATGCTACTTTGCCTAACCCTGGGTCGTGCTTGAGACATTCAGAAACATCACGTGCACCTCCTGTCAATACGCATGTCAAAACAATCACGCGTTCAAGTGTGTCCTCTCGAAAACTTCTCTCAGATCACGTGATGTGAGAAATTGTCGTCTGCTACTTGAGATATTTGGCGCATCTCGTAGATTGAGATTACAACGAGATTACAAGGAGACTTGGGGGCAAATGTGATTTGAGAACAATAAAGTAATTAGCCTGTGCGCATTGATTTGCGTCTGTCATATGGTTTAATTCTCACAACCTCTGGCGAATTCGACAGAAATGATCTTAAATATTCCTTGATAAATCACTGTTTGTTTCCGAGAGTTTTCTGGCAAGAAATATAATTAGTTTACCAGTCTTTCAAATCTGCGTGTTTGAGACTAATTACTTGTCCGAAAGGCTCAATCAGTCAACCCAGTAAGGCAATGTCAGGGTTCAAATCTGTTCACTCTATTACACTTAAAATGGAGACGCCCGGAAGCAGATGGCGCTTCAGTGAAATAACCGAGAAATTGCAGGAATGTGGAAAGAGCAATGTGTCATGTATAAATGATTAAATAAAAAGATGTAGCAGACATCTGCGGCACACTGCCAGTCTCAGCTAAAAGCATAGTCACAAATAACAGCTATCTATAAACATAACATATGTGTAATAATCGTGTGGATGAATTTTATGGTACTTTTGCATAGGCGTTTCAATATATTGTATGTTTTAGTATATGCCACAATCTTAAAATGCCACCGCATCATCGCTATGTCATAAAAGCTGAACGTACATGATACTAGGTACTCTATTTACCGCAATTTTAAATGAACATACTTTGCTGATGGAGAAAATCTCAAATTCCCTTTTAATATTCCTCTCGGTGCAATATATGGCATAAGGTCAATGTAAAAATGATATGTAACATAATTACAAAACTAACTAAGAATAAGAAACGTTTGGCATCTAATTGCTCTAAATCATTAGCATTTGACATTTTCTTTTTTTTCTGACAGGTGAATTTTTTCATGCCATATATTGAATTTAAAGTCAGTCTTATCCAAGCAGGAAGTGGGTGTTTCATCATGATTCTTTCACTCAAAAATGTCTATGTTTTCTGTCATTCTAGAGAGCAAGGAATATTGTTCTTCTGAGGTGTTTGAGGTGACCTGTGAGGAACATGAGGTCATTCTGATGACCAAGGCCCTCTACGGCAGGATGAACCCAGGCAGATGTATCAGCGGGGAATATGGGCACGCCGTGGGCTGCCACGCCGACGTCCTCGCCTTCATGGACACCCAATGCTCCGGTAAGCAATAAACTTATGATAATGTATTATTTATCATTAGACATATATATTAAGGATGACAATTTCAGCTACAATGGTTGGCTGTTTTTCCAAAAAGGTCCTGTCGTAGTATGAGTTACCTTTATTATAAAATACAGAGTTAAAAATGTCCTTGGCCAAAATAATCTCACACAAAATATTTGGCTGAGAGAATTCTATGCCTTTTTGATCAAATCAAAAGGGATTTGCTAGTAATCATTGAGTAAGATAATTGGATCTAATAGAGGTTATTATCTCCAGCCTCTGCCAGTGCACTTCTATACCTGTTTCATAATTAAACTACCTGGATGTCACTTCACAAATCAAAATCGCTACCTCTGAGCTGTGTTATTCACAACAAAATACTTGTGTCTTTAGATTTTGAAATTTCGGAATGTTTAAGGCATGGCCTACACAAACATTCTGCAGTGTATGTATTATTTAGAAAGAAAAAAAGAAACAATGTGGGAGGTTTATTTCTTTGTCATTATCTTTTCTCATGAAACATTAAAGATATTTCATTTCTTCACATTGGTTTGTTGTGACTTAGAAGGATGTTGGAGCGCTTAAGACACATTGTGATGTTGACCCTGTGTTTGTTGTTATTGCAGGCCGCAGAAGATGTAAAGTGGTGGTTGGGACAATGGAGCAGGTGGCTCAACCTTGCCAGAAAGACTTCAAATCCTACCTAGATGCTGCATACAAGTGTGTCAGAAGTAAGTGTCAACTAAGACACTCATACAATTGTCAATATATTACTTGTCACTTGTAATGCTTAGATATGTGGCTAAGATTGAGAGAGAAGTATTGCAACGCATTAAATAAGCCTGAGGCGACTGTTATATATCTTGTCGGTTGTGGTGTTAGATGCATATTAGGACTAGGAATTTTAGGACCATTGTTTGGTGGAGATTCTCACAGATAAATTGTTGCGTGGGCATGTGATAGTACATATATGTGTAAACACATACATACATATATGTATATATATAAACAACCCCATCATAGATGCAAAATGGGAATATCAATTCTGTCAATTCAAAGAATTTTCAAACCTGCAAGAATTGATGTATATATGAAAGAGTCACAGTATATTTTTCCTATCCAATTTTGTAACTTTATGTAGGATGAAAGGCAGGTATCAATATTAAAGGTCACCTTTACATCAAGGGCATAGACTATACACTTAGTAACAGTATCTGGGCATAAAAAACGATATATCACATCCAGCTAATACATCTACGTAATTGTATCTCTCTCTATACCTGTTTGATTCGTGCAAACCGGAAGTGTTAAACTCCCAGTCTAAGTACCAGTATGTAAAGGAAACATATCATACATTGCTTTTGTGGCTTCAGTAGCAAAATCGGGACATCTGGCGCCTATTGTTTGTTTCATAATATTCTCAGATAAAAGGGAAAATGTTTTATAAAAAAACAAAAAAAAACTAAAAACCACACTGGAACCTGCTGTATACGTATTCAATAGTATAACTTAGTTTATTATCAACTTAAATAGTTGTATTATGTCAATTAATTTAGTAATATCTATATCATTTGCCTGCATTAAATGTTTGTTCAGTTCTCTAAAAACATAACAAAATATTTGATAACTGTTCAACAAGTCTCACATGTCATTAGACTTTTGATGCTATTTGGCAAGCAATTACAGACACATAGTGATACAAATCTGTGGCCATTATGCCTGTTGATTTTTGATAATTCCCCACGAATCATGCAACAGGACTCCTGGCAGTGATATTCCCACCGCTGGACGGAGAGTGTTGTTGGGGTCCCACTGGGGGAACTCACGTTCACTCTCGTGGACATCTCAAAGAGGCTAGCTGTCTCGCTCTATGAATATGAAATTTGCCTGCGATGGTGGTTCTTTGAAACGTTGCCACCATCAATGGAAAGTTGTCAACCCTGGCATAGATTTCTTCGCATGTAATCCTAAGCCTGGTCGATTTCGGCACACATTCTGTTTTATCTGTGAATCGAAATCCACATAACAAAAAAAAAATGTCAAACGCCTGCCAAATATTTTCAAATCGCAATCAACAGAAATCCATGACGGAGAATGACCGACTTCAGCGGAAACCTAATGCTTGATGAAGCCGGTGCAATTAACTTGTGGAATTTGATATCATATTTACTTTCATTAGTAAGAAGAGTGTATTTCATATGATTACATCTTCTAGAAGTAATTTGCAAAGCTATATGCGTTTAATATGCAAAGGCATTATAGCTGCCTGCGTTACATGTAGCTACAGGGCGCGGTACGGTTATTTTGACTAAACTGGGTGGCGCATATTCTTCATACATTTTTATAATTGTCAGTCCAAGTTTCAAATGTCACTCTCTTGACAAAGAAACATGTCATGTAATTTTATGATCAATTGGTCCGGCGGGAGAGTAAATTATAACTCTGTCATAAGCCTTATACGTGAAGCCTCAGCGAGCGGAATATATCTCAATATTTTAATCTGAAATGCAATATAGAATGTGGATTCTTCCATTATGATGGCAGGATTTATGGAAAATTTGTCATTTACCCTGGAGAATAAAGTGGTCATAATGGCACTGATATTACATCATTTATCCCAAATCACCGCATGAGCTATCAATTCTATTATACCAGGAGAAAAAACCACCAAGACACATGGACAGAAAAATAGATCTTAGGTGAAACACTCTCTTAATAGATATTCAGAGATACATTGAATATGACACAGAGATTATATTCTACATCAAAGCATATAATCAGTACAAGGTTCTTTATATTGCATTCAATTTAGATATGTACAATATCAGCCTGCCATATAAAGCAGTGCCCCCTATCGGCCAACGCATGAATAACAGCCATACTTCCACCTGTCATTGGGATGTGTCTTATAAATAAAGAAGGAGCAATTCTCCATAATTCGTGCAGGAATACATATTTATAGTGAGCTACTCAGAAGGTACTTTGACTCCATAGAGTTATGGTACCAGAAGTAGACTGGTGCCAGACCTAAAACGCATTTACTATTTTCTATTTAAATCCAAAGAATTGAAGGATTTAGTTGCATACCATAAATATACTTAATAAAACATTGATAAATCTGCGTGCTGTTTCTTCTATTGGTCCTCTTTCTAAACCATTTACTGTGTCTCTTGAGAAACTTAAACACCATTCTTATTTGTGTCTATGTTTTCTAATATCCAACTTTGAACTCTGTGTTCTTCAATATCTGATTTCTGTCAAAACTTGTCAAAATTTCGATTAGTAGCGCCTTTATAAAACGTTATCTGTGTTAAAAAGAGAGACAGCTGCTAAGCCCTTTAATTATTTCAAAATCCGGGGGTCTTGTGAAAGCTGTTATTTGTCGATCAATACCCTTACAAGACTCATTATATCATCTAACAGCATTTTCCTGTGTCTAATTCTCAGTCAACACGACAAAGTGCCATTTGAAATCGCATATACAGGCAGCGCCCAGCAAGACATTTGCCTTACCTCAAACTCAGGCTGGGAATCCTAAATAAAATCTGACAAGACAAAGGACACAAAGAAAACTGGCACAAAGTGTGACCGGAATTTTGGCAAATAAGAAAAATCCATTTTCAAGGAGTCCGGGCATATAATTCTGTTACCTAGCAACAGGGGGTTCCTCTCCTATGGAATTGTCCATCGTCTCTCAAAATAAATCGGTTATATTTTACCAAGACCCTATCACTTAATACAGGTAATCATACATGAATATATATATACTGACAACAAACAATTGTGACTCACTGTTAATGAATATATACTGACAACAAACAATTTTTTTTATCTTTTCAGTTGCTCCTCTTCAAGCTCAGATGTGTAACACCGTGGACCGGATGCAGTTGCCGCCAACTGGCGGATATCTCGCGCGTAACACCGTGTTGGAGAGTGGTCAATACCTGACCAGCTGTTTATGGAAAATAGACGTTCCTCTGGGCCAGTACGTGTCCTTGACCTTGTACTCCTTCCAGACCCTGCAGACCGAGAAGAGACACATGCAGCACATGGACAGGCACAGGGACCACAGAGAGAAATGCTCCCTCCAGCTGATGCTCCAGGACGGGGACAACCCAGTAGAGGAGAGCCTGTGTGATCGTGGACAGAGACAGGTGGAGGTCTACAGGTCCGAGACTAACAGCCTGGAACTTAGCTTCTACACCACAGGCACCGAGGAACACATCCCACACTTCATCCTCGGCTACGAAGGTAAACCCATCTCCTATGTTCACCAGGTGTTTTTTAAAAAATTTTTTGGTGTTTTGTGTATGAAGTCAATGAAAAAATATATTGATAAACAACTTTCTAATACATGTGAGTAATAACAATCTAGCTGAATTATAGTATAATTATATAGCCATACACATAGATATCAAACAATAAAAACAAACACTCATAAACTCCAAATATACATCATTTAGAGACAACAATGATTGTGTACTTTGCAGCTGTTGGTTGCCCAGATATTGAGCCGCCAACCAATGCTTGGTCCAGGCGAGATGGTGATAACCTCATGATCCGGTGCAACGAAACTGGCGAGACATGGTACCTCACATGCCGGGACAAAGACTGGATCGGGGATATCGGAAACTGCACCAACAATAAATACAGTAAGTACACACAAAACACTACACATCCAACTTCATTATGTTCAATGTTATTTTTGTGTCTTATTCATTCAGATAGCTGTTTTATATATTATCGGTTTGGTGTGATGTACGTTCAGTACACATATTTTAACCACATATGTTTATATTTTGTTAAATGTTAAATGTAATTCTTCATCTATCAAAAAAAAAGAGAAAAAAATATATATTTAATTATTTTAGTGTGATTCTCAGTTAATTCATCCCCTATACCATACTTGCTTTTTATTATATTAAATGTTAGTCATCATCTTTAAAAAAATTTTTACTTTCTATTGTTATGAATTAGAAGTTTCTTGTTTTTCAATTTATTCAATTCAACTTCCAATGTCTCTCTAACACGAAAAGAACAGTGCAGACAAAAATGGAACTCTTTTGTTTATGGAGCATTCAGATTAATTTTCTTTGTTGTTTTCTACTTTAAGGAAGAGCACGCTAATATATTCATAGATCACTTTGAATATTAGAAATGTTTGTTGGAGGAGATGCCCCGGATTCCAGTTTTATTTGCATATACTTTCTTCCCTTGGTTTATGTCATCTTCAAACAAACAATAAACCATTATAAAGTCAACCCAATGGAGCATGGAAAGACAACAACACATAATAATATCCAAGATTAAACCCTTTAAAGAATCCCTGGAAACTATGTCCATCACAAAAGGGCCCTGTATCTCACAACGGTGTTCATACACACATATATTTTTTCTGTATATATTTTATTAAATAATACGATCTTTTACAATCAGGTCAACTAGAATAGAGATAAAATTGTATAGGATACATTTGTTAATTAGTTTCCTACTGGGCCTTTTGTAATATTTGATTTGCCAATGTTGAAATATAATGTAAGTACTATTTTACATAAAGCTACACCACTTTTTCCCCCACAGAAACAAGGTAAAATAGCAGAGCCCTTTTATGAAAGAGGAGTGAAATTCAGGATCTAATCATAGCTGTTAATCACATAATTATTGTGTATTCTGCACAAGACATTCCCAATTATTCCACACGATAACAGTGGGGATGGAATGTCTCCCAAGACAAGGAGAATTTGTGTAGAGGTCAGAATTAATACCTGCTGAGACTGTCCACAATGACTGCATTGTCTGCCTGAATAGCTGCCTACACATATATGCACTGCTCACTGAATACTAAACACGAAGAGTAGGATTTCTGCATTACTCAGCATTAACTGACGCCCAGCAGTCGCTCAGAAGATATTTTAGTATTTGATGAATCTTGCATTATATTGACAGAGAACATAAAAAAGAATACTAAAATGTTTTTCATTGTGTAACAATTGGGGAAATTTTGATTGGAGATCTATGTTTCTTTACAGTGTAGAGAATAGATTCAAGTCAATATCGTACATATATAGAACAGCTAATGTCTAAAATGTCGCATCTAATTGCTTCAATTCAGTGTAAATAAGAACACATTTCCCGAGAAACGATCACAAAACAACCGCAATGTAGATTATTATTTTTTCATAATTAAGCTTGTATTACATGTAAAAGAAACAAAAAATTAAAAGATAATGCTACATATATAAAAATCATAACAGCATTGTCCAATATCCATAAATCTGTTAAGATGCTTTGATGAATATAGTATGTGCACTTTGCTGCAAATATCTCAGGGAGAACAAAAGCAGTAGGTTACTCATACATCTTGTGACAAAAGCAATAAAGTGAGCAATTGCCATTAAATGCAATTCACATTACAAAAGCATACATCATATTTCATCACAGACTCTAATTAAGGCTATAATCTACAGCTTCTGGGGCTCCCACCTCCAGGCTGTAAATTGCTTTCAGAATGATGAAATAGTCATAGGTATACCCTGTGCAGACCTAGTCTTTTGTCATAATTCATTATTCAAGGAACCACACAAGATATGAAATGGAGCAGAACAATTTATAATTCATGATTTGTTTTTATTTGTTCCTATTTCACTTAGTATGTTTCTTGTTAATGTTATCTTAACACTGTCCATGTTAGTGTTGTTTCAACACTGTTCATGTACATGTATGTTATTCAAACACTGTTCATGTACATGTATGTTATTCAAACACTGTTCATGTACTGTTACTTAGTCAACGTTTGGTTACTTAAATATTCTAATTCAATTATATTTTTGTATATCTGTACAGTACCTTACCAGTTTGTCTTCACACTTTATCATGAAATGTTGTGCAATCATATATTTACTATGGTTATGCAACTACTTTACAAAAAAACAATGTCAGAAAAGTGTGAAGTCTATGCTGTGGGGAACTGTACTATATTCATAAATCATGAAGACAATATTAAAGTTATCCTATCCTTGACTTTCTCACCGTAGACAGGAGATCAGCCAAATCAATAATAAACTTTGTCATGATGACGATAAACAAAAGCCAGGAAAGTGTCAATAAAGTAGAGGCAGTGTTGTGCATAATGTATCATTCTATATTAAGGTGAGACTTTATCTCCATTTGCAGGGGAAACCTCGGCGGCGGGAAGGATTGTTCACCGCAGTAATTTCCTCCAAGAAGGTAATTATAGCTGTTCATTTTACTCGCTAACAAGAATTAAGGCCAAACCACCCGATAAATTAGAAGGGCAACAAGGTTGGTTGCAGGTACTGTGGGCCTCAAATGCATTACTTTTACCTTGTCTAAAAAATATTTTTCAAACTTGGAGGGCCTAAACTCTTTACTGGAAAATATTCAAATAATGTTATTATATTTTTGAGCAATATCTTTTAAATATTTTTTTACCATAATGTTACACCATTAAAAAAATGTTTTGGTGAAAAATATTTATTTATTATTTTCTATTTGGAATATATCAATATTTGAATATTTGAGGTCAATTTGTTTCATATTAACACACATATTGGGGATGATAAATTATCGGCTGGTTTTGCCTTTTACTATTGGTCATAAATCATTGGTGAGGCCACAACGTATGTGCTCTTGGAGGCGTCTATCAACAACACAAACACTTCCATAATGTTTTTGTCTGACTATGATAGATTCATTGTTTACAAGCGGAAGTGCTGTCCTGCCTAAAATAGACTGCCTACACGCTTAAATCTATTGTTCCTCTAGCTGTAACATACAATACAACCTTTACCATGTATAATTCAACCCAGCAGAAATACAATACGGTGTAAATGATATTGCATTGTTGGCATTTGGTATTGAACATTTTACAAAAGCTGCAGGTATCGTATTTATGTGGGCTTACAAAACAGTAAGAAACTGTTGGCGATAATGCAAGATCCCCATTTTTTCCCAAGATAAAATATATGCTATGACGTTAATGGTTTATAAATCAACAAACATATTAGCTTAGAAATGATAGGAATATGAATATACTCATATTGGATAGTTGTAAATATGAAAGGTGGCAAAAGTAGACAAATTATATATGGCCTGAAATATAAGGTTTGACATATGGAAAGTAATTTGGGTTCCTTTATCAGCTCAGCTATTGGATTTCACAACGTCAATATGCCCTCACCTACCACATCAGACTGCGTAATGTCTGATGTCATAGCATAAAGGTCCTAAATATTGTACCAGAAAATACAAAAAGAAATGATTTAAAAAAACGCTGATGCAAAACAATTTATGTTCATAGCACTGATAAGAATGATGTCAACATGATGTCAGAGCGATGTAAAATAAACAGGAATCGCTTTTTGAAAATACAATATCCATAACGTCAAATGTCACTGAAAAAGACTTTTCTTACTCTAATTATAGAACGTATAGGAATAGGTGAAAACATGCAAGAAGGCAATTATAATACAACAGGAAACTATTGTTTTGTCTCTGCAGGTATCGTGTTTGCTGTATTTGTTGGTCTCATCCTCGGACTGGTAATGGGCACTGGCATGTTGGCTGCTGCTTTTTGCTGTAGAAAAAGGTAAGAAGAAATATATATTGTTCATGTGTGTGTTACCTTGTCATACATGTATGTGCATATTTTATGTGTGTCGTTTTGGCAATGAAAATTTTGGACGATAACCACAAGAGATTAGATTTTTTTATTTAATCATACAAAGGTAATTGTCCTCCCACCAAGTTAGGAAAAGTCTCATGTCACAACCTATTTATATGTTAAAAGGAATGTATTATATTAACTTATAATTGTGTTATTGTGGTAAGAATTAGTCAGAATTTTCTATTAGTTAATGGCTCCCTTCAAATGCAAATAATTGTCAGGCACATATATTAAGGTGGAAATCATTCTATCTTGGTGTCGTGAAGGTCATTGGTGTCAAAGTTGATGGAAATGACAATGCACAAACTCATGTACTGTTTACACGAATCCATTAGATTTGTGAGCAATTGCCTTTATCACCAGACCACAAGTTGAGAACACCTAAACGATAAGAACACACAAGTTCACCAGACAGATTTAGTCTGATCCTGGACCACAATTAGTTAAAAGATGAATACTTATAGACCTTGTACGGTAATCCTCATTGTCATACTTCATAGGCCTCGTTGTCATCTCTCACGTGACTCGAGTCACGTGTGAGGGTTGTAGTGTCATGGCGGAACTCTCAAGTTACTGCTCTGAGAGCAGATGTGACCAAACCACCAAAAGTCACAATTCATGTGTGCGTGGAAAGGTCAAATGTCCGGAGGCAATTAGGTTGTCTCCTGCGAGATCCCACAAGGCTTGAATTTACTGTACAGGAAATCCATGAGATGAAAATCAAAAGCAAAATATAGCGTCTGGTATATGGAAAGTTATTCCCATGGTGCTTGGATCATGTATATTACAACCAATTATGCAGAGAGCCTTCAAATACAGTATACATGGACTATTTCACAACAAAATTGAAATAAAAACATATTTCATATTGCTGAGATGGAAAGAGCAATATTTAATGCCATATATCTCAATAATGATAATATCAACAAATACATGAACAGTGAATTCTGTTGTTGAGCATTATGTAATTTAGGCATTTCAATTGTAATCTAAATTATAATCCTTTTGTCATTTCAGGATGAGGAGAAATGGTGGCCTCAACAGTGAGACAAATACAGAGAGCGTGTCCGACACTTTACGTTCTAGTTTCCCAGGATTACTCCGCCAGGAGAAGCCAATCGGCGGAAACGTGTGTGAATACACTCATGTATGGGAAGTGCGACCAACACCTCTGTCTCCTTCCATTTATTCCAAAAAGGAAGACACCAATGTATTCACAGACATCAGTTCTTTTAGCCCTCTTCCAGAAAACCAAAAAACCGCGCGCATCTACGAGAGCCGTCTCTCAGCTCTCAGAGACAGTAGGATTATTTGCCAACAGGGAGAGAAGCCAACACCATTGTATTTTGAGTTAGACCCCAACTCTTCTTGTAACCACTGCACATAAAGAACTGACCACCTACTTTATGAAGTGACAGAAAGAGAAGGAGAGATGTGTTTTAATGAACAAATATGGAGTACATATTTTAAATGTTGTTGACACAACACAAAGTAAGGACTCATTTTTGAAGCCCTTTGGAATGTACATAGGATTATTGTATATAAAAACAACCTGCAAACTGCTGTGAGATAGGTACGACGAAGTGCTGTGTGTGCTTAAAGTATGAAAGTTATTCATACTTAAATACTTCCAAAAAAACGCTTTTATATCATATATATTTCTATATATATGATTAAAAGGACTTTCTGCATAAAGTCTTAAAGGGACCATTTCTACTAAAAAAAGACTATTCACTTTCTTATGAAAATAAAACGTGTATGTTTAAGGACATTTAGACATCATACTATTTTATACTTTTTCAGGATGAGAACATTTTTGAAAATGTGTATTTTAATATAACATCGTAGAATCTACTTATCCCAAATTTTGTTAAATGGCATATGTTATGAAACATTTGCAACTATTCTGCACACATGACTTTGCTCCAGATTTGTTAACAGATCTTCAAGTAGTAAGGTATTTTCGTTTGCAACGGAATCAATTAAAGTAGATTATTATAATTGCTTAATGATAACAGTAATCATATTTCTGCCAACCAGTTTAAGAAAGGTGGAGGAAAAGTTTTGACCCGGTGCATATCATAAGATATTATCAAGTTATTTTAATGGTTTTTAATACCAGTGATACAGTGGTTTATTTGTAAGTGAAGCTTGTCCCATTCTGTTAAATACTAGGTTATTAATAGAGGAAAGAAGAGAAAAAACATTGATGACACAAAGTCTTTAGCGCCATACATTATTATCAAAAGGAGACTGACATGTTGAAAGATTTCCATCATAAAATCCAAGATGTCTTGCGCACAATCGAAGACAAATATATTTGTCTCCACAACTCATGCTAGGCTTTAGTCACACTGTAGAGATGAATAATGAATTTACCATATATGTTTAACAAGTAATGTTTAACATGTGGTAGGAACAGGCATTAGGCACAGTAAGTGCTCTTGTATGACTCCAAAATGTTGCCACCAGGTGACTCATCAAGTCGTGTTGCTGGACCAACACCAACGCCCTCTGGTGCTAAACTGTATTTAACTACATATTCATTTGTAGTGAATATGTCCCTATCCAGTGACTTAATAAAGTTTATGTATTGTAAAATTTCTTACCACTCATTGTATCGGAATTGAATTGAATATTATTTATATGTAATGAGGATAATTTAAATCAGTACGATTGTGTTAAATTTAAATGTAGCAAAAACGATGTAAATGAATAAGTTATAAAAAAATCAGATATGATATGTTGATTAAAAAATGCTTTCTATGATAGTGTTAAATATTGTAAAATATAAGTGCTGATGTTGCATTAATTGTATATAGCCATACAGTGTAAATAGAGAAGAGAAGTACCCAATACAATGCATTATTGTACAGTGTTAGCGATGGTGAGATACATATTGTATGATATTTTTGAAGATGAAAAAGAAATTTGAATAAAAATTACATTGTTATGATATAAATATATATCTCACGTGTCTGTCTTATCATTTTTCAATGAAAACAAATCTATGTTAACCTTTAACAAGGCTCAGATAATTGATACCATCACACTTTTTTTCCCCAAATACATGGCTATGTTGTTATATAGAGGGAAAAAACATAGACTTTTTTCAAACTGTGTAATGGCCATTTGTATAAGGATAACCCTAATAGTCCTGGTCGCCCAATATTGACAATCTCCAATATTTTTGCTATTAGAAGACATATATGACTGCTTTTAAGTTTCAAACTATGGGGTTAGGTGCCTTTCGGTATTTTCTTGGATTATGTTATTGAGTTAAATTGTGCCAAATGTACATATAACAAAGGTGCCTGCCGAAATAACAATACTTTCCCACATATATACTATGGGGAGACATATTTAAGTGATTTTAAGTTTAAAATTAGGGATTTTGGACACACACATTTCATTTGAATATATAACAACTTGATAAGATCAATAATTAAATGCCAATTATTAGTTATTCACAACAAATATCCATATTTTTAAACATTTCTATATCCAAAATATACGTATATTTGTTTTTTTTCCTAACATCTCAAATTATCATATATAACAGCAATATATCACTGGAATTTGAAATTCAACATAACATTCAGATAGTACTTCAGGAGTAAAGTATCTTAGCTATGAAACCTAAATCCATTGGTCATAATTAGCAGCGATTGTCTGAATCTCTATATGTCAATAGGGATACTCTGCATAAAAATAATGCCAGAGAAACCATACGCTTGCCAATATGATATGTCTGAATACATCTACAAGGGATGACTATTCTCTCTGATAAATACAGCACAATTGTGTGTTCCCAGAACACATAATTGAGGACAGGCTGCCTTCCAAAAGGCTAAACAAACCATAAATGTCAGTGGCACCTTTGGGCCTATCAGATATCATAAGAGAGGTCTTTTTCACTGTGAATAAGTCACTAATAAACATTGTTATTTTCATGACAGTCTAAGATGACTATCACTAATTAGTCAAGTCAGGAGAAATGTGTAGAAAGCCAAGCTCAAATAAGGTAATCCCTCCATCCACACTCAAAAACATCCCTATTAATGCCCTCTAGAGGTAAGGACCCAGTTATATTATCTGGTCTTTAGGGTGGGTTCCCCTCCATTGATTACTATGGTCAAAAGGGCGAAATGTAACAATGCGCATCAATTCATGTTACATTTGTATGACAATACAGGTGGTGCCACCATTGGCTTTGATGTGTACACAGGGGTACTTTCCACTGAAAGGTGTCACAGAAGGGTGAAATGTAACAATGTGCATCACTTCATGTTACATTTGTATGGCAATACAGGTGGTGCCGCCATTGTCTTTGATGTGTACACAGGGGTACTTACCACTGAAAGGTGACACAAAAGGGTGAAATG
This sequence comes from Amphiduros pacificus, assembly GCA_949316495.1. Taxonomy (NCBI): domain Eukaryota; kingdom Metazoa; phylum Annelida; class Polychaeta; order Phyllodocida; family Hesionidae; genus Amphiduros; species Amphiduros pacificus. The sequence continues at coordinate 29,752,472 of OX439012.1, read as the reverse complement.
TAACAATGTGCATCAATTCATGTTACATTTGTATGACAATACAGGTAGTGCCGCCATTGTCTTTGATGTGTACACAGGGGTACTTTCCACTGAAAGGTGACACAAAAGGGTGAAATGTAACAATGTGCATCAATTCATGTTACATTTGTATGACAATACAGGTGGTGCCACCATTGTCTTTGATGTGTGCACAGATGTACTTTCCACTGAAAGGTGACACATTTGTGATGATCAGGACTTAAAAACTAAAAACGTTCAAACGTAAAACTTGTAGAAACAAGTGAGAAAGTATGCAATAAATTAAGTAAAATAACGTCATTTTATCAACATCAAAACATCAACCTATTTACATGTAAATCGGCTCCGTGAAAAGTGGGTTCTTATTCAGAATTTATAAGTATTTATATACAATTTTTCACAACTTTAAATATCACTAGTGATAGAGCCGTGTTTGGCATCACAAAGTTGCACCACCAGATAGCACCACCTTACAGGAAGATGAATATAAGGGGACAATTTATATGAACCTTTTTTTCAGTTATTATGTTCTTCACAAGTCGGCTCGCTTTTTCACGTCACATCTAAAAACAGATGAGTGAATTATGATGAAACCTCTAGATGAGGGTCGTATTGAGCGCGTGCCAATCAGCAAGATTGTGGTGAAAAATACAAAACAAAAAAGAATTAAGTTATGAACGCATTTCTACCTGTGTTAGAGCAGAATCTTGACATATTGCTCATCTCTTTCTGTTTGTTCTCGCTCTCGTTTAATTGCTATATCTGTGTGAAGGACCCGTACCATATGTACGGCGATTGACATTTGACAATATCAATTTCAGAGCAAACTCAGAGTAACATGATATCTCAGAAATATCAAATGGTTATCTATTGCAAAGTTCAACTCACGTTCCATGCTGATACCAGGTTCACCGATGGTCACATGAATTGTATTTGTCATTTACTGACATCTATTTTGTGTGTTGGAAACAGAAATAAATCTTGATACAAAATACTACAAAAGTATGACACATTTTCATCAAATGGGGAAGAAATTTGATCAAATAAATTGAAATCTGGTCAAATAAAGAACTTTCGTCAATTCTGATCACATTGATTAAGAAGAAAACAGAAACAAGCTGACAAGGTAAACACATACAAAGTAAGGCTTCAGAAATCTGGCTTAAGGTTTAAAATTGTATGGACCAATGTCACGTGACTGACATGAATATATATCGCTCATATGCATGTAGTCTCCCTCTTAGCACATTTCAAGATTCAAGACATCACATAGCATATGCAGCTGCAAGGGCCACGAATAAACAGTTTTGTCACACAATTTGCCTATCCTTTTCTAATAAGTACTGCTATGTACTCATTGAAGCACAAAAGACATTTCCAATGCTATTAACTTATAAATGGACTGCACCTGCGCAGCGGATGGAACATAAAAACAGACTCTCCCCTCTTCCCAGGTTTTCAATAACATGTTATTTGATATTGTAAAAATATTTGAATGCCTCAACTCATAAATCAGGGTAAAATGGTCCTTCTCTGCGTGCCGGACATGTGATAATTGCATGTAAATTTTAAGAACTCAGGAGAGAACATACCACACTTTGTAGTTGAACCACTGGAGTGTGGGACAGGGGATTGGAATATTGAATAGTGTTGAGTCGCGAGTGCATTTACAGGCATTGCGGTGGCGGCAAATTCATTTGTGGTAAGTAGTGACCATGATTTCAAAGCACTGAAACCAAGAAGGCCGAAAAGTTTGTTGAAAAGTATCTCAAATTGCTGTAGGGCTGAATATTTTTCTATATAGATGCTTGCTATGATGACGTCACTGATGACGTCACGTTCGATCATTGAAACATCTATTTCCCACGCTTTAGACCAATATTTACATACATATATAAAAAAAGCATGAACGTGATCAGAGAGGAAGGGTGACGAGATTTGAAAAAAAAAAAAAAAAGTTGCTATATGAGGTATTGGCCGCGATAAAAGTTGCCACTGATATGAGTGTGTGATCTCGCAGTTCCGTCACCACGTTGCCTGCCCTCTGGTGGAAGTGACGCTAAACTAATCCCCACTTCACTTTTGTTTTGCAAGTTTATGTGAAGGGTTGCTCTTTTAGCATATTATGAATGGCACAATTATCACTTATTTTTTGTCAGAATCATGTTAGATGTGACATTTTACCCACAAATTGCCTATATTTCTGTATTAGAGCTTTGTTTTCAACCATCGGTAAATTGACCTATTTATTGACCTACTTATTGAGGCCCTGCAAGGTTGACCTATTTATTGACCTACTTATTGAGGCCCTGCAAGGTTTTGTACAAAGGGGTCTATATGGGTGAAATGCAGATATTTTTATAAGAGATAGCTGCATAACTGAGAGATAGCTGCATAACCGAGAGATAGCTGCACAAATAAGAGATAGCTGCATAAATAAGAGATAGCTGCATAAATAAGAGATAACTGCATAAATAAGAGATAACTGCATAAATAAGAGATAGCTGCATAAATAAGATATAGTTGTATAAATAAGAGATAGCTGCATGAATAAGAGATAGCTGCATAATTGAGAGATAGCAAGTGATAGACAGCTACAACAGCAAGAGATAGCTGCATAAATAAGAGATAACTGCATAAATAAGAGATAGCTGCATAAATAAGTGATAGCTACATAAATAAGAGATAGCTGCATAAATAAGAGATAGCTGCATAAATAAGAGATAGCTGCATAAATAAGAGATAGCTGCATAGATAAGATATAGCTGTATAAATAAGAGATAGCTGCATGAATAAGAGATAGCTGTATTGAGACATGAAAAGGTGAGAGATAGTTACAACAAATGAGAAATGGTTACAATAGTTGCAATATTGAGATATAGCTGCAATAGTGAGACAGTTACAACAGGGAGAGATATCTGCATAAATAAGAGACAGCTACATAAGTGAGATGACTGCAAAGTGATAGTTACAGCATTGAGAAATAGTTACAGCAGTAAGAGATAGCTGCACAAATGAGAGAGTTACATAAGTGAGATAGCTGCACATGTAAGAGACAGCTGCATCAGTGAGATAGCTGTGCAAGGGAGAGACAGCTGCATAAGTGAGAGATAATAACAACAGCGAGAGACAGTTACAGCAGAGATAGATAGCTGCACAAGTGAGGGACAGCTGTATAAGTGAGAGATAGATGCATATGTGTGAGACAGCTGCATCAGTGAGAGATAATAACAACAGCGAGAGACAGTTACAGCAGAGATAGATAGCTGCACAAGTGAGGGACAGCTGTATAAGTGAGAGATAGTTGCATATATGTGAGACAGCTGCATCAGTGAGAGATAATAACAACAGCGAGAGACAGTTACAGCAGAGATAGATAGCTGCACAAGTGAGGGACAGCTGTATAAGTGAGAGATAGCTGCATATATGTGAGACAGCTGCATCAGTGAGAGATAGATGTACAAGGGAGAGACAGCTGCATAGGTGAGATAGTTACAAAAGTGAGACAGTTATAACACAGATAGATAACTGAACAAGTGAGAGACAGCTGTATAAGTGAGATAACTGCAAAGTGAGAGATAGCTGCACAAGCGAGGGTTAGTAACAGCAGAGATAGATAGCTGCACAAATGAGAAACAGCTGCATAAGTGAGAGATAGCTGCATATGTAAGAGACAGCTGCATCAGTGAGACAACTGTACAAGGGAGAGACAGCTGCATAAGTGAGAGATAATTACAACAGCGACAGTTACAGCAGAGATAGATAGCTGCACAAGTGAGAGACAGCTGCATAAGTGAGAGACAGCTGTATCAGTGAGAGATAGTTGTACAAGGGAGAGACAGCTGCATAGGTGAGTTATAGTTACAAAAGTGAGACAGTTATAACACAGATAGATAACTGAACAAGTGAGAGACAGCTGCATAAGTGAGATAACTGCAAAGTGAGAGATAGTTACAACAGTGAGAAATAGCTGCACAAGTGAGGGGTAGTTACAGCAGAGATAGATAGCTGCACAAGTGAGAAACAGCTGCACAAATGAGAGAGTTACATAAGTGAGATAGCTGCACATATAAGAGACAGCTGCATCAGTGGGATAGGTGTGCAAGGGAGAGACAGCTGCATAAGTGAGAGATAATTACAACAGTGAGAGACAGTTATAGCAGTGAGAGACAGCTGCATAAGTGAGAGACAGCATCCTTTCCCAGCCGAAGGCACTTGTGTGATCAAATAAAGCAAAATAGGAACAATTTGAAATGAGACAGGTATTACAGATGTCAATATTAACTATACACTAGAAAACAGGATTAAAAAGAAAGATTCATAATTGATAGTCAAGGTTTCTATTAAAATATATTAAAATAATATGCAAGTCAATTTCAGATTGAGTCTCAAGTCGCCTATATATGATATATATGAAATAAGTACCAATCGTGTTACAAAAATCTTGGCATTGAAAGCATTGTAAACATCATCTGGATCGAAATTATTTGCCAAATGCCTTGGAGCAATTTACTGAGAATTACAGGATTTATGTTCTGTACACATGCATTTGCCATTGCTATTAAATGTTGACAAGATTGTCTCATAAGTATTTCTTAGTTCTTTAAGCTCAAGTTAGCGGTACATATGACTAAGTTGGAAGGGAATCTAACCTTATTGAACTCTGGGTTTAATCATTATGATGAATATGTTCAAAATATGAAAAGAGTTGGTGATTTCTTGGTATAAAGCAGGCTTCAACTAATGTTGTCTGAATTGTTAGCAAACAGATATGTTCTGATGGCAGTCCACATTATTGTGCACAGAATTGCTCATAGACAGCAGTGCCCCCTGGCGATCATTGTGCCGTGAGCCTCGTTATGGTACATCCCTTGAGTGCCATCTGGCGGACACATGTCAACACAAACAAACTTGTATTATCCTCCCATGTCACATTAGAATATTGCTTCATTGATCAAGCCTACCACAGAAAACACCATTGTTCTGTTCAGACAGATACTTATATAATATTTCATAGAAGGCAGTTCTAGAAAACCAAAAGGGCAAATCCTTGCTAAGGCTCCTGGGAAGTATAATCTTTCAAAAGAGGGAGAGAAAGAAAAAAAAACAGTCACAGGAAGACAGGAAGCAGGTTCCCTCAAATTAAGCAAGGAATCATTTATTCAGTAAAGGTCATAGATGTGAAATAACATATTATTAGTGGAATCTATATACAAAACACAGTAGGCTTGGGATTATACCAGACTAATGCCACCATCTTACTATATTTGTTACATTGATATAAGATTATATCAAAGACCATCAAACAAAACCCCCATTTTAGACATGTCATCCTCATTACTAGCCCCTTTTCACCTTATCCAGTTGTGCACTTAAAAGACACATGTATTTTTTCTGTTTCCCTTGAGAATCTGACATTCCCCATTACTACTCTCATTTCAGATTCAGAATCCAATCTCCTTAATTCCAATGGCGTATTAATACGTCATTATTGAAGCAAATCTCAAAATAATTGTAGTGAAATTGTAGTCCTAAAAAAAAGAAAATCATAATACACCTTTCTCATGACTTCCTGTGACCTGTATAAATGATGAAGGTGTCATGGCCCCCAAAAACCTGTTTTTGTTTGTAATTGTCAAAAGCTTGTGAATTTGGATTAAAGTAACTAAATAAGGTATGTAATGTTTATCCATAAAGGAATAAACACCTTTAACATTTTATTAATCACACGAAATTGCATTCAAGTACAAACCAAATGGGATAACCAAATGGGATAGGTTTATACCTAAAATTACTGCCTTTTGTCAAAGTGAAGGCATCAACACATCTCTTTATCTCAGTTTGAGATAGGCTTGGTGACTTTGATTAAAATATGTACTGGCATTTGTGGTAAACTATGACACTAATACAGATATTTGATGACTTGGAGCTGTAATTTGCAATAGAATTTAACTTTTACTGACTGGCTAGTTCAACATTAAGTCCTCTTGACAAGATGATTGCCACAAGGAAATAATGATAATAAATTCATAAAAAAATGAGAACAGTAGAGCTATATAAGTACTGCATACAAATGTCTTATTTTGTAAGATATAAAGGAAATGTTTCATGGAAGGTTTCTTTCTCATTTCATGTGAATAAACACCCATAAAAGAAATTTAAAATGATATCGTACAAATATTTTTGTTTACCAACATATGAATGTCATAATTTACACAAGTATTGGCTTTGCACGGACCTAAAACTAAATATTTGTGAAAAAATGTCTAAAATTTCTATTTTTTATTATTTGTTTATATATTTATCAAATCACATACTTGTAATTAATGTTCACCTGTAGTTAATCCAGTAAAATACGTGCTAACCAAATATGAGGGAAACTTGAGAGTTCTCTAAAACACTGATTTGATTTCACTTATCATCAGAGAGAATGCTTATTTGAAGAATGCGAAACCATTTTCAATAAAACATATCAAATATGTAGTAAAAAGATAGGTGGTAAATGTAACACAATAAACTACATATATACCCTAAAGTTGGTTAGTACATTTAATATGTATACCTGTCAATTGTTATAAATAAATCAGAATAGATTAAATCAGTATGACTTCACATCCAGAAACTTTTTACATCCTGTTAGTAAAGCATAGTTTATAAAAATAAAATATGTGTGTATGTGTATTTTTAGGTATGTGTTATGTATATCATGTAGGTATGGACTGTGTGCGTCATCAATATATATGTTATTTGTGTCCCTTAGTCTACAGAAATGCTACATCAAAATTGGAAATTAAGATATTTTAGATTTCTTTTTTTATTCCAGAGAGTTTCCTCACAGGTGCAAACATGATGTGCACATACAGCAGTGTTCCAAATACCTTTCTCATGGATATTTGATATGGTCTAAATTCTTTGATAGATATAATTAACAATATTATAGATAGTAATTTGTGCTCATTTATGGATCTTTTAACTCTTTGCAATTTGATAGAAGTAATATAGAAGGGTAATATTTTGGCTGTTAATTTTATTTGTTGCTTTTCTTTTATCTATTCCTGCTAATTTTTAAATTTCCCTTCAAATATATTTTTTTTTTTAAAGAAAATAAACTTTATTATCGATCTCAAAGAGCATTTTCATTTTATTCTCGAAAATGATGGTTTTCTCAACAATATTTTCCCCATCTAACCTTCTTCAGGTTTTAGTTGCCACATTTGTGAACTATTTGAAAGAAAAGTGGTCCATCTAAAAGATCTTTATTTAATCTCAATAAATTTCAAAGGAAACACATCTACAAGAGGTTCTGTAAAATGTTGAGATGAGATTGATATTTATCTTGATTCTGTCAGACATTCTCTTTTGGTTCTTTCTCATTCACTCCCCAGTGTAGAATTTTCTCGACCTCCACACTCTCTGGTCTAGAATCATGTTATACAATATGCTCCCCACACACGGCCTGCATTAACTTATGATGAAGGGAGCTCACTTGCTTGATTGTCACCATGATAATCATCAGGATACTAAGATATTAGCTCTGAAATATTACACTTACATTTTTTTTAAACAATCAGTTATACTTTTTTCTGGAGCATTATTCCATCTGACACGTAGCATAGAAATCTTGTGATCATCTGACCAAGAGAGGGCCACTCTGACACATGATACCATCCACTCACTCTCCATGCCATGGTGTCCATGCAGTGGACTAAAGCTCTCTTGAACCTTTCAGTATCATGCATTGCATCTTAAAATACACCACAAGAGGTGACAAGTTGTGAAAAGTACCCCACAGCGAACGGAGAGAGGTGATGACCACATTATAGGAATGATTTGAGATAACTTTGTGTCCAAGCTTGATTGCCACCTTGGATTATCCCTGCCTCCTAATCTCTGACCTAGATAAAGTTATTAGTGCAGCGAAACATGTTTAGTCCTCAAGATGGCATTTTACACTCATTGTTGTATTTCAATTGGGAAGTATATTGTGTGCTGATTATTCTGGTTCTTGATTCATTTCCACACACCACACAGAAGTAATTTTATTTAGAACAATTCAAATGTCAAAAATTCAACCAATTGTCTTAAGAACCCTTTTTAGATTAATAATTTAATGCTGTTTTCTTACACATGTACAGCAACTTTAAAGTGGGATAAAAAGTACTGACCATTCCATTTAATAGACGTCTTATTCTTAAATTACATCTAGTCCTACAAACATTCCCATGACTAGAAGTCCTTGATATATCTTGAAAAAAACCTTGCATGACCAAAACGTAAATATATGAGCTTTCCCAACAAGTGTTATATAAAGTGGAATTCCTTCCATATCCAAGATCTAGATATCTCCCATTTTACAGATACTCTTTTGAGCTGCTCAGTATCGCCTACTTAAAGATCTCAAGAAAATGTTTGTATTATGTACATTGTATGTATATTCCTATATGGGCAAAATGTTTTGCATGACATGCAAACTGGAGAACGATAATGAATCACTGGAAAACATTCACAAAAGTTTCCAAAAATGTTTGATACTTTATCATTTATTGTTATAGTACATAGTTTAGTTATGATGGGCCCAATATATATCATCCGTCAGTGATAAAACAAGTAGAATATAAAGAGCTTGTGTTTGAATGCCAGCTGTGCCTAATCTCGCGGATATTTAGAGATCTCGCGCTGCGCTCACGTGACACAAGCCACGCCACCTCGGGGGACCAATCAGAGTTTGTCTCTTGATATTCATCTGTTTTGTTACTCGACTCGATTGAGAACATAGTCGATAAATAACACGAACCTGTGCGACAAGCCGACGGACACCAGCGGTTCAGCTGACAGAGAGTGTTGATCACTTGGTGGATTTACTGATGAGCCAAAATTAAGATAAAGTGAAGCTATGGAATTGGTGCAGGAGATTGTATCAATTGGTGTTACCCCCTCTGAAGATCTATTGAAATCACGACATGACCTCCCACGGAACGCCATGATAGATGTTGGGTTGTATGTAAATCATGCAAGGGTAATCTTCACCAAACGAAATGACACAGCCGACCTTGTCTTTGTTCAACATAAATTCGCACCCCGCTTCGGCTGAGGAGGTCATGGGTTCGCCTCCTTTGGGGTAATACTATGATACAGCACAGGAGTCTGAATACTAAATCCACTTCATCATGTGTTCATATTCAGGGTCTGACACCATATTCATGATCGGTCTACTTTGTCTCACGAATATAGGCCCGGCTTTATGCGGGTATCTCCTCTCTTCTGGTCTGAAATACTGACCTATACTTCATTTAAAGCTTAATGAAAGCTTGAGGAAATATGAACCAGTTCTGCCTATCACCCATTAAAAATATATAAGTTATTGTCTAATTTAATTCAACCATTATATTCTCTTCCTCATTCAAAATAGATATAAACCCTTTTGATATTTCTGACTATAAATACATATGATAAGACATTAAAATCGTGATTTCTATGCGTAAACTTATTACATAATAGATGTCACATAAAATGTTCAGTTGGTTAACAAAGCCGAGGCAGTATTTCAAGAAAAAAATCATTACATTGTTAATCTCGAGGGCATTCTGCACGTAACATTTTTTCAATTAGGTAAACTCTATGTTGGGGAAACTCCCTATAGACCTTTTTCGCACAAAGACTTTTCACCTTCCTCTTATAAAATATAGTTTGGTTGCCTTTTGAGACTGTTTGGGGTTTAAGTTGTCTTATTGAGCTGTTCATTACTGTGAGGTTTATGGTCTCAAGGGAAATACCACAGCTCAGTTATAATCTGCCCTGCTTTGTATCACGCTGATAAAGCAAACACGAATGTATACATATACATGTATAGTGTGTATATAAACTAGACTATGTGAAAATATAACACAAAAGGATGTGTCATAGAATGGGTGAAGAAAGGCAGTATTACGTTTATACTCAGATATGAACACATACAACTGCTTTATAATTCATCTTCACAGTTGCCTTATAGATCTGTTGTTTGGTGCTTAACGCGTGAAGGAGATGTGATGGGACAATGTTATGTGTAGAACTATTGCTACAAGATTAGAATGGATCGAATCTCTAGTGTACATGAAGCGTTTACATTGATTCTTAGTTCAGGAACGTATTCAATGATTATATCGTATTCCCCCGTTCGATATGAGTTAAACATTAATTGTATCTATGGTTTGTATGTTTGTTTGATTGTTTTTATCATTCTCAATATAATTCAATCATATCATGATGAGACCTACTTGTAGCATATAAGGGTCTGCCTCACTTAATTGTCATGTCTCAGGTCCTTGACATGACATACCACTCAGTCACAGATTCGGACAACGGGTTAACCCTTGAAGCATGGGCCTCAGTTCAAATGGGAAATTATATTATGAAAATAATCTCGACATAGCTGGGAATCGAACCCAAAGTTTGTGGGTTCGATTACCGGCCATTGTCTCCATGTTGCAACAATATCACCACTGAGGAACTGCTGCTTATGACCTTGCGTTGTGATTTTATATATATATATATATATATATTGGCAACAGTGAGGAATATAATATACTTGATACGATACTCCAATGTCACAGGAATAGCTATATCCCCAAATTGTGATAAGACAAATGTGTCTGCAATAATACAGATAAGTCAGCACCAGTACAAAAAGCAAAATCAATACGATATCAATCAAGTTGATATTCATATTTTATATATTATATTAATAAATATTCAAATTGGTTGTAAATCTCTTTAAGTTTGATCATGGTTTCTCCTCTATTTACTGCAGGTGTTTTTTCCTACTCATCAACCCAGATTGGTCTTCCAGGAGTATATCACCGGCGATGTTTGTGTAAGTGGGTACTTCAATACGCCCCCTGCTGGCACCAGATGTCTTTGATATATGAGGTGTATAACTTCCGCTATCCCAGGCGTATCAATTACATTCACATGCAAAACTCTGCCCAATTTATATTTGTATTCTTCCAGTGAATCATGGCCTAGGGAGCGGTACTTTAGGGTCTATAAAAAAACGTATAAGAACCAATACAGTGTTACCAATAAAAAATCAAGACTATTCCATTTAACCATCAACCACATCAGTTCTTGAAGACGATTTGTCAATTAAGATATAATATGAGAGAAAGCGTGTGTGTATATTAGAGCTATTGCAATAAGTGTCATGGATCTTTGAATATTGTTTTAAGGTCTATAATCCACAATCAGTTTGAAGCATTTGGAGAGAACTTCGTGTGGTCTCGTATATTTACGTAACTGCCTTCGGCTCCTACAGCAAACATGGCGGACAAACTCTTTTAGTGATAATTCATATTTTATGCCATGATTATATCGAAAATGTCCCAAAAAAGCTTGATTATTCTTTGGATGGCATTAAATAAAGAAAATATGAATACTTGATATAAGTCGCCAGCTGCAAAAACTGAGTCGAACCCGTTTTAACTACCGTTATAAGGGGTTCAATTTACATAATAAAATTTTAAGGCTAGCTGGTTAAGTTTACTTTTTCTGTGCTAAATTAACAAATAACATTACTTTGAACACATTTAAGCCAAAAAAACATAAGTCTGTCCCAGTTTTTTCATTGTGGATTATAGACCTTAACATGGAGACAAAAAAGCCGATAAGATTAGCATATGTTTATCATGTAACTGATTCCAAAATCCCCTGTGAACTTGGATCCGGATTTTGCATGCGTCATAAGATATTTATGAAAACCTGACAAAGTGAAGTGATAGGAACCCAATGGTATGAGGAGGAGAAGGTTGATTTGACTTTGGATGTCATGATTGTCCTTTCTGATATTTAGTTAATACAAATCCAGGCATATTTGGTCGGTAGAAAACAAGTTCAGTCTTATCATACATACCAATCAAATCAAACCACATTTATCATCGTATTAGCGGGGTGTCCATCTATTAGAATAAACTGTTGAAGTGTTTAGTCTCTAAGATTTATTATGATAGTGTATATTCTGTAAGCCTTTTTAAAGTAGAATAGAGCCTACAAGACTTGTCACTGTGGTAAATAGTATGTAAGACTTGTTATGATAGTGTTTAGTCTTTATGACTTGTTACGATAACGTATAGTATGTAAGACTTGTTATGATAGTGTCTAGTCTTTATGACTTGTTATGATAGTGTCTAGTCTTTATGACTTGTTACGATAGCGTATAGTATGTAAGACTTGTTATGATAGTGTCTAGTCTTTATGACTTGTTATGATAGTGTCTAGTCTTTATGACTTGTTATGATAGTGTATATTATGTAAGACTTGTTATGATAGCGTCTAGTATGTAAGACTTGTTATGATAGTGTCTAGTAAGTATCACTTGTTATGATAGTATATAGTAAGTAAGACTTTTATGATAGCGTATAGTATGTAAGACTTGTTATGATAGTGTCTAGTCCTTATGACTTGTTATGATAGTGTCTAGTCTTTATGCCTTGTTATGATAGTGTCTAGTATGTAAGACTTGTTATGATAGTGTCTAGTCTTAATTACTTGTTATGATAGTGTCTAGTCTTTATGACTTGTAATGGTAGTGTATAGTCTGTAAGACTTGCTATGATAGTGTATAGTATGTAAGACTTGTTATGATAGTGTCTAGTCCTTATGACTTGTTATGATAGCGTCTAGTATGTAAGACTTGTTATGATAGTGTCTAGTCTTTATGACTTGTTATGATAGTGTCTAGTCTTTATGACTTGTAATGATAGTGTCTAGTCCTTATGACTTGTTATGATAGCGTCTAGTATGTAAGACTTGTTATGATAGTGTCTAGTCTTAATGACTTGTTATGATAGTGTCTAGTCTTTAAACTGTTGAAGTGTTTAGTCTCTAAGATTTATTATGATAGTGTATATTCTGTAAGCCTTGTTAAAGTAGAATAGAGCCTACAAGACTTGTCACTGTGGTATATAGTATGTAAGACTTGTTATGATAGTGTTTAGTCTTTATGACTTGTTACGATAGTGTCTAGTCTTTATGACTTGTTATGGTAGTGTATAGTCTGTAAGACTTGTTATGATAGTGTCTAGTCTTTATGACTTGTTATGATAGTGTCTAGTCTTTATGACTTGTTATGATAGTGTATATTATGTAAGACTTGTTATGATAGCGTCTAGTATGTAAGACTTGTTATGATAGTGTCTAGTAAGTATCACTTGTTATGATAGTATATAGTAAGTAAGACTTTTATGATAGCGTATAGTATATAAGACTTGTTATGATAGTGTCTAGTCCTTATGACTTGTTATGATAGTGTCTAGTCTTTATGCCTTGTTATGATAGTGTCTAGTATGTAAGACTTGTTATGATAGTGTCTAGTCTTAATTACTTGTTATGATAGTGTCTAGTCTTTATGACTTGTTATGGTAGTGTATAGTCTGTAAGACTTGCTATGATAGTGTATAGTATGTAAGACTTGTTATGATAGTGTCTAGTCCTTATGACTTGTTATGATAGCGTCTAGTATGTAAGACTTGTTATGATAGTGTCTAGTCTTTATGACTTGTTATGATAGTGTCTAGTCTTTATGACTTGTTATGATAGTGTCTAGTCCTTATGACTTGTTATGATAGCGTCTAGTATGTAAGACTTGTAATGATAGTGTCTAGTCTTTATGACTTGTTATGATAGTGTCTAGTCTTTATGACTTGTTATGATAGTGTCTAGTCTTTATGATATAATATTGTTATGATAGTGTCTAGTCTTTATGACTTGTTATGATAGTGTATAGTCCGTAGGACTTAATATGATAGTGACAAGTAGAGTCTGTAAGACTTGTTATCATAGTATGGAATCTGTAAGACTTGTTATCATAGTATGGAATATATAAGACCTGTTATCATAGTATGGAATCTATAAGACCTGTTATCATAGTATGGAATCTGTAAGACCTGTTATCATAGTATGGAATCTATAAGACCTGTTATCATAGTATGGAATCTGTAAGACCTGTTATCATAGTATGGAATCTGTAAGACCTGTTATCATAGTATGGAATCTGTAAGACCTGTTATCATAGTATGGAATCTGTAAGACCTGTTATCACAGTGTAGAGTCTGTAAGACTTGTTATGATAACGTTTTGAGATAATTTCCCCTTATTTATCAGCTGCTACATATGATAGCCTATGTCGTGGTAATAAAAGCTTAATTGGCGAAACCAGGACACAAATCAAAATCTGCAACGCTTAAAGTTGAACATGTTTATCGTTCAATATTTCTCACATAAATATGATATAATTTGTTTGCCTTATGTTTCATTATCTAAAAGGATATGATTTCCTTTGGTTCTTCTTATAAAACCAAATATATCGTCAACTCCGCCAAATAGATCATGGAGGGTTGGCATAGATTTGGATTTATTTTTTTTAATCTGGAGATAAGCGTAAACTTTGTGTGATATAAATAGTGTATTCTCAAAGGATTCTCTGGTCTTCGACCTGAGTCTAATGACGATGTATAGGTGTGGCCTTCTTTAAATCTTTCAAACCAGATAATACCCGTATCTGGAAATAGGAGAGAGTCAACCCTGTCCATCACCCACAGTCTGTCTTCATTTAGGTGTTCAGGATCAGGAGTGGCGCCATCTATCCTCATCATTTGTTGGCACAGATCCCAAGCCGTCAATTAAAAACCAACATCTTTAGGTAAGAGGGGTCTTGGTAGATGCCCCTTTAATTTATTATCAAAATATTTCACTGTAAATTGAGTGGGCGTTCTTGTCTTGGTCATGTCTAGCTGTTTCTTCCTTAAAGCTTTCAGTCTACTGCCACCTGTTTCATTTGATTTCTAGTATCATTTTACATAAAATTAATGATATACAAATCCCTCATTATAATTTTGAAAACATCTTTCACAATAAAAATACCTTTTTGTCTGTACATCATTGTGTTAGCCTTTTTTAATATCAAAACTAAGCTTTGTATTATCTCAGACAGTCTTTTATAAGTCTTGTCTAAGAGCGATATTTGCTTTTTGTTTTAGATTAAGATTGGCCATTATAATGGTACCTGGGGTTGAATATCGTGAAAAGGATACCACTTTACACATATTGGAGTGCATCACAACATATCAAATTATATTAGTTATACAATATATTAGTTCAGTTCTTCTCTTATTTAGCCTTTTAAATAAATAATGCCTATATATTAGTGTAAGCATCTTTAATGTCATAAATATTGGCACCATACTCGTGACAATTGTTTTAATGGAAGTCTCCTTGATACGAAGTCTTGTTGCTACCTTTATTTTTTATAATCATTTGAATTTATTGCACTGCTTATAAACTGATCAAATACACATTTTCTGAAACCGATTCTGATTTCCGTTTTTAGAAAACCTCCAAAATCCTTTAATATAGATATATCCAACACAATACGAAGGAATTTCCTTGAAGAAAATACACAGAAGACAGTCTTATATATTTCTATACTTACAATATCAACATCGGTATCAAATGTAATTTTCTTGCACATATCAACACCTTGCTCTTGTAAAATGTGATTAACCTCAAATATTGATTTAAAAAAGTATTCTGAAGTATCAAGTTCGCTCCATAAAAGATGATGCCGCAATACTTTATATATAATTTGCAACCAAGATGTTTTGCAGTTGAAGCGAGGCTTGGCGCAATTGTCACAGCTTTTCGATCATGTCCCCTTCATATTAGTGCCTGCCCCTCAGTTATGAATCCAAAGTGGCCAAATTGGATATGATTTACACAATAACCGCGACTCTTAACTAAAATTAATGACACTTGTTCAGCGGATATTCAATTACCGGCCCGAAGTGGCTTGTCCCCAGTCGATATCGGCGCAAAAGGTAGCCAAGGAAACTGATTTTGGAAGCGAAGACGCCTTGTTGTCGACCTCCTCCTAGTCTCTACCCCTTTGACCCTAATTCGCCCTCTACCCTCTACGCCAACCCGAGCCTCACTTTCAGTTTTGTCAACATTGGCACTACAATAGGTCGTGTTATCCTCACATGTGACACGATGTGGGGAGTCTGGGCGGAAGGCAAGTGAGTATTACAGAGGGATTTAGCCACAGAACTTATATTCTTATATCAATAGATTTTGACTCATATTTTGGTTCTCCCTCATGGGTCTCCCTGGCCATAGTATTACAGTAATGTATGCTTTAATCTTACATTATTTTATGTAAAAAATATGGCCAAATAAAATGAAGTTTGAGATGAGTTTGAGTTTGAGTTAATAATGTCTTCCGTTGCATTTATATCTCAACAGATTTATAAACAATAAAACGGATAATGGATTTTCGCTTTTCTATTTATTAGTTTTAAGGTACATTTAATACTTCGAAAATGCTTCATATTATTATAATCTAAATGTAATTACAGTAAATAATTAAATAAATATTTAAATAAATAAATGAATAAATAAATAAATGAATGGATAAATGAATAAGTGAGTGAATGAATGAATGAATGAATGAATGAATAAATGAATGAATGAATGAATGAATGAATGAATGAATGAATGGATGGATGGATGGATGGATGGATGGATGGATGGATGGATGGATGGATGGATGGATGGATGGATGGATGGATGGATGGATGGATGGGAGGGTGGGTGGGTGGGTTTGGGTGGGTGGGTGAGTGAGTGAGTGAATGAATGAATGAATGAATGAATGAATGAATGAATGAATGAATGAATGAATGAATGAATGAATGAATGAATAAATAAATAAATAAATAAATAAATAAATAAATAAATAAATAAATAAATAAATAAATAAATAAATAAATAAATAAATAAATAAATAAATAAATAAATAAATAAATAAATAAATAAATAAATAAATAAATAAATAAATAAATAAATAAATAAATAAATAAATAAATAAATAAATAAATAAATAAATAAATAAATAAATAAATAAATAAATAAATAAATAAATAAATAAATAAATAAATAAATAAATAAATAAATAAATAAATAAATAAATAAATAAATAAATAAATAAATAAATAAATAAATAAATAAATAAATAAATAAATAAATAAATAAATAAATGAATAAATAACAATTCTGTAAACAATTGAACTATATATAATACTTAACATGTAATAAAGATAAACAAAATTTTTAAGATGAGTTGATGATAGAAGCTGTTGAATATTATGTTCAGTGCATCAAAGCCATTTATTAATATCTCTATTGAATCCTGATACTATTGATGGCACGGTCTGATGAGGTCCTTTACGTTCACTGTATGACCGGCTGCTAATAATGTGTGAGAAATATAACTCAAAGTTGACAGACCCTTGTTCTGAAATAAGGTTTTCCTTAGGGTATACACAAAGCACCAAGCCTAACTTGATCACGCTGTGTTCTTCTTGGAAAGTATCTAGTTTGATTAAAGGTTAACTACAGGACTAGTTTTTGAAGCCATCTTATATCCGCTTTATATTTCAATGCATACTTACTGCAGATAATCTGATCATAAAAGAAGGATTTGGTTGAAAATATGAAATACAATATATTTGATTTTGTATATTATATATTTCTAAGAGGAAATCTATCTCTATGTGGTTGCTTTCTCACAATGGTTGTCATTTGGTCAGGTGATTCCGAAATCAAAAAGCCATAATGATTAAATCAACTGATACACCAATTAGCCTATAGAGAATCTTGTCAGCGTGAAAAATAAATAAAGCCCCTCTTGGTAGAGTAGTTTGCCTTGAGACCCATGGACTCCTGGTTCGAATCCTGGCCAGATACCATCAAGCGCTATGAGCAGTCTGAAATCAGCGCTACATACATTTCTCTCTCATTTACCTTTTGCATTAATGTTCACATTTTTGTGAGAATATATTTGAAGCTTGCTGTATGCTTTAATGTAAGCCCGCACACAGGGAGTAAGATCAGGTACAGGGGTCTCTCTACCTGCGAGACATGGCGGCTCCTGGCTTTTGATATCCAATCCCTACCACATTCGGCAATTTAAGCTTCGCGGAAAAGCCTGGAGTAAATCGGGTCTGGCCTTTGAAATGGCATAAAGACCGGATGAAGAAATTGTCCTACAAAATACGGACCTTAATTAGCAGGGATTCTATAGTAAGAAGGCTTGTCACAGGTGAACATGACCTGGGAGTCAGAACCCTCCCAGAATGCACTGCAAAGGTCATGACCGGAAGTGTATGATGCAACTACTGGCGTCCCATGGAAACGAGACTCTGAGCCACAGGTCACGTAGGTCAGTGTGGGGCGCCTATGGGGGAAGGAGACAATGAGAGAGGCTATGGCCTAGGAGATTAACGGATTCATCACAGTATTAACGGAGGGCACCGGGTGAGGCCTTAAAACCTCACTGACTTGTTGGATTCTATCTAAAAACAAACACACCGACATTCGTTTGCTCTTACAATACCATGGCCAAATATCAGGATTATAATGAATCAAGCTCAGAAGGGCTTTCACCTTCCACGACACACATACTTATCCACATAGGTACACTTTTTTCTTAATGGAGGTTGTAATTTAAATTTCATATAAATATAAGTGGACTTTTAGTAATTGCTACTTTTAGAAATGAAATTGCTAATTTTCTAATAACATCATTAATTTGATCAATTAAGAGTTTATTAAAAGCTAGCTTTGTTTCTAAGTTTAAGTGACAAAATACATTTTGACAGAGTTTTCATTCAGGGGTTATATTTCATATTTCATACATACCTTATGTGAAGGTTTGCTTGTCTGCTTGTCAATGGTTCCCTGAGGTCATAATTCAATATTCATGTTCTGGGACAGCAAGGATTATGGAACAAGAGAAAGTGACCAACTGGCCTTCGGTCCATAGGAAGTTGTTTATATTTCTTATTAATAATACATTTACATCATCATATTCCAGAAATCAATGTGATATTTAATGTCAATTTTCATAAACAAAATGGATCCTGGTCAGTATATAAATTGGTAATTCTGAAAACCTTTATCTCTCCATGACGTATGTGTCTGTCAAGTGAAACTCCGGACATGTCAATCTGAAAACATCATTCAGCGTTGGGATTAAAGCCATATTGTGACGTCATCACACATTATGACCTCTACTCTTCTGCATTGGAGGTGCTATGATATCCTGAGTGATAACATCCTGCTTGAATTGGGCCACCACAATCATAGCAGTCTATAGAGCTTACCAACCTCCAATCACGCCAGTCCAGATGGGAGCTTTAAGGTTTTTTTATGTAAGATTGGTTTATTTCAGGGAATTTCCTGACTGGTTAACGTTAGGGGGAACAGTGTTTTCTAAAGTTCTTTTTTCCCGCCAAAAAAAGTCATTTGAACCCCCAAAAATGACATGGTGCAAGATGATTGCTTTGTATAAAAATAACTACAAAAAGGATTTCAGCCTTTAAGGTATCAAATGCTTCGGGATAGATTTTTCTTTTGATTTGATTTTTAATTTGTTTTTAAAATTTTATCATTCTTAATCATTTTACATTTAAAGTTACAGTAAAAATCAGACAAAGATGGTTTGTTTGGTAACAATTTTAGAGAAGATAGAGCTAATTTGAAAAACATTTTTGTGAACAACTACACTATCAATCTGTAGAACTAAGGCATTAATCTTAAGCTAGAATGATGTTATTTAGTTTAAATAGACAGAATTTTAAAAGATGTCTTATAATTCAAGTAATTTGTGTGTTTGTAAATAAAATGATTCAAATAAATGCAAATTTTTGACAAAATTTGGTAATTTTTGACTTGAGTTTGAAGAAAGTTAGCTATCTCAAAATATAGACCATTAATCAAAATTCCATCTATTTAAACTAAATAGAATAATATTTGGAGTACACCTGTTCTTAAATTTTGGCAATTAAACTTGCAAAACTTCTCAATTTTGTTATAAAAAGCGTGGGAAATTTGGAAATATATGATATTTTGTTTACTTTTTATTTTGTATCACTGGGCAGTGATGAGGTCGAATGCAGCAGCTAATGGCTAATGGATTTGTCATAAAAGACCACTAAATGATGTTTATATGTGTATGTATCAACATTGATACCCTTTGGACAGAAGTATGTTACCTATTTAGCTTGCTATGGTATGTTACAAATGTGCACTATTTCATGCAGTTCAAGGAGTAATAACGTCATAAAGGTGCTGTGGCTATTTATCAATGAATTAGTTACGTCATACCTATTGGTAACTAAGCAACAATCAACAACACATTTCATGCAGCTGTGATTCTCTGTATGAAGTGTCCCTGTTCCCCGTAACGTTAATCTATCAATATATTGGTGCAAGCCCTCTCCTGTATGGCGAGACTATTAATATATAGTCTGGGGTATTCAATTTTGCTTTTTATATATTCACTTTGCTGAAAGTATTTTGGTATAAAAAGTTTTTATCAATATTTTAAATTAATAAAATAAATATGAAGTATTCAACGCGTCAGGTTTCGAAAAAATGATATCATGAAATCTAACAGGAATTCCTGTTAGATTGAACAAAATGGCCGCTTACCTCAACCAGCTCTACAAGATCGCACAGGTTTATCTGCCACCAGATGGAGTTGGCTGGTAAACCGGCTAAGCAGTCTAATGTTTGTCATACCTCATAATTACTAAATGAACGATTTGTCCAAAGATATATTGCACATAATGGCCTATTTTCATTGTCCAATGTTTTGTTTGGCAGGAAGTAGATTATTTAATGTGGGATTTCCAGTTCTCCAACACAGAAGAGTTGTGATTCCACAATGTAAATGTTGTAAAGTATTGTGTTGGGAGTGCTTTAACACGTTTTTTGGGGGGATGAGGTTAAGTCGAATTGTCGGTGCCAAGTTATGAAAGCTGTGAAACTATGATGGCTGAAAGTAGGTTGGAAATTGACTCAATACGTCCAAAGGCCCAAATATTGAATGGATCTAGTGTTTACAGATATTGCAATATTACATGCAAATTGTAGTGAAATGTACCTTAATTGTTGACGTCAAACATCGAAGTTAATGTTCAAAATACAACGAATGTAATCTGTTTTGACGGGAACCCTAGTTGCCACTTTGGTTCAATCAATCAAAGACAATCCCTGTAGTTTAAAATAGCACAAATCTTTACCAGCCTGTTTGCTTTCAATAAGCTAATACCAAGTTGTATATCAGATGTATTCTGAATAACCCAGCCACATATCACAATAAACTTATGAGAGTAACAAGAGTATGGATTTCTCCATGTTAATAATAATAATGATAATGATAATGATAATGATAATGATAATGATAATGATAATAATAATAATAATAATAATAATAATAATAATAATAATAATAATTATAATAATAATAATAATAATAATAATAATAATAATAATAATAATAATAATAAAATTTGTATAGCGCATATACCAGAGATATATTAGAGATTACATGCTGCCTTCCCGCTGATATATATAAAAGTTACGTGATTCACATGTCTTTGTGAAAGAAGGAGGCAAACTACATTTACTGAAGTTGTATACCTTTAATAGGCAAAACATGCGATGCAAGCAAAAGTCAGCTTTTTAAGATGCTTAATAACATATATTAAAGAATAGAATAACATGCAAAAACGAGCTCCATTTAAAGCAAGAAAAGTGGGATCAATGTCTCAGTAAAGCAAATGGAAAGAAAAGAGCTTCATTATCGGCAGGATTTCTTTATCTCTGCAGTAGGGAACTCTGTCTGCCTCCTGTGACAGGAATCGCCCCTGGCTGAGATAAAAAGGCTAACACAAACTGTGTTTTAAAACAACGGGTGACAAGGAGCAGCACGTGGCTTTTATTCAAGTCTCATGCATGACTCCTCAGGTGTTCTGGGTGCGCGTGGGAAACTATCGGATTTATGTCATTGCTCTTTGTGTGTTATTTTTGTATTTCTGAACTTGAAACATTTAAAAGCTGACCTGATATTTCCACAATAAACAAACACGATTTCTTTAAAGCTTTGCAAAAGTTTAAGACAGTTGTCTTGTTACACGCTACCTGTTTAAAGATTCAAACCAGCAATGGATTATAAAAGCCTCTTTTTTGTTACCATATTTTTTGCATATTCGTTGAGACGCCTAGAAGCAAAGGCTGATATCTTCTCGCTACTTATATTGATCTCACGTCAGAGCGAGAGGCGCCAAAGAGGACCGCTCCGAAATCGACCACCATTTTACCAGTATTTCAGAACAATTTATCCTATCTTTTACTTTTTGATCTGGATCTATTTTCCTTCTGGCTTGGTTAGAAAATATAACGGAATGCAATCCGCTATCATAAGTTCCTGAAAAATATTATTTTATTCATTTTACAATAAATATTGACGCATTTAAAGCTGTTTTGATTTTTTTTCTTAATTTGACACATCGCTATTTCCACTGTACATGTATATATATATATATATACATGTCAATTTTAAGGACATCAAACACTCAAACTTTTCATAAATTTTCGTAAATGATATACTGGCATGTATGGAAGATATACAAACATATTATATTGTGAGATTTTACTTTCTTTGAATTTCATATTGCTTTGTCTTAAACATATAAAGAGCAGTTTTTTTAAGACACGTTATATCAAATCTTTTATCTGAATGTTCTTTGTTTGCACAGTGGCAAACAATGGCAGATAACGTATAAGATTAAAAATATGATTCAGGAATTGTAAATGGGAAATTAGGTTTGATTAATGTAATTCAGAAAACCACCTCAAACATGTTGCTGCGTTCAGGCAAGAAATGCAGACAATGAGAAACTACATTCGAGGTGATAAATGAAATGAAAGACAGTAAATTATGAGACCTAATTGATAACCTTGTCATTTATCTTAATGCTTACACTGTGAACGGGTATCCTTTATAACTACACCTCTCAGCCTCGCTGTGATGTCCATACTCTCTGAGCAGGGGAGGGATGGGGTGGGATCCCCAGTTCTCAGTCTAACTGCGTCTACTATACTCTACTATACTATATTATATTCCGCTCAATTATATTCAACTGCACATTTAAATCGAATATTGATAAATGACTGTTTGATCTTTTTTGTACAATTATGAATCATTGACATGTACACCGTTGAAATGTGACTTCTAAAAAATAAAAATCACCGGTATATCGTGTATAGGATAAAAAATTGTAATAGAAAACAAAAACAAAACAGTTTTTACAGAGGTTGAGATAAAAAAGAGACCAAATTGTGTAACTGTTAAAAGAACATATAGTTGTTTAGCGTCAGATGACGGTGAGACACGTCCCATGATTCCGTGCGCGGTATTGTACAACACGCAGTCATTTATTACACAGCTTTATTTCACTGGTTGTAAATCACACTGTGAGCTTGCAGCTGAAACAGCGCAAATCGTCTGGTGAACATGATTCAAACTGCTCCCCCCAGTCCACATGTAATCCCTGTCTTTTGGGCTTTTGTTCACATTCTGCGTGCCATATGCGTCGCCAATTTGTACAATCAGACTCGTCTGCTGTTGTCTTCTGTTCAAAGCACACTCCAAAACTTCACAAAAAATATCATTGAAATGTGTCGTGCGTTATCTCATATTAGTTTGTCTTTGAGTTGTTTATTTGGCAGAGCATTGCATAAAAGTTTGGATGAGAAATGTCGGAACGCTGAAAATGGCACCCTGAAATGTGGTGCTCAGATTAGAGCAGACGACATAGTCTGACCAATAGACCGCGTTTGTTCAGAGGCAAATCCTTCGCAAGATCGGCCAGATTACTTCAAGTGAGTTCTTTGATGTATGGCCCACATCGAAATTTTGAGCAGTTTATTTAAAAGATTTTGAACTATTCTAGAATTTCTTATAACGTTCCATGTAACAATTATTGATAAGCATGACAGTTTTGATAAGACTTATCAAAGCAAAGTAGGTCAAGCCCTTTAATAGGCATATGGATTGGATATTTATTTCCCAAATTTAGTTTTATAAGATTTGTTAAGAAATGAGATTTAGGTTAAAACGGTCTAATCCCCTAATTCGTCAGAGTTGTCCAGTAAATTCCCATGTGGATTTAAGGACTTTTAAATACAGGTTTGTTTGAATGAAGCTTTGTAATATATGTATCGGCGTAAAACCTTCCTGGTTTTCAGTCAGTCCTGAGGGATTTCGTTCCGTACACATACTGTTTTGTTGGTGTGCAAAATGTTATACATACTCTGTTCTAGAAACCAAGTCAAATGTTTCGCAGGACTTAAAGGTATTGTAGAATTCTTCTTCCTACAGTCACGGAGTTTAATCGGAACAGTCCCATAATGTGACCTTTAACCTTTCTATTTAATGCGTAGATTCTGAACTGAAAATGGTCTTGAACTGAACTTCTGATTTTCTTATAAAAAGAATCTTCAGTAAACAGTAACAAAAATATTCATTAAATGGAAACCCTTTTTTCCATTTGAAAGCCAAATTTGGGTTGGCGCTTATGGCCCAGTATAAGGTTTGCTTGAGAAGCGATAGCCCAGAAATGGTTTTAGGGTGCGTGACAAGTCTGCTAGTGCTGCAGCTTCAATGTTAGACCTCTGCCATGTCTCGCGCAGAACCCTGTGTCTCGCTAATTGGCCGACAGCCTGTAATCTCGCCACTAGGCGCCGCCACCCGACCCCACACTCCACCTAACACGATATTGTTTTTATGGTTGACATCTCAAAGTTGATATGTGCACAATCGATGGAGTAATTGTAGGCATTGCAAATCCGTGTCCATAATATGCATCTATCAATGTCACAGACGCGACTTCTCTGACACACACTGCCGCTACAATGGATGCGATTGTCGGCCATTCTTGGGTCTATCCTCACAAGTGGAGACTATAGGAATAAATATTTCATCAAGATATCTTTGTTACGAATTCTATGACAGAGTTTCTTGAAATATCATAAGAACTCTTACGAGATAAAAGGTTTGTTTGTTTCGGGGTTGTCTTTGAGATATCATTTGTGCATGAATCATAGATGTATATTCTTAACATGACAATTTGTCACACATCTTTACTGTCATCATGCTTTGTCTCTCACGTTTGCCTCAACCTAAGAAGGGGAGTTTCTGTTCACATACAAAGATGGAGATGTACCTTATACTGATGGACTCCTACTAATTTTACTTGTAGAATCGTTGATGAAATTGGTCAATGACAAACACACACACAAACACCCACACCCACACACAATCACACCCACACACACACATATATATATTTATATATATATATATTGTTTACACTTCAAACACACTGTCATTATTCATGTATTATAAGAAAAGTCTCTGAAAGCAAGTACTTGCCATACGTGCTGAGGTCACCGCAAACATTTTAAAGGCAATTTTCTAACACTCATTTCATTGAGTACATTCCAATTAAGCATTCTTGAAATATCGTGTTTTTGCTGATAATTATACAATCCAATTCTTTATCGTATTCAAACACTTAATTTTAATGAACAAGCCA
Organism: Amphiduros pacificus; assembly: GCA_949316495.1. NCBI lineage: Eukaryota > Metazoa > Annelida > Polychaeta > Phyllodocida > Hesionidae > Amphiduros > Amphiduros pacificus. Next base: position 29,726,982 of record OX439012.1, on the reverse strand, counting down.
TTCGATCATTCTGCTTTTAATGCATATGGCTTATGGCTGGTGCTATTGTAATTCGGAATAAGAATAATTGAAAAGCAACTTGGCCAAATATAACATCCTTAGATAAATTTATCCTGCTGATTTAAGACAATCAATAGACGTGCAGTCTTTGTTAAGCATGCTTTAATTAAGGAGAACCTCCATGGCAATGCTGCCTAAACTAGCTTGAGCGTAGCAGAATGATCGTACGAGTTGATTCACTTCCAATAAACCCTGACTAATGTTTTAATTAAAGGACTCAAAGCAAAACATGTAAAACATGGCTCAGCTTCACAGCATACGACTCGGAGTCTAGCTCCATAGGCCGCTCCTGTTAAGACTTATCAGCTATTGTCAGATTGTCTCAAACAGACTAAAATTTCAAATTAAAAAAACAAAAAACAACAGAAGGTAACATAATAAAATGACAATTTTTCACACTATCTTGCCTGATATTTGATAGATGATTGTCGGGGGAACTTTACAAGTATGGAATTTGTATCTGTATTTCAATCTTATTACCATTATTTGTGGACAGAATTTGGCTTGTTATTAGATATGAAGGTAGATTTATAATGAGATGAAGTCTGATATGTTTTGATACTTGTAGTATCTTATAATCTAATTTCCATATAAAACACAACAATCGTGATACAACAACAATCTGCTTTGCTTCGCATTTCTAGCATTTTTGGTACCAGTGAATAAACACCACGCTCTTAATATTCATAGATACATATATTCAAAGATTAAATACAAAAACAAAACGCCAACTAAGAGGCTTATTTTATTCGCAGTTTGATAATATTTGTTAAGAAGAATAACTTTTATATAAAAAATATTCCAGCCAGATCTATATTTTCACACTGATTAAGCCAAGTTGAGAAAAAACATATTTTGAAATCTATATAATCTTGCTTTCATCGTTTGATTGATAATATATTTTCAACTCGACAAAATATATCTTATACTTAATCATTTAAAAATTGGATTGATTTTTGATACAGTTGTGAGACTTTCATGGGAAATTATAGAAAAGAAAAATGTTGATATCGTTATGTTTACAAATATGGAATTTCCTTTATTCAAACCCTTTTTGGAACTTGATTCCTCTTTGTTCATCTATCTGTATTTTAATAAATAATCTTCTTTGTGTAGAATAAATAAAGTGTGATAAATGAAATGAAAACAGTATCGGATAAAACTCATAGTTGTTTGTACAGATAAACAAATATAAAGGAAACAGTTCTCATATTTCGAAAAAAATTAATCATTTTATAAATGTTAAAACTTTGATACTTCAGAGCTGTGTCCTTAACTGACCTAAATAGAGATGGCATTATTATTTCTGAAAAAGAGATGACATTATTATTTCTGAAAAAGAGATGGCATATTTATTTCTAAATAGGAGATGACATATTTATCTCTGAAAAAGAGATGACATATTTATTTCTGAAAAAGAGAGACATATTTATCTCTGGAAAAGAGATGACATACTGTATACAGACAAATTTACGCGACCTTTTTATTTTCGCGTTAATTCGCGCCAGGACGTCATTCGCGAAATTAAATGGACGCGAAATTGAAGATGCATTACGCAATACGAGGTCGTCATGTTAAAAAGCGGGAGTGACGGGGACAAGCTCTTATTTTTGGCACGAAAACAATTGGAGTCTATGAACACGCATTGAAATGCAAAACTGTGAACGCTGATAATTGGAATCAGTGAGAACAAAGTCAAAACAAAGTGTTTCCAAATTTTTTGTTTTGTTCTGTTCTCGACCTGCAAAGCGTAATTTGTGATAATATTATGTTTTAGAAATCCAAAATTCGCGAAAATAAAACGGCGCGAACCTGTCGAAAACGGCGATGCCGCGAAAATAACTAGGCGCGAATTTTTCTCGGTATACAGTATATATATATATTTATAGAGAGAGAGAGAGAGAGAGAGAGAGAGAGAGAGAGAGAGGGAGAGAGAGAGAGAGAGAGAGAGAGAGAGAGAGAGAGAGAGAGAGAGAGAGAGAGAGAGAGAGAGAGAGAGAGAGAGAGAGAGAGACACAGAGACAGAGACAGAGAGAGACAGACAGAGAGAGACAGAGAGAGACAGAGAGAGACAGAGAGACAGAGAGAGACAGACAGAGAGAGAGAGAGAGAGACATAGAGAGACAGAGAGACAGAGAGAGACAGACAGAGAGACAGAGAGAGACAGACAGAGAGAGAGAGAGAGACAGAGAGAGAGAGAGAGAGAGAGATTCAATGAATACATTGCTCATAAAATCACTTAGATACAATTATAATGCCACAGCCAAACTCATGACCTTATCTACAAGTTAAATCCCAATCATTAAAGGACATTAAACAGAATAGGTCATTTCACTCAGCAGGATTTTAATTCATGAATACAATCAAGCTTTTTTGATTTATTGAATCAACAATGTACATTTGAGATTTAGTTATATATTCACTATTTCCTTTGTGCTCATTATAAAAATCCATGGATCATTGGCTGGCACGGTTGGCCAGAAACTCACACCTCTGAGTAGCAGCTCCTCTATGATGCTTCAAAAGGTGAGATTTTGATTCCCTCAGACATTTTCTTGTAAATCAGTGACTGGTTGGGTTTGCGATATCCATGACGTGCGACTTGGCAAATATGATTTAAGTAGGTCTCGTCATGATATGACTGAAGTAATGTTCGAATTGGCGCAAAATATTGAAATTGCTCAGAACCTCATACACTCAATGAATGTCATAAAGATAAAAAAGGTTCTGTAGCAAGGCACATTTATATTTTGAGCTAATGTACACTTGGAATGAAATTGAATGAGGCAGGAAATATATATCCTGTTCTCTGATGAATAGTTATCATTTCTTTCAATTTATGCGGCCTTTGCATAAACACATCCCACACCAGGTAAGCGAAGACAAGCGCTGTCTGCTTGGTATGGTAACTCACAACATTTATACAGTGCTTGATACAAATTTATACTTTTATACTTTCCTCCAAAATTTTTTTCACAATTTCAAAAAAAAAACTATGAAGAGTCCACACCAATTTCCTCAGGTTGGTTTTAAAAACAATATATTGTAAATGTAAACTATAGACAGACACTGTGAGCTTTCGTCTGAAACGCACTGTTATATCATATGGAATTGTGAAAAAAAACTTTACATAGACTGTTTGTGTACTCCATAACAGTAAGTGGATTAGACAAATATTATCAAAAAAAGTGAGCCGCATTGGATATGGAATATCTTTTTGTAATTTCTGATGTAAAATAAGGTTTCTAGAAACTTTTTCAAGATGTGTTGAAAGCTGAGGCGAAGGATGAACTCGTAATTCAAGGGTATTTTTTGTGCGCTTATCAACGAGCACATGTTTACTACAGGGCAGGTATATTGTTAGTGCATTCTTAATCAATAACATTGTCAGATGAAACTTTACAGAGAACTCTTGCTATAAAAACATTGACATATAATCATAGAACCAAACTCAACAACGATCCCTATATCTGAAAGAACTTTTACATAGAGAGAATAATCTTAAGCATTTTACATCATCCTTTTCACTCAATATTTTTTTCCATATATATAATTCCTATGTTAAGCTTTGACGTGAGTGTATCATGTTTATTCAGGTGAATTTCTGGAAATGCATTAAGATAAGGTCATGCTATTTTCAATAATATTGTATCATAGGTGATAATCTTTACATGTATCAAATTTCCTAAATGCCGTGTACTTTTAGGCACGTTCTCAGTCATATTCCTTTCATTAAAAAGAAACCTGATGCATGTCTCAAATGAAAAGAGCTATCTTAAAACAGCAGCTGTTTCTGTTACAATGAAAATGTCAGAAATATATTTCTGCTGAGATAAAAAGCAACTGTTCCATTAGTTGTATGGAACTGTCACTTTGGCTGTCGTTATCTTAACGAATCTTCTTAAACGTTGAAAGGAGCGTAGCTCTCGAGTAAGGTAAATTGCTTTTTGACATGTGTCCAAAATGAATTGAGAAGATTTCAACTTTGCGGTTTTGTGCAAAGCAGATGGTTAAATTAGAGGATGCGTTTATCGAATGAACTCCCCATAGTAATGGGTACCAGTCAAAAAATCGAAATCCGTAACTACAAAGCCTTCTTAAGTTGTCTGGCTCATATAACACAATGCAATTGGCGCTATTGTCAGGGCTATGCTGTTAGGTTGAGTGTGATACCTGCTATAGTAACGTACCCGATCCACACAATGTCGTGATTTTAATGTACATCTGTGTCCTGCCAGTTCAGGTGTTCAAGTAAAGACGTTAAAATGTACTGACGTCTTCAGCTGATTTCTATTTTTGTGGTGATATATTTATATCCAACATGCACAGAAACATTGATTACCGTTTCACCATTTTTTACCTTTTACCTTTTACAACTGGGGATTGTTTTCCTAGTTTTTAATTTTAATTGGAGCGTATTCTGGGTTGAAATCAAAAGTCAAATGTGATAGGTTTATTAATATTAAGTTATACCAGTCAAGTCATTTAAATTTATGCGAAAATAAAACGGCGCGAACCTGTCGAAAACGGCGATGCCGCGAAAATAACTAGGCGCGAATTTTTCTCGGTATACAGTATTTATCTCTGAAAAAGAGATGACATATTTATTTCTGAAAAAGAGATGACATATTTATTTCTGAAAAAGAGATGACATTATTATTTCTAAATAGGAGATGACATATTTATTTCTGATAAAGAGATGACATATTTATTTCTGAAAAAGAGACGACATATTTATTTCTGAAAAAGAGATGACATTATTTTATCTAAATAGGAGATGATATTATTATTTCTGAAAAAGAGATGATATTATTATATCTAAATAAGAGATGACATATTTATTTTAGTCCAGGAGATTAGCTTAAAAGGATCACAGAATGATATGATGACTTAACTCGCATGCCGTGCTTTTTCCATAAGCGAATGTAGCTGAGTTGAATGTACCTGAATAAGTGAAAATACTGGAGTAAGAAACATTCTTAATGGATTAAATTTTTGAATAGGGGAGAGCGGCGAGAACATTCACACATTTTGTGTTACAAGAAAAAGCATTTGTGATACCTGTAGCCAAGCTATGAAAGTATCAAAACCAATCAACATCTCTCAAAGTCACGCGTGATGTCCAAATCTAAAACAGTGGGACATATGATACAATACAACTGGGAAATCCTCTTACTCTCAGGTGTGATTTTGTTATTTTAAAAAGATGTATTTATTACACCGATGGTTTCAGAGGGAATTTACATTTTTGTTTGACCTCCTCTATCAGATCATATATGTAATAATTTAACATTACAAAAGGAACATTTTTGTTTGACCTCCTCTATCAGAGCATATATGTAATAATTTAACATTACAAAAGGAACGACTCCTTTGTCCAAATAGGAACAATATGTTGCTTAGAATCATTCAGGAATGAGAAAAGGCTCTAAATTGTTTGTTGGATGAATTTATAACAATATAATTTGTGCATTACTGCACGATAAATTCTTACAATACATTTACAAATGAAATAGAAAAGTAATACCAAAAAAAAACATAAAAAAATCAATGTAATCAGTATTGAAATTATATGAAATATTATATTGTATTTGGAAGTTTCCTGTTTAATTTTGCTAGTCTAGTGAGTTATATTAATCAGAAAGTATCTATGTACACGGTGGTGTGGATTACTGCTAAATGTTGATGAGGGTGTTGAGATGGTAATTGTGCATACTGAGCCCCATTCAAGCTGAACCCACTTGTAATGAAACACACGCCATCAGCGCTGATTTTATGGCCGTGTTTATGTTTATTTTTAACAAAGCCTCTTTCTTCTGAATCAGTCTCTCTTTGAATCTGTAAACATGATTCATGATCCCCTTTAATTAAGAAAAGAACTTCTATTTTTCCAAGGATAGATCTAAAAAGTCTGAGGTAAAACCTTAAACAAATTGGATATCACGAGAACAATTATTGTTGTGAATGAACTTTTTATTAGAAATAAAAAATATACTGTTTTATTAGAATCAATTTTAATCAAAGCATAGTCATATTTTGAGAGTGTATACACAGCAAGTCTTATTTTCAAAGTTCAGCGCCCACGATATTCAATTGACACAACAAGCACAATCCAGTAATGGTAATCAAATATGCACCATATCTTTTGTGTGAATTTCATGTTATGCTGCCGTTTTTTCCCTCACAACCTGCTGAATCTTTTACCTAATGGAGGAAGCCTAGCTCCTTAAGGGACTCTACTATTTGATGCATGATCACAATGCCAAAAAAGAAAGTGTTCAAATGGGAAAAAAGACAGCCATTGATACAGTTTGCATCTCTCAGGGCATAATTAGGTGGTAGGCTATGATACATCATTGTCATGGTGTAAGTGCTTGGCAGTAAACAACTCACCTATATCTATATATCTATATATACTTGTATATGTATATCTATGTCTATATATGTATATCTATGTCTATATATGTATATCTATGGCTATATATCTATGCCTACTTGTATGTATTTATATCTATATGTATATTTGTATATTTATGTATATCTATGTATAGGTTCTAGGACATTCCCCACCTGGACATTTCCCACCCACTTAGTGTATGACTCCATAGAAATCTTAACTACTTAGTAGCTTAAGTTGATCTATATTTTGTATCTTATAACTTACAATAAAATTGATATTTCATTTTGCAATTAAACTTAATTAAATTGAATAAAGGTATTTTCTTTCTTCCCAATTTTGTGGTGACACAGTGGTAGCAGATTACAACAACCAGACCAACATTAACTTTCTAAGGGCTGTTGCCCTTAACTTCACACGGTGAAGTGTAAAAGACTGTGAGTGGGTGAAATGAGAAGTGTATGTGTGCAGGTGTATTGTGTATTGTATGTTTAATAAATGTATGTGCCTGTATGTGTATGTAAATATAAATGTATTTGATTAATTGTAAATGAAAAAAACCCTCAAAATTGTGAAAAAGTAAAAAAGTGTTTAATAGACAAGTAGGTAAACAAGTTTATTGTAAACAAAATATGTACTGTAAATCCATCATTTGTATTGTAAATAAAATACGTATAATACATGTAAAAACTTTATGTCTTCTTTGATGTATTTATTTACATGTGGAAATATTTAACAGTTGCGTATATGTATAATGTCACTGTATGGGGGCTGAGGGGTGGGAATGATGGTGGGTGGGAAATGTCTGGGTGGGGAATGTCCTGGTGGGGAATGTCCTAGGTGGGGAATGTCCTGGTGGGGAATGTCCGGGTGGGGAATGTCCGGGTGGGGAATGTCCTTATACCCTATGTTTTCTCTGCTAATATGAAAAATGTGTTTAACCTGGTAAAGTTAAATCTTTAGGGGTGGGGAAAAGAAACTCTTAAACACATTTCACGTTTTCTCTTTTAAAACCCTAAAGTCATCCTTTTTCTGAATAATGTATATACTTATATAAAGTGTATTAAAACCACATTAATTTTGATATAATAATTTATATTTTTTATTATCCAAGAAAAACTGATATGCTATGGATTTTACATACAATTCAGTTTACTTCATTCTTTTCTTGCAAATCACTAATGTACTTAAACAATTCATATCTCCATTATGATATCCTTGATATATCCTGATATCCATTATGATATCCTTGATATATCCTGATATCCATTATGATATCCTTGATATATCCTGATATCCACTATGATATACTTGATATATCCTTTTGATAGTTCTGTGATTATGTTTGACTACATATACAAGCTCTGTGACAAAATAATCACTTTCATACAAATCATTTTATTGCAAGAATAACATGTCTGGTTTGAAAATAAAAATATGTGTCCCATGAGATATTTTCTTATAATGCTGTAACTGTTTCTTATCTTGAAAGGGATTGGACCTAGGGGAGATATTTCTCTCTCTCTCAATCTGGTATAATTGTGAAAGGTAAAAATATACTAATGAGTTGTTTTTCACTCAGCCCTTTAGCCAACAACAGGTTATCAGGGACATTGTTTGTGTCTTTTATGCTAATGTGATAGCAGATATAATATAACAGTCTCAGTTTAAATCATGGTGTCAATTATACAAGCTAATTAGTCTGCCACAAAACTTTCCAATCTTCACCACATGAAGGGTCACTGGTCATTAGCCAGTTATGTTTCCCTTTAGGCTTTGAAAGCTCAGATATATTCATATCATTTTCTGATGGTTTAGGCTGTGTTTTTCTCTAAAAAACAGGTTCCTGACCTGACAGAGGGCGAATTTAAAATGAAATTCAAAGTGAGGGGAGATTAATACATTGACTAGTATTGTATTAGGAGTGCATTCACACATATTTCTCAGTGAAAAATCAATCCTGATTGTGAGAACTGAGCTGTGTAGCCAAGTTGAAAGATGGTTGATAGAAGATTGAAAATCTATTAAGGCCACAGAACATAATGGTTTTCTGGTATTGAGTTTTGGCAGGAAATATCTCTGCCAGGTTCAATGTTTAGGATGTTATATTCTGAATTGTTCTGATTTAAATCTAACATAATGTAATTAATTTGTACTATTGAATATGTCTTCATTATTTTCTACTTCAGTCATTGAGATAGAAGAAAACACGTTTTCTCCTGCCTGCCTTATTTCTATTTCAGATAGACTTGAAGTGAGCATCGGAAAAAAACAAAAAACACAGTTTAATAAAAAAATATATATGAAACTATGACAAGCACACATACATTTACAGGATATGTTCTTTCAAAAGAGTGGTAAATGTCAAACGCTATTGCCTAAGTTTTAAAACCTTTTGAAACCAGGCCACATATCGCTGATGAGTGGGAATTTAATGTGAATTTGATGGCAGAAATGGAGCAAGTAGGAAACCAAAATGTAAGAGTATAAATGAGTTGTATTATATCAGGCTTAAGGTAAATTAGATGAGGATATTACAATCTCACAACCAGCACACTGATGTGTCTGTGTGTGTAAGGTGTACATCTTTTAAAGCCTAACTTTGTGACCTACATATAATGCTGTTTCTCCTCGTTGTGGTGACTCAGGCTACATGATGCGCCCAGTTACAGACTTATAAATTGTTTAACTATAAAGCTTATAAAAACTTATAAAGCTAATTGTTAACTATTCAGGCATGTGCCTCGGCTCTTATGAGATATTGGGATTTGAGAGTAAATCCTAGCTTTTGAAGGTATCACACTAAGGATTTTTGTTTATCATCATATAGGACCAACAATATAGTGCTGAAATGTTTGAGCTCTACCCAACTGCAACATAGATCAGGAATATTACAGCTTCCAAAATCATAAAACATGACTGCATGTTGCATGACTGCATTATCACGTCACAACCAAAAGACAACTCGTGAGAAGATCTTTACCTTTCCTACATATGTTTGAATGTATGATTTATTCAAATACTATATATATAAATTTAAATGACTTGACTGGTATAACTTAATATTAATAAACCTATCACATTTAACTTTTGATTTCAACCGAGAATACGCTCCAATTAAAATTAAAAACTAGGAAAACAATCCCCAGTTGTAAAAGGTAAAAGGTAAAAAATGGTGAAACGGTAATCAATGTTTCTGTGCATGTTGGATATAAATATATCACCACAAAAATAGAAATCAGCTGAAGACGTCAGTACATTTTAACGTCTTTACTTGAACACCTGAACTGGCAGGACACAGATGTACATTAAAATCACGACATTGTGTGGATCGGGTACGTTACTATAGCAGGTATCACACTCAACCTAACAGCATAGCCCTGACAATAGCGCCAATTGCATTGTGTTATATGAGCCAGACAACTTAAGAAGGCTTTGTAGTTACGGATTTCGATTTTTTGACTGGTACCCATTACTATGGGAAGTTCATTCGATAAATGCATCCTCTAATTTAACCATCTGCTTTACACAAAACCGCAAAGTTGAAATCTTCTCAATTCATTTTGGACACATGTCAAAAAGCAATTTACCTTACTCGAGAGCTACGCTCCTTTCAACGTTTGAGAAGATTCGTTAAGATAACGACAGCCAAAGTGACAGCTTCTATACAACTAATGGAACAGTTGCTTTTTATCTCAGCAGAAATATATTTCTGACATTTTCATTGTAACAGAACAGCTGCTGTTTTAAGATAGCTCTTTTCATTTGAGACATGCATCAGGTTTCTTTTAATGAAAGGAATATGACTGAGAACGTGCCTAAAAGTACACGGCATTTGAGAAATGTGATACATGTAAAGATTATCACCTATGATACAATATTATTGAAAATAGCATGACCTTATTTTCAATGCATTTCCAGAAATTCACCTGAATAAACATGATACACTCACGTCAAAGCTTAACATAGGAATTATATATATGGAAAAAAATATTGAGTGAAAAGGATGATGTAAAATGCTTAAGATTATCCTCTCTATGTAAAAGTTCTTTCCGATATAGGGATCGTTGTTGAGTTTGGTTCTATGATTATGTGTCAATGTTTTTATAGCAAGAGTTCTCTGTAAAGTTCATCTGACAATGTTATTGATTAAGAATGCACTAACAATATACCTGCCCTGTAGTAAACATGTGCTCGTTGATAAGCGCAAAAAATACCCTTGAATTACGAGTTCATCCTTCGCTTCAGCTTTCAACACATCTTGAAAAAGTTTCTAGAAACCTTATTTTACATCAAAAATTACAAAAAGATATTCCATATCCAATGCGGCTTACTTTTTTTGATAATATTTGTCTAATCCACTTACTGTTATGGAGTACACAAACAGTCTATGTAATTTTTTTTTCACAATTCCATATGATATAACAGTGCGTTTCAGACGAAAGCTCACAGTGTCTTTCTATAATTTACATTTAAAATATATTGTTTTTAAAATCAACCTGAGGAAATTGGTGTGGACTAGTAGTTTTTTTTTTTGAAATTGTGAAAACATTTTGGAGGAAAGTATAAAAGTATAAATTTGTATCAAGCACTGTATAA